>ML685830.1:2789267-2857810 GCA_007922175.1 Pelusios castaneus
GCACAAGCTCTGGCGGAGCTTGTGCCGCCACCCGAACCCCTGGAGTGTGCTGGGGGGCCGATTCACCTCTCTTTTCCTACCTTCTCTTTTTTCTTCCTTTCTCTTTCCTTCCTTTTCTCTTCTTCGCCTTCCTTTCTCTTCCCTTCCTCTTCTCTTCTTTGCCTTCCTTTCTCTTCCCTTCCTTTTCTCTTCTATTTAGTTTACCGGTACTATTTTGTTCAGAATATTTTTTTCTTGTTTTCCTTCTCTAAAAACTGGGTGCATCTTATGGTCAGGTGCATCTTATGGTCCGAAAAATACGGTAAATTAAGTCGACTTAATTTGTAACTGTAGACGCACCCTAGATGACACGATGCAAGTGTGTGGCTCAGTAAGTAGCGAGTGTGTTTAATTAATGGATTGTTTGTTTCCAATGGCTATACTTATATGTGATTTTCTCAGTACACAGGAGAAGGAGGGTTTGAAGAGGAAATAGGAGATCTCCAGTGACAAACAGGTGCAGCAGGTATTGCTGTTAAAGTTTCATCCACTGAGTTTTTGCAGAGTCTATACTGAATCGCTGCTTTACTGCCGTGTTAAGAGGGCACTGTACTTCTGGCGGTGAATTGCAAACCATTGATCCTGACAACTTGTGGCCAGTTGAACGAAATATGTAAAGACGACAGCCGGAGGACTCTGTGTGATAAATTGTTCTTACAACTGTATGGCTTTGCGTACGCACAGTTATTGCAAATATAAATCCTAAACTTGTCTATGCAAAGTACTTTGTGATTGGATCTTCTGTGACCACGCAGCCTGGCTAGTTCACTGGTCTTTTAATCTGTAAGGCCAAAGGGGACCCAGATCCTTCCTCTCTACTAGATCTGAGCCCAGATCCTTGTGTAGATCAACCCCTAAAAAAGGAGATAGGGTCTCCCTCCCAGCAGGGAGTCAAGACCGGCTTTCTTGGACTACTCCCTACAAGTCTCTTCAGTTTGGGGGCATGGGCCTGCTAGTCCAGTTGCCCAGATTGCTGGGGCTGATCTGCAGCTTCCTCTTGGCAGGGGAACTGTTAATTCCCTGAAGTAGTTATACTTGCTGGCAGGTCACGGATCTATTCCTACTGAAAGGCAGAGAGCTCAGACCTTCTTTCCAGACAGCTCCCTACCTGAGCCATGCTCCATTCTTTTCTCCCCCCATTCAGGCATGGAATTGACAGCAGGTACAGCAGATTTTCTTTAATCCCCACTGTGCTGGATGTCAGTTTCTCTACTCCTTCACATTCTAGGTAAGTGCCCACTTAGTCAATTTTACAGATGGTTGTGCTAGTTGCATGTGCAAGCATTGGGTACCAAATTATGCACAGACTCAAGCCAAAAACTAAGCCATATAGATTGTATTATACTTATTCCCTGATCAAGGAGTTTAACCCTAGTGTTCTGGTCAAATTCTAACTTGCAATAATTATGTTCTGCCTATCTGAATTCCCCTCTTGCTTCACTAGAAAATGGCGTTCACCTTAATTTTCTGTTTCACAAGTATGTATGTTGTTGACACGTGCTGTTAAACAGTTGTCCTGTTCTTCTCCAGAACAAGCTGCATTGCGCTGATGAGTATAGTGGGGTTTTATTATTTTACCTTATTAGTGAAGTGGTTTGGGATGAAAAGTCTGTAGTTCCTAGGATACCAATTTTATTTCATTACAAATATATCATAGTCATCAGCACAGGGAATCATACCAAGAACCTGCTTATTTCCTCCTCTCATCTTTTTCCAACTTTTTGTTGCTCAGTCTGTTAGATTTCTCCAATACATGAGCATAGCTAACTCTGTCCATAAACATACCAAATCTGACAGTTTAGGGGTGATGGGGCCACAATGGCTAGTTTTCTGTCTGCATATCACAGTCGCATACGAAACTATGAGCACATTGCGGAATGAAAATTAAGTATTGCTTGAGTTTATCGGGTGTAAAGCTAGCTTAGTCACGCCCAAATGGTGCTGCCTACATCTGCAGATTAGAGACTGAAAGGCCTTGGTTTAAGATTTTGAAAACTTCTAAAGATTTTGTCAGGTCTTGTGATATAAACTCTATTCCCTAAAGTGTAGGAGTAAAGCCAAAACTTAAAAACTTTGCCTTAGTACAGACATCATTGCAGTCTGTGAGTAAGAAAGTGAGTTATAGTTTCAGAATTTGGCATAAAGGCTTTGTCCAAAAACTTGTTAGTTTCCTGTACATATACATACTGAAGCGTGTGCATCATAACTGTGATATTCTTCTGAGGTCAGATGCCAAACCTATCCAGAGCGCTGACTAAATCAAATACCTTTTTGTTCAACAAATGTCTTATTTGATACATGTGAGAAAAACCATTCTCTCAGGATAAGCTTAATGTGTTTTAAGGAACTTTCTTTATCTAAGGAGCAAGAGTAGTTGCAGCTTTTCGGGAGCCTGAAGCTGACACTTGCAATGCAGCTTCCATGACGCTCTAGTGTTTGAACTCTTCCAGAATATGTCTTTCTGGTAGTAGTTTTGCATGGCCTAGCAACCACAGATTGTACCATTATATACACATACTGCTTAGTCAGTGCAGAGAGGGTGGGGGAATAAAAACCATTAATTGTGGGAGTCCTGGGAACCTACTTTCTCACCACAGGATATGAGTAAGTCACATTGATTTCAATATCCTGTGAGCCCCTTTTACCTCAGACTTCACTTGGGCTTTCCTGTCCATATACTGCAGATACATTAAAGGAAAAAAAATCAAGTACAACAGTGATTATAATGATAATGGTAATTATATATTGTAAATACAAGAGATACTTGTATGAAATGAGGGCAATATTTCAATTCATATTATTAGACAGAAGAGAGACCAAGAAGTAATATTTAAAATATGTTAAACATAGCATTATTGTTGCTTCCTCATTACAGAAAGTCTTTAAAATAATTTTATAATTAATTTGATAAAAAAAATAAGCTTGTCTCATTTTGAAGATAAGGTGCTGGAGGAATTCTAACAATTTAAGCATTAAACTTTGTATGAAACAGGCAGAAGAAGAAGAAGAGATTCTCTAAGTACTAGCCAACAGGGATTCTTCAAGCCCAAAGACGAACAGATGTTTTAGCACCTGCACCTTGTTCTATCAGAAAAGAATTCAGATTTGGATGCTCCACTCTGATTCAGTTTGTATTTCTTTTTTAAAGGTGTCTGCCCCTTCTTTAAATTGTATGTATAACTAGGAGAAATGACATTAGTATTATGCCGTAGGTGTGCACAGTGCTTACAGGAAATAGTCAAATGATTTCTCTGCCTGCAAATACTGACAATTTAGCCTTGGACAAGGGACATCAGACAGATCAGAGATTTGTGGAAGCACATGGGCATAGAGGAGGAGGAATACAGCCCTTCAGAAGTGCTGTTTCCCATGAAATATGAGAGGTCAAAGCTGATTTCATTGTAGATACGTTCCTAATTTCTACTTTCGCTTATTTATAAAATACATAAGCATATCACTAAGGGAAATGAAGTGTATTTCAGCATAGGGTTATAGTTAATAAGCTTTGTGGGAGATGTGAGTTTTTAGGAAGGGATCTGAACGTGCTGTGTCTAGTGCTTTGAAACAATCAAGCACAAGAGCAGCATGGACTTTATCCTTTGCTAACTGTACTTCTGCTCCTAGGGGGCTAGACTATGTGATACTTTTTTCTCACACCTTACTCCACAAGTAATTTCACTGAGCTCAATGGGCCTTTGGGACCCAGGTTCTACTCAGCATCAATAACAGCATCACAGTCTGGCCTTGTATGTTCCCTAGTTCTATTTTCTGCTGCAGAGAATTTCTCCCTCTGTTACTTTCAACATTATAAAAACAATATCTTCAGAAGAACAAGTTGTCATTTGTTCTTCCTAATAAATCTTAAACAATATTATCAACTGAGTTCTGATTCCAGAATCTATTGCATGATAGTTGGGGAGGGTGTAAAGTATGAAGCAAACGCAGCTTCAGTGATCATGTACCAAGTTGGCGCTGAAGCACTAACAGTTGGAGAAACATTTTTGGACTAATAAATGGATCAAATAGTTATGTAAATGTTCTTGTTCAGGCTGGAACTGGATTGTAAAACCTGTCAAGTGCGTGGTGGGTCTCAGAGCCCAGGATCCAGCCCAAGTGTGGACATCGACATTGTTATTTTTAGCCCCGTAGTGCAAACTTGAGTCAGTTTAGCAGGCCTCTGAGACTTGCTGTTGTTGGTTGGTTTTGGAGTGGTTTATTTTTTTGCGGTGTAGATTTCCATCTGTTTCCATTTGCAAATATCTAACATGCATCAGCTCTTCAGTTACTATGTGTATATTTGGTGTTCATTTGCATATGCAGTCAGTGACTCTGGGCTTCTTTCTCTTTGAAAATCTGGACCATCAGTGTACAAGGTATGATTTTCAAAACCATTAACTTAACTGTTCCCATTGAAATCAATAAGAAAATCCCATTGATTTAATGGGCACAGAGTTAGGCCATTGCAGTGTGCTCTAGAAAATCCTATCCTAAACCGTTTCCCATCCATCTGCTCTATTAATTCTAGCTATATTTGCACAGTTGCCATGACAATAAAGTAATTGGAATTGAGTATAGCAGAGATGGTAACAGAACAGAAATGTAATAGTGGAAAGTGCAAGGTCATGCGTTTAGGAACTAATAACAGATTTTTTGCTATAAGCTAGGGACACATCATTTAGAAGTGACAGATGACGAGAAGGACCTGCGCATATTGGCTGATCACAGGAAGACTATGAGCTTCCAATGTGATGTGCCCATGAAAAAGAGCTAATGTGGTCCTATGATGCACCAGATGAGGTATTTCCAGTGGAGATAGGGAGATGTTAGTACTATTATACAAGGCACTGGTGAGACTTCATCTGGAATATTGTGAGCAGTTGGGGTCCCCCATGTTTAGGAAAGATGAACTTAAACTGGAACAGGGGCAGAGAAGGGTTACTAGGATGATCTGTGGAATGTAAAAACTTGCTTTATGAGAGGAGATTCAAAGGCTATGTCCACACTTTAAATTTAGGTGTGGACATGCTAAGTCGACTTAACAAAGTCGACTTAAAGTCGACTTTAAGTCGACTTAGCTAAAGTCGACCTAAATTTACAAGTCAACTTAGGGGGGACCCTACAAAATTGACCTAGAACATCCACACTGGACGCCTAGGTCGACTTCTAGGGGCTAGGGGGATCTTGGACAGGTCCACGGTGGCAGGGGGGCACCCCTTGCCCAGTGCCAGGGGGCACAGCCTTTGCCCCATTGTACCTGGCAGGGCATAGGGGCAGGGTGGGCAGGGCTCTGCCCTGCCCTTTGGGGGGGCATGCCAGGCTCTCCCTGTGCCACCCCCCTGGCAGGGAGGGCAGTGAGGGAGTCCTGGAGAGCCCTAAGTAGACTTAGAGTCGACCTAGGGCTACTCCATGTCTACAATGGCTTAAGTCGACTTTAGAAAGTCGATTTAAGCCTAAAGTCGACTTTAAACTAGGTTTAACAAAGTCGACTTAATTTTCCTTAAGTTGACTTAAGCAAGCTGCTTAAGTCGACTTAATTAACAAGTATAGATGCACCCAAAGAGCCTGGTTTGTTTAGGCTAACCAAAAGAAGGTTGAGGAGAGAGATGATTGCTCTCTACAAATACATCGAAGGATAAATACCAGGGAGGGAGAGGAATTATTTAAGTTCAGCACCAATATGGACACAAGAACAAAGGGATATAAACTGGCAAGTGGAATAAACTGGCCATCAGGAAGTTTAGACTTGAATTAGATGCAGGTTTCTAATTATCAAAGGAGTAAAGTTCTGGAGTAGCCTTCCGAGGAGAGTAGTGGGGGCAAAAATCCTAGCTGGCTTCAAAACTGAGCTTGATAAATATATGGAGGGGATGATCTGATGGGACAGCCTAGTTTTGCAATTGACTGATCTTTGACTACTAGTGGTGGATATTCCAGTGGCCTAAAACTGGGAGGGTAGATGGGTGGGTTCTGAGTTATTACACAGAATTCTTTCTTGGGTGTCTGGCCGGTAATTCTTGCCCACATGCTCAGGGTTTAAACTGATCACCATATTTGGAGTCGGGAAGGAATTTTCCCACAGGACAGATTGGCAATGACTCAGTGGGAGGGCGGGGGGTCACCTTCCTGTGTAGCAAGGGGCATGACTCACTTACTGGTGGATTCTCTGTACCTTAAAGTCTTTAAACCATGATTTAAGGACTTTAATAACTCAGTCATAGGTACAATGTGGCCAAGCTCATGCGATTAATAAATCTGTTAGTCTTTAAAAGTGCCACAAGACTCTGTTGTCTATCTTTTAGAAAAACATCCTACCTTGATTTAAAAATTCCCAGTGATGGAAAATCCAACATAATTGGTAAGCTGTTCCAATGGTTAATTACCCTCACTCTTGAAAAATTATGCCTTATTTCTATGATGAATTTGCCTAGCTGCTATATCCAGCCACTAAACCTTATTATTAACAACATTACCAAATTCAATCTCTTCCAAATCCTGGCATATTTTATTACTAAGTCTGTATCATGATGAGATATGCTGAGTTTCTCTCTAAAAGAAACAGTGGCAACAGTGTGAACTTTCCATATCTCTGTCTCAGTCTCTATCGTGGTTCAGCCAGTGGAGCTGTCTGTATACACAAGGGGGTGAGCAGGATTTGCCTCCACAGATGAGCTTATTCTCAATAAAGAGTTGCTTTAATTTGTACATCTTTCTCCATCACTATTAACAAGATTTTTCATACTGTCCTTTAGTTTGATGTTATATTTTGAAACAGTCTAAAAATATTCTAAAATATAACTAGAAAATATTAAAAAACAAAGTATGTTTGTACATGTATGAGATGAGATGACTGTGATGAGGGTAGGCGATACAGACCAAGGATCGCAGCCGTTACAGAAGAAGGCTGTTCTGAGTTCATATTATTTCTAACTACGGGACATCTGCTGAAGCAGTTCACCATAGGGCCTGTTGGAAAGGGTCATTTGCACAAACGTTGGACATTTTCAGTCATTCTGAGCAAGGCTATAAGGCTGTGACTGGCAATTGAGCGAACCTTTCCTACTGAAGAGAGAGAGTGAATCAAATTATTGGGCTGTCATGGCCATTATATTTTTAATGCTACCCTATTATCCAGAGACATTATTATATTGTTACAGTTTTTTATCATGCAGAACATACAAGCAAAACTGGCTGACAAATGCTACAGTTCCTTTCAAATTTTAAAAAAAAATGAATCTTAGAAATATCAGCCAATAACTACATTCTCAGATTCATTTGCAGTGAAAAAGAGACAAATGTGAGCTGGGAAATGCAGCCTATCCTATGAACACTGCCTGTTCGTTGAAATGATATAATATTGTGTTAGTTGAAATTCTATCAGTCCTGTTTGAGCTTGGTAATATCTTAGTTGGTGGATAGTCCCAATGAAATCAACAAGACCACTTACTTAATAAGGTGCCACATAAAGTGAATAAGTGAGGCAGAAGCTGGCCTTGAGTATTTTTTTAAATCAAATTCAGTGATATATATATATTTCCTGCACAAAATTAATCCCTGATGTAACTGCTCTGACTTTAATTGGATTTAAAGCAGGGAAAATTGTCCTCCTCTACCAGTCACCTAATTTTACTAATTATCTTATTCCAGGGGAGTGAAAGTGGTGATTTCTCAGGACTTGTTGCTCTAGGGATGTTAGTGAGCAATAAAATATAGTGTGAATTTAAAGTGCACCAGCCATTCTACCTTAACTCCATATGAGGACTTTGTGAACAAAAAGTGCCCTTGGGTGGTTTAGTTTAATTCACTTCCAAAGTGCAGTAAGCTCTTGTACACAAAGGCACTCTGAATGTGTGCAGTAACCAAGCCCACACAGGGTGTAAGTACAGAGCATCTTGTATTCACTAATGTGGGTTTCTTCCCCATTTAGACAAGCTCTCACTTCCATTCAGTCTCCTTTATGCATAGCTCTGAAAATCAGCTTCTAACTGGACACAGTAAAATGTAATACATTTTTCCTAAATCAGGACAAACCACCCTCCAGGAAGTTACTGTTAGACACAGATTTAATACTTAAACTTTAATACAAACTTTGACATCAATAATAACCCACTATTTTAAAAAAATCACATTGGTGTAAATCACCAATTTGTGCCAACTAGAGTTTATTCTTATTCTTATAGTCAAGCTGAGAGGTGTTAGACTGGCAACCCTGGAGACTCATGTCCTCTGTTAACCCAAGAGTAAATAAGGCTCAAAGGCTATGTCTACACTTACTAAAGTTAGTTCGAATTAGTTAATTCAAACTAACTAATTCAAACTAATTTTAGTTAGTTCGAATTAACTTAATTCGAACTAGAAAAATTTAGTTCGAATTAGCGAATTGCATTGAGTTCAATGGGCCGGTTAGTTCGAACTAACTAGTTCCAATGAACCCTTAGTTCGAATAGCATATTCAAATTTATTCGTTCGAATTAAGGAAGCCCTTAATTCGAACTAATGAAAGCCTAGTGTAGCCATGGCTTTAGTTAGTTCGAATTAAGCTTCCTTAATTTGAACTAACTTGCCAGTGTAGACATAGCCAAATAGAGGCAACACTTCTCTAACCCACCAGTGTATTTCTTTTCTGACCTGCAAGAGTTTACTTGTGGGGGTCTCCAAATTATGTTTCTAGTTTCGTTCAGGCCTTGCCCTCCTTTGCTGAGACTCCCTGGCTATTTTTAGCATGCCTGTCACCAAGGTATCTGGATGCAGTTCTCAATAGGGGTTCATTTAGTGCCAGTTGCACCAGAGGTTTTTGTGATGTGACTAAGATTGGGGCTGAGCTACCCAGTTCACTTTGCATAGGCAGGTGAACCATTGGGAACTTAAAGTACAGTGCAAATGCCTGAGCTGGGTTTGACCTGCTATCAAAGGCTATGTCTACACTTGCTAAAATTAGTTTGAATTAGTTAGTTCGAACTAACTAATTCGAACTAATTTTAGTTAGTTCGAATTAGCTTAATTCGAACTAGGAAGATTTAGCTCGAACTAAGCAAGTGCCATTCATGGCACTTGCTTAGTTCGAATTAGCGACCCCCATTCATTTAATTTAAGAAATTAGTTTGAATTAACATGGCCACATTGGTTACTTCAAACTAGTTAGTTCGAATTAACCCTTTAGTTCGAATACCCTATTCAAACTTATTAGTTCAAATTAAGGAAGCCCTTAATTCGAACTAACTAAAGCTTAGTGTAGCCATGGCTTTAGTTAGTTCGAATTAAGCCTCCTTAATTCGAACTAACTTGCCAGTGTAGACATAGCCAAAGGGTGCAAGTCTCCGTATTCACTAAGCCATCTAGTACACGTATTCACATACAAAAATATAACACTGGAGATGCCATCTTGAGATTAAGCAGGCATCTTTGCCTTGCTTTCCAAATTCCAAAGGGGTAGCCGTGTTAGTCTATTGTAGAAAAACAAAGTCTACTGTAGAAAAAAAAGTGCCACAGGACTCTGTTGTTTTGCTTTCCAAAGATACAGTCAATCATCATTCAGCACTTGCTGAGTACAGATTTTGTTTGTTTGTCATGGTAGTCTTCTTTTTAAAATGGAGCTCATCAGAAAAGTTATAAACGATGTAAGTTATTATGCAGAGATGAATAACTTATTACTACCCTAGTGAAGTTGTATATCATGTGACTATCTCCAAAGACATCTTAGCATTTCTCTCCTCAAGGCCTAAATATCAAAAAGGTATTTTTCTTGATCCTTTTTTGAAAAATCATAGGATAATAATACATTAAGATCATAATAACATTTAAAATCTACTCTTATATCCCCAGAAATAATAATAGATAATCAAAGATAATAATAAGAAATAAAAGAAAATAATAAAAGATGATAAAAGAAAAATTCAGAGCCTTTGCTTTCTATAGTCTGGAGTCAATTGGTTTGGTTACATATATTTTAAACCTTAGTTACTTTTATTAGTTTAAAATATAAAGCACAATGACATTAAGCAGCTCCTTGGCTAGCAATCCGGCCATGTTTTGATTGCCTTACAAATTTAGGAACGTGGATTGTTTGTATGGGGGTGTATAGAAGCGTGGTTATAAAGTAATGCTACGGCAAGCTTTCTTTTGAATTACACCATGCACCAAACTGGAAATGACAGTGATATTAATTCTTACCATTAAAATATCCACTCTTCATAATTTATGTCCAGTTGCCAGTGGAATATCTGTAACTCTAGAGAAGGGCTTGCAACAGTATTTTGAATCTGGGAGATTTCCATGTAAATGCTTCTTTAATATCAGCTTTCATTTGCTGTCCTAAGGTCCAATCCTGTAATTAGTCCACCTATGGATGTTCCGTTGACATCAGTAGAGCCAAGATCCACAAAAGGACTTCGGCATTGTGACACAGAGGCTATGTCTACACTTGGCCAAATAAGTTGACTTAACAAAGTCAACTTAGCATGTCTACACTATAAAATTAGGTCGACTTAAAGTGGACCTTGCCAAATCAACTTAGAGTGTCCACACTGGACGCCTAAGTTGACTTGTAGGGGCTAGGTGGACCTGGGACTGGTCCATGGTGGCAGGGGGGGCACCCCTTTCAAAGTGCCAGGGGGCCAGCATTTGCCCCATTGTACCAGGGTACAATGGGGGCTGAGCAAGACAGGGACAGTGGCAGGGCATAGGAGCGGGGTAGGCAAGGCTGTGTCCTGCCCTGTGAGTGAGCATGCCAGGCTCTGGCTGTGCCAGCCACCCTGGCAGGGAGGTCAGTGGGAGAGCCCTGGGGGCCCTTTAAGTTGACTTAAAGTCAATTTAGAGCTAATCCGCGTCTACTCTGGCTAAGTCTACTTAAGGAAATTGTAGTATAGATGCAGAGTAAATTAAGTTGACTAATTTACAAGTGTAGACGCACCCTGAATGTGGCAGCACCTAATGCTGTCTGCATTACAGCTTGTGTTGGCAGAATTCATCACTCAGGAGTGTTAATAAACCATCCCCTAGGCCAGTGGTTCTTAACCACTGTGTCAGGACACATTACTGTGTCGCCACACAGCAGTAAGTATGTTGCAGAGGGCTGGGAAGATGGCTGTATTTGGTCTGGCGGGATCGGGGAGGGGCCTGGTGTGTCTTGTAGGGTCACGATATGCCACCAAGTGTGTCACAACCTGCAAAATGTTGAGAACCACTGCCCTAGGGCAGTGGTCTCCAACCTGTAGATCGCAATCTACTTCTGAACAGCAGTTGCAGTTAAAACCTATGCTGGTTGCACCATCTGCTGGTGAAAGGTTGGAGACCCTAGGGCAACATACATTACACTGACATAAGTGTGGTGTGCACAGCCCTATGTCATCAGGAGAACTATAGCTTCTGCTGCTCACAGAGGTGGTTTTATTATGCCAAAGGGAGAGCTCTCTGCCACCAACATAAAGCATTTTTACCCAACATGTGGCAGCAATGTAGCTGTGCCCTTGCAGCCCTGTATGTGTAGACATGCCCTAATTTTAGGTGCCTAGAAAATACCAGGAATGACATTGCCAACCACAAAACCTGAGTTAGGTACCTAGACTCCTATAAAATGAATGGGGTATGATACGCCCCTTAGAAGGTGATTCCAGCATGCTAGGCAAGGAGCTGCATAACTTAGCCAATGGGAGATGCTGATGAGAGGGGAGTGTCTTCAGCCACATCTTTCTCACAGAGATAGGTGCCTCCTTATAACTAGGGAATAAGCAAAAAATCCCCAGGGTCTCTGCCAATCTGCCTGGGGGGAGAATTCCTTCCCAACCCAAACACAGCAGTCAGTTAGACCCCAAGAATGTGGGCAAGGCACACCAGCTAGAAACCTGGGAAAAAATTATCTGTAGTAACTCAGAACCCTGCACAGTTAGTGTTTCATCATCAGCTGTTAGAGCTATATGCTGCTAGCAGTCATGCATCGGCTACATGCCATTAAGGAAGTCGCAACCTACCATCCCCTCCATAAATTTATCACGCTCAATCATGAAGCCAGTTAGGTTTTTTGCCTCCATTGCTCCCCTTGAAAGTCTATTCCAGAACTCCAGTTCTCTGATGGTTAGAAATCTTTGTGTAATTTCAAGCCTGAACTTGCTCATGGCCATTTTATATCCACTTCTTCTTGTGTCCACATTGGCTCTTAACTTAAAGAACTCCTCTCTCTTCCTTTTATTTATCCTTTTGGAGCATTTATAGAAAGCAGTCATCTCTCCCCTCAGCCTTCTTTGGTTAGGTTAACCAACCCAGAGATTTGGGTCTCCTCTCTAAGGCTGATTTTCCGTCTTCTGATCATCCTACTAGATCTTCTCTGGACCTGTTCTAGTTTGAATTCTTCTTTCTTAAACATGGGACACCAGATTTGTACACAGTATTACAGATTAGGTTTTCTACTGTCTTATATAATGGTATTAACATTTCCCTGGAAATACCTTGCCTGATGCATCCTAGGACTAAATTAGCCTTTTTTTCATGGCTGCATCACATTGGCGGCTCATAGTCATCCTGTGATCAATCATACACACAGGTCTCTCTCTTCCTCTGTCACTTCCAACTGATACATGCCCAGCTTATACCCAAAATTCTTGGTTTTAGTTCCTAAATGCATGACCCTTCACTTTGCATTATTAAACTTCATCTCATTTCTGTTACTCCAATTTTGAAAGTCATCTACATCTTCTTGTATGACATTCCGGTCCTCTTCTGTATTGGCAATAGCTCCTAATTTTGTCTCATCTGAAAGTTTTATTAGCACATTTGTTCTCATTTTAATCCCCGTCTTCTACAATTTAACTAATAATTTCCCATATGGAACTATATCAAATGCCTTACTGAAATCAGTAAGTTTAGATATACTGCATTTCCTTTGTCTAAAAAATCAGTTATCTTCTCAAAGAAGTAGATCAGGTTGGTCTGGCATGATCTACCTTTTGTAAAATCATGTTGTATTTTATCCCACTTACTGTTAACTTTTATGTCCTTAACTACTTTCACTTTCAAAATTTGTTCCATGACCTTACATGCAGTTGAGGCCAACTAACAGGCCTGTAATTTCTGGATAATTTTTTTTCCCCCTTCTGAAAAATAGGAACTATTTAAGCAATTCTCCAGTCATAACCCCCTCCCCCACAAATTTACAGATTCATTAAAAATCCTTGCTAATTGTCTTATAATTTCATGTGCCAGTTCCTTTAATATTCTTGGATGGAGACTATCCAGGTCCCCTGATTTAGTCCCATTAAGATGTTTGAGTTTGACTTCCACCTCAGATGTGGTAATTTCTATGTCCATATCCTCATTCCCATTATCCACCTTGCCATTATCCCTAAATTATTCATTAGCCTCATTAATAACTGAGGCAAAGTATTGGTTTAGGTGTTGGGCCATGCCTAGATTATCTTTAATCTCCACTTTATCCTGTTTAAGGGTCCCACTTCTTTCTTCCTTATTTATAGGGCTACAGAACCTTTTACTGTTGATTTTAATTCCTTTTGCAAAGTCCAACTCTCTTTGGCTTTGGTAGTTCTCACTTTATCCCTACACTTTGTAACACCAGTCAGATAGCTCCAAGAGGTAGCTTTCCTTCCTGATCCATGACAATCAATTTAGGGAATTTAGTCACACATCTTCCATTACAGTTATTGTATATTGTGTCTAACTCCTCTAGACTGCTTTGGAAACCTCAGCCTAAAGTATATTTTTTTCCATATCTGACTTCAGTGCTGATGGCATTTTTAAATGATTGCACCTGCACTTAAATTACAGATCTTCTCCACAAAAAAACACTTTACATTTGTATATCTTTACCAAGAGTACTGGTAAACTATTTTGTTATTCTTTCCCTTTTTTTTAGTTTAAAACATATTTTGGCTGCTGTCTTAGTGACCAGTTCAGACAAGTAGCAATCTTCCATTCAGTTTCCAACCATTTGAAGACATCTCTCACCTTTTCTGACAGGCAGCTGTATACACACTATTAACAAATTGATTCCATGAGTAGATAGGGTGAAAGTCTAGGTGGTCTCCAATTTCCCATGGGAATTCTCCACACTAAAGTGAAAGAAGCAGTTCCCTTAGATCAATGCTGGCTTATCTCACCATTCTTCAAAGTTTCCTTAAATTAGCATAGGGCTCAGCTTTCCACTTTCAGGTTGAGAGTTGAGAGCTAAGCTCTGCCAACAGATGCTAATGTATTTTTTTTCTATAATAATACACAGAGCAATGAGACCTGAAGTCTGCTGTTCACTTCTCCAGTAGGTAACAAGGTACACACACACACACACACGTGCATACAAACACATGCACACCATTACTTCTGCCACAGGAAAATAATTAATTTACTGTGTGAGGTGCTGACTACAGTCTTCTACGGAGGTACAATTGCTTGCCTTTAAAAGGTGTGTGTTTTAGAAAATGACATTTTTCTATTTTAATGCATTCAAGTTTATAGGGAAAGAGATGCATACACCTAGCTGTGTTCACAAACATGGGTCTTCAATAATCAGGGCATCAAAATCTCATGTGTGGCATTTTAAATCAGCTCTTAGGTGCTTTAAGCTCACTGCAGTCAATGGATGTTTTTCATCAGGCTTTAAATGGACATTTAGATGGATACTCATGTGAGACTGGATACTCTAGCAGTGCATCATTGTTTGAAAATTGGACTCATGCTGTTTCTGAAATATCCATGCTTTTCTGTAATATAAGTACACTGATATGTATATAGATAGATACATAGACTCAAACAAAAATATACAAATTCCAAAGGGGTAGCCGTGTTAGTCTATTGTAGAAAGACAACAGAGTCTTGCAGCACTTTTAAAGACTAACAGATTTATTAATCGCATGAGCTTTCGTGGGAGAAAATCCCACTTCGTCAGACGCTTTGAAGATAGGAAAGTTACAGAGTGGGAGGAAATTAAATGCAGGGGAGTGTATGACATAGCATCAGGTCAGGCTGTAACAGCAAATCAAAGTAGGTGTTAGGATTCAAAACACTGGGGAACAGCACATAGAGGAGGGGGGAGGTCAATTCACTTGATGTAATGCGAGAAAAATCCATAGTCCCTGTTCAACCCCAAGGCAACTGAGTCAAATTTGCATATAAGTTCGAGCTCTGCAGACTCTCTTTGAAGCTGTGATTTGTTATTCATCTGTGTCAACACAGCTATTAACAAGTCGTTAAGGGAGTGAGCAGGGAGGTTGAAGTGTTCCCCTACAGGTTTTTCAGTATTGCAGTTTCTGATGTCAGATTTGTGTCCATTGATTCTTTGGCGCAGAGACTGTCCTGTCTGTCCAATATATAAGGCAGAGGGGCATTTCCGGCACATGATGGCATAAATCACATTGGAACTCCCCAAAGCAGCACAAGAACAAATCAAGACAGAGACACCGCCAGAACCCCGTCCAGGGATATTCTATCTACTACCAAAAATACATAAAAGAGGAAACCCCGGACGCCCCATCATCTCAGGCATTGGCACGCTTACAGCAGGATTATCTGGCTATGTGGACTCTCTCCTAAGACCCTATGCTATCAACACACCTAGCTATCTGAGAGACACTACAGATTTCCTGAGAAAAATCCAATCCATTGATGGTCTTCCAGAAAATACCATCCTGGCCACTATGGATGTAGAGGCTCTTTACACTAACATTCCCCACAAGGATGGATTACAAGCTATTAGAAGAACCATCCAGGATGATGACACAGCTAAACTTGTGGCTGACCTCTGTGACTTTGTACTCACCCACAACCATTTCAGATTTGAAGATGATCTATACCTTCAAGTCAGTGGCACTGCCATGGGTACCCGCATGGCCCCACAATATGCCAACATCTTTATGGCCGATTTAGAACAACGTTTCCTCACGTCTCATCCCAAAGCACCCCTACTTTACCTACGCTATATTGATGACATCTTCATCATCTGGACCCATGGTAAAGATGCCCTTGAAGATTTCCATAGAGATTTCAACAATTTCCACAACACAATCAAACTTAGCCTGGAACACTCCACACAAGAGATCCACTTTCTGGACACTACAGTGCAAATTAGCGATGGGTACATAAAGACCTCCCTATACCGCAAACCTACTGATCGGTATAGTTACCTACATCCCTCGAGCTTCCATCCTCGACACACCACACGATCCATTGTGTACAGTCAAGCCCTAAGATATAACCGCATTTGCTCTGACCCTTTAGACAGAGACAGACACCTTCAGGATCTCTACCAGGCATTCTTAAAACTACAGTACAAACCCACAGAAGTGAAGAAACAAATTGACAGAGCCAGACGGGTACCCAGAAGTCAACTACTGCAGGAGAAGCCCATGAAAAACAACAACAGAACGCCACTGGTCGTCACCTACAACCCCCAAGCCAGACCTCTTCAACACATCATCAAAAATCTACAGCCTATTTTACAAGATGATCCCTCACTCTCTCAAGCCTTGGGAGACAGACCTCTCCTTGCTTTCAGACAGCCCCCTAATCTTAAAAGGATACTTACCAGCAACTACAGATCACAGAGCAGAAACACTAAAGCAGGAACACAGCCCTGCAGCAGACCACGCTGCCAACTTTGCCCTCATATCTACACTGATGACACCATCACAGGGCCTAATCATGCCACCTACTCCATCAAGGGTTCGTTCACCTGCTCATCCACCAATGTGATTTATGCCATCATGTGCCGGAAATGCCCCTCTGCCTTATATATTGGACAGACAGGACAGTCTCTGCGCCAAAGAATCAATGGACACAAATCTGACATCAGAAACTGCAATACTGAAAAACCTGTAGGGGAACACTTCAACCTCCCTGCTCACTCCCTTAACGACTTGTTAATAGCTGTGTTGACACAGATGAATAACAAATCACAGCTTCAAAGAGAGTCTGCAGAGCTCGAACTTATATGCAAATTTGACTCAGTTGCCTTGGGGTTGAACAGGGACTATGGATTTTTCTCGCATTACATCAAGTGAATTGACCTCCCCCCTCCTCTATGTGCTGTTCCCCAGTGTTTTGAATCCTAACACCTACTTTGATTTGCTGTTACAGCCTGACCTGATGCTATGTCATACACTCCCCTGCATTTAATTTCCTCCCACTCTGTAACTTTCCTATCTTCAAAGCGTCTGACAAAGTGGGATTTTCTCCCACGAAAGCTCATGCGATTAATAAATCTGTTAGTCTTTAAAAGTGCCGCAAGACTCTGTTGTCAAAAATATACAAGTTAGCATTAAGAATCTAGCTTAAATCCTTGGGAATCAGGAAATTCAGAATTAAATTTGCCACAGCTCCCTGGTTAGAGTCTGCTGGGTAGAGCTGGTTGGGAATTCTTCAATGAAAATGTTTCTTTTGTCAGAAAACTTATATTGGTTTTTATTAGACTTTTGTTACGACATTCCTGAGTCCATAATGGAGCAACAGAGAGAACATTCCACTCTGGAATAATCCATAGCCCATGCTTTTGGGCACTTATCTGGGATGTGGGTGACTCAAGTTCATGTTCTGTCTAATTTGAAGCAGGGGCTTGAATCTCAATCAACCTCTGTCTCCCCTGCCACAGGACTCCTTGTTTGTTTTGCTGAACTAGACCAACATGGCTTCCCCTTTGGAGCTAGTCTCCCCTGTGAGAGTTTGTTCCACTCGTATTAAATAATTAAACATTTGTTGGGCCAGAGAGAGACAGACTGTATATTCTGGTGGCCAGGACACTCACCTGGGATGTGAGAGACCTACATTCTACTTCCTGCTCTGCCTGATTCATTAGGCTAATGGCTATCTGAGGTCTTGCCCTCTTTTTTTCATAAATGTTGAAAGTTCTCTGTTTTTTGTTCAAATGCAACATGAAAACAAACTTCAAAACCTTAATTTTTTTAAGAGTTCCCTATTCCACTCCCCTCCAACCCTCCTGTTTTTTAAAATGAGAACTTGACAGGCTCTGCTGCTGTCTTTGTCATGGAATCAGCTCCAGTCCCATCTCAAAGGAAGTGTCAGGAAAAATATTGCCACGGGGTGATGAATGTAAAACTCTCCTGTCTCTGCTTACCACAAACAACTCTATTTTATTTCACAGTTGTTCTTGCTGGGCTTTTTATCTTCCTTTCACACTATTCTAGTTTCATTTACTGTGGTGTCCGGGGACCTCCAAAAACACCAAGCAATTAAAGAGGGTTTCAGCAGTGCAGCCATCAGCACTTGTAAGTCAATCACTCCTGACTCCGACAAGATTTCCCGCAGGTGTCAGTAGCATTACAAGGAATATGATTCCAGAAATAGAACTTGTGAGACAGAAGGTAAAAAACATAGCCAGTTACTCACTAGCACTTTGAAGAGGGATCCTGTGGAAAAAAGATATTGCCATAGAATAAGATCCTGTTCGCCAGGAGTGCCCTGGGATACTGTAAGCACTGGTTTGTGGGAACTCAAACAGAAATGAAGAATCAGGCTTTACTGGGTTTTTACAACAAAACAAAAAAAAGTGTTTGTACAAGGGTGAAGAAAGAAGACAAATACTCCATGTTTTCAAGAAAGACATATGTACATAAGACGGTAGGTAAACTTTGCAAGAAGAGGAAAACCCTCTGAAAAGATTTCTCCAATCATTGTGACAAGTGCAATGATAGTTTGAAGTCTCTGCTACATAACTGTTAGGGGACCATTCTGCCTTTAAATACTCCATTGAAACTCTCTTTTAGGCCAATTATATGTATCCTAGTACGTTTATAGGCCAAATTTGACCCTGGATTTAAAAAATTAGCTCATTCTGGGGCTTTTCAATTTTGCATGCATAAAATGGGGAAGAGGGGCAATGTCTTCATCTTTCATCCAGCCACCATTTCATCTTCTTCTCTACTCTATTGTTCATCTTCAACAGCTGGACTGCATATAGGAAAAGCACCCCAGTGCCTGCTGAATGCAAGTAACTGGTGTTTTTGACTAGACAGAATAGATCGTTTTGAACAGAGAGATGTGTGGCACACATTCTGTGTGATGCTGAAAGCTGCAGAACAAGCAGGATGGGAGGTATATTTTATTAAACCAAAAATGATTAATCCAGATTAGTGAAGAGTCACAGGCAGAAGTTCTGAATGGAAAATAACTGCTTGTAAACAGGAGCAGAGGAAGATCAGTGAGCGTTTATGTTAGTTAGCTGCTTCAGAAACAGAATAGAGTCTCAGTATCTCAAGTTTCCCCTGCTCCCCCAACCCATCTATTACAAGATTTAATTGTTTTTTGGCTCAATTTCTAATGAATTTTGAGATAAAAACTTAATATGAAAAACTATGAGTAATAATGGCTGATGTATCATCTCCCAATTCAAAATGAGATTTCTCTATGGCACGTTATTAATATGAATATTTATTTATTATACAGATTGGTAGACACTTCACATATACATGGCCTCTGTCTTGAGGAGTTTATGATCTTAGGCCTTGATCCTGTGAAGAGTAATCCTGTTAAACTCAGTGGACATTTAGGACTATTCATGTGCATAAAATTACTCATATAAATCTTTGCAGGAAGATACCCCAGAAGAAAGCAATAAACAAAAGGGGTTGAATGATGGGGAAATAGGGGACAGAGCATAAAGGTACAGATTATAAGGGGAAGTGCATGTTTAGGCTAGTTATATATATGTACTTTTAGCCTCAACATGTGTTCCATAATATGAATGCATTCACACATGCTTTAAAAAAAAATCCTTCTAAATTTTTCTGAATCCTTGTCTCATTTGCACCTAGCATGTTTGTACTAAACTACTGAAATCAACTAAACTTAGTATTGAGAATTCTTTGCCACCAACTGTCAAAATCTGTGGGTAGGTCTTATCATCTGAATTAAGAAAAAGACAGATCTCTTGTCCTTTTCCTTTCCCTGCCCCCATCCTTTCACCCTGCTGGGGTATTTGTTTGTTTGTGTTATAAACCTGAAACTCAAGTTTGCTGCCGGAGTACTGAGCAAACCTCAATGATCTGCAAGTGAACCTGCAAACTGATATATGTTTTCAAGTGTGAGCTACCTGAAACTCTGAGTTTTGCTTAGTTTCATTCTAAAATCAAACACAACTCAACAGTTTGATCTAAGTTTTGCAACTAAACTTAGTAAAAACCTAAAACTCGAAGTGAATGCCATGTAACCCATGGTAACATCTTTTTAATCACTGTGGTAGCCTCTTATCATGAGAATATAGGGCCCTTCTAGGCTGAAACCCTGGAGTCTTTGCTTGGAGGATTAAAGTCCCAAGGATCTTTGCTGTACATGCTATTAACTTTCCATTTGTCTCCTTTCTTACTTGCTTGCTGTGGAATTTTGGTGGATTTTGGTACTAAACCATCAAATGAGGAATAATCTAAGATTTTGAATGCTTCCTAAAACTGAGAGCAAAATTTTGTCTGCATATCATGCAGCAACTTCTTTCTGAAAGAAATAACCAAACCTCATATAAATGTAGGAGACAGGTTAGTCTCAGCAAAATAATGATGAAGAGATGAAAAATTCATAAATCAATCTTAAAATCTGAAAAATTAAATTAAAGCTAAACTGGGAAACTAATATTAGGAATATGCATCAACATTTTCTAGTAGTTTTTTGTAGCATCTTGTTAACCTACCTATATAAGTAGGTAGTAATCATTCTCAACACCATACAACTCCAGTGTAATTACTATATAATATCCAAACTATCTAAACTCCTATGTACCACAAGGTACTAACACAGTGACACCCTCAACCCATCCAACAACATTGTTAATCTTTCTTGCTGCATACTTAATCCAGCAGAGGAATCTGTGCTCTCTTGGGACTCTCTTTCTGCCCCACTACTCCCACACATAAGATACAATTCTGCAGTGACCTGGAAGCCTACTTTCTCCATCTCTGACACATGGAAAATTTCCACTGCACCACCAAACAATACAATAACCTACAGATACCTTCCTCCCAACACTTCAGGAAGAAATATTCTACATAGACTCCTCCTGATAGTAGGAACAACAGACTGGACTTCTACATAGATTGTTTCTGTCACCGTGCAAAGGCTGAAATCCTGGACAAACAACATCCCTTGCACTGTAACCTCAGCCATGCAGAACACAATGCCATCCACAGCCTCAGAAACAGCTCTGACGCTATCATTAAAGAAGCTGACAAAGGAGGTTCTGTCGTCATCATGAATAAATCGGACTACGATCAGGAGGCTTATAGACAATTCTCCAGCACAACGTTCTACAAACTACTTCTCTCTGACCCCACTGAGGAACACCAAAAGGAACTACACCACCTACTCAAGAAACTCCTCGAAGCAGCACAGGAACAAATCAAGACAGACACATCCCCAGAACCTCGACCACGGATATTCTATCTACTACCGAAAATCCATAAATGTGGAAACCCCAGACTGCCCCTTATCTCTGGCACAGGCACTCTTACACAGGCTTATCTGACTATGTGGACTTTCTCCTCAGACCCTATGTTATCAATACTCCTAGCTATCTTCGAGACACCAGAGACTTCCTGAGAAAAATTCAATCCATTGGTGACTTTCCAGAAAACAACATTCTGGCCACTGTGGATGTAGAAGCTCTTTACACCACCATCTCACACAGAGTACAAGCCATTGGGAGAACTATCCCAGATATGTCACAGCCCATTTCGTAGCTGACCTTTGTGACTTTGTTCTCACCCACAACTACTTCAGATTTGAAGATGATTTATATCTTCAAGTCAGTGGCACTACTATGGGTATCTGCATGGCCCCACAATATGCCAACATTTTCATGGCTGATTTAGAACAATGCTTCCTCCACTCTCGTCCCCAAGTACCACTACTCTCCTTATGCTACATTGATGACATCTTCATTACCTGGACCCACAGAAAGGATGCCTTTGAAGATTTCCACAGAGAATTCAACAATTTCCACCTCATGATCTATCTTATCTGAGATGTGGGAGACTTAAATTCATGCTCTGCCTAATTTGGAGCAGGGGCTTGAATCTCAATCAACCTCAATCTCCGCTGCCACAGGACACCTTGTTTGTTTTATTTTATAACATGTAAGAGATAAATCCAAGCACCACCTAGTGAGAAAAAAAATCCTGTCTTTGCTCCAATTAGAGGAGCTTGATGTACTTGAAGTACAATTACTTTTGACAGAGTTCTCTACTATCTGATAATAAGCAAATTCAGTTTTCTAGCACTGCCCACATTTCTAGCCTGATATATTTATTGCTTGTTTATTGAATTCCAGCAGTAGTCATGGAACAAACACAGAGGCAGACTGCTGTCCCAAGAACCTCCCAGTCTAAATCAGACAATGCAGTTCGGACATCATCTGATCTATTTAATTCTGTCTAGATTACTAACTATGAATAATTATAGGAAATCCTAACAAAAGTGGGTTAATGAAGGATCTGACCAAAAAGAGGAAAGATAGCACACATGTAAGGAATTTGAAGCATAAGTGGTGACAAAGGACAATGTGTTTAGAATTCAAATTCTGACAGAAATGTGGGAGGGGGCCGGGAACCACACCACTAACAGGCCAGCAGCAAATCCTCTTTTTAGAAATTCCTAACAGCTCTAAAATACTAGTTTGTTTATGGGAAGGGGAGGGGGTACATAAACAAAACAGTTTTCTTCTGTCTTTTATTCTTTGAAGGTTACATTGCTGGTGTCTCTTCGGCCTCAGCAGCTCAGCTTTACTGCCCCAAACTCATTGGCTGCATCTACACTGGTAAATTAAGTCGACTTAATTTGCCCTGCATCTACACTACACTTTGCTTAAGTCGACTTAAGCAAAAAAAAGTAGACAATGAAAATTAAGTCGACTTTATTAAACCACCTTTTTACTCGACCTAAGGCTTAATTCGACTTTTTAAAGTCGAATTAAGCCAGTGTAGCCCTGGGGTAGCCCTAAGTCGACCATTAGGACACAATGGTGGGATTTCTTATGTCTTTAATGGCTCATCAGGTAACTCCCTGGGACCATTGTCCTGGCACATTCCTAAACATTAAGGACACAATGGTTTTAACATAAGTTAAAGTATGGATATAACACCAAATTTTAACTTCTAATCGCAATAGAATTCCTAGACATAAACTATATAATCATTCCCAGCAAATTACTACCTTTCTATTGATACCAAACATGACATAGTTCCTATGGATTATAGAGCATTTATGAGATATCCATTGAAAATAATATCATAAATGCTTCCTAAATCCAGACAGCATCACACCCTGCCCACATGCCCTGCCAGGGTCCCTGTCCCCCTTTTCCCCATTGCACACAAGGGGTGCCCCCCCTGCCACCGTGGACCTACCCAAGGTCCCCCTAGCCCCACAAAGTCGACCTAGAGCACCCAGTGTGGACGCTCTAGGTCGACTTTGTAAGTTCCCCTTTAAGTCGACTTTAATTTTAAGTGTAAACACAAAGTCGACTTAACTAAGTCGACTTAAAGTCAACTTAGTTAAGTCGACTTAGTTAAAGTCAACTTAAAAGTGCAAGTGTAGACATAGCCATTATGTCTACACTTACGAAAATTAGTTCGAATTAGTTAATTTGAACTAACTAATTTGAACTAATTTTAGTTAGTTCGAATTAACTTAATTCGAACTAGAAAAAATTAGTTCGAACTAAGCAAGTGCCATTCATGGCACTTGCTTAGTTCGAATTAGTAATGTCCGTTGATTTCAATGGGCCGGTTAGTTCGAACTAAGCAATTAGTTCGAACTAACATGGCCACATTGGTAACTCTTAGTTCAAATAGGCCATTCGAACTTATTAGTTTGAATTAAGGAAGCCCTTAATTCGAACTAATTAAAGCCTAGTGTAGCCATGGCTTTAGTTAGTTCGAATTAAGCTTCCTTAATTCGAACTAACTTGCCAGTGTAGACATAGGATTGCACCTCCACTTCCATTTTGTATTCTTCCTGCTCCTCCTGACTTCCACTAGCCCCTTGTACCTCTGCCTTGCTGCCTCCAAGCAACCACATGTCTTGCTGCTGCCTGAGTACTGTCCTCCAGCTTCCCTCATGTACCTCTGGCTGGCTGCTCCCTTGTTCTCCTGTGACTTGCTTCTGTCAGCTGAATTCTGTACCTCCAGCTCCCCAGTAGCGCCTCTGCTTTACTGATCTCCTGTCCATTGGGGTAACAGTATCCCATGTGTGGATGGTTAGGGGCATACTCCCCGCTTTGAGCAGCCAACAGCAGCGTGTTCTCTATATGTGGTGGGGAAGGACCTCTCTCCCCCAAACTGACATGGGTGGTAGCACTTGAAACTACCTTTTCTTTCTTTCCCCTGGGATCAGCAGAGCCTCCCTTCTTTGTGTATGTATGGAAGAAGTCTTTTTTACTCTCTTTGTCTACTCATAGCTCATGAGCTGAAGAGAGCTTCAAAAAGTCAGCAGCACCTATGAGAAACTTCCCAGAAACTAGAGCTGAGCAGCTGCTGGTTTTCCCCATGTGCTTTCTTCACTGTTGTTCTGCCAGCTTCACCAGGATTTGCGTGACTTGCTGTCAGCAAGGAGCAGGGTTGCTCCTCACTTGTGGCATGGTTAAGTCAAAGCAAAAGAAGAGCTGCCCCTCTTTTCCTGACATGGAAGAGAGAACACTACTGTCCAAGAGTTCCCCATCTGCCCTGGCTGGGGTAGGGCTAACATTTGCTGGTGGCAAATGTTACCAACACCTAAATGTTCACAAATCATGAGTCTGGCCCCCAAAAATCATCAGAAGGGCGTAAACCGATGTAAAAATAAATAAAGAATAAATGTTGTGTGGTTTTGTTTATTTTTTTTTCATTTGCCTGCTGGCATTTGAGCATTTCAGGTATGTTCACTTCATGTTTTCAAGCTGTTCTCTCTAACAGTGGTGGCTAGAAAGTTTGCTTCTTAGTTTTCAAAGAAAGCTGAGGTGTTCTTACAGAACCGTGATTCTGGTTCCTGGGGCTTTAAAGAAAATCCACCCGAAATCACAAGATTTGCAGTAAAATTGGGATAAGCAATGCCACTGCACGCATTGGGCTGAGGGATCTGGACTCAGACCAGCATGGGAAGCGGGTGTTTGGCTGGGAAATCTATGGCACTCCCAGTCTTCCTGTCATAGTTGGAGGATATCACAGGTGCTGGGAAAAGTCAGGAGTTGCCTGTTTGTCTGCTCTCCTCCAAAGGGAGCTCTGTCCGCCAAGGAAGGGGTGAAGCTATGATGAGTTTCCTCTTTCCTCCGGATGGCAGAATAATACATAGGTTCTTGCATGTAAATTTTTTTCTTAAAATGCCTTTAATATTCTGTAATTTGAACCTAATATTTCAAAGCCTGCCAGACCCTCTGTTTATGTGTATTTACTCTATTTCAGATCCTCTGTCCTGGTCAAGTCTAAAGGCCAACATAGACCGTTGTGGTTGGTTGGCTGATTATGGCCCCATTTGGGAACACGAACCCTTCCCCTTTCAGGTATATTTCTTCTCTTGCCCCATTGTTTTCCTTTTGCTGTATGCTGCCACCACAAACTACACCACTACATCACACTGAGACCTGTGAGGACAGCCACCAAAATTGCCCCTCTCTATTATGATCTCTCCATTGCTAGACTGCATCCCTGGGAAATAGCAGTGATGCATTGTGGAGACTTCCACATATGTCAAGGGAAAAAGGTAAATGCTGAGTTGACTTTGATTCCTATTTCTATTGCTTTTAGGGCTTTTCTGTCCTATTTTACTGGTATACATCCCCTATCTGCCTCTCAAAATAGGTGAACATAAGGACACGGGGTCTGCTCCAAAGCTCACTGAAGTCGATAGGAATCTTTCCATTGATTTCAATAGCCTTTGGCTTTGGCCTAGTTTGAACATACTTTGTGACTTTTGTCAGACAGTCAGAGACTGATACAGGCTGAGGGAAAAGAGTACTGAGAAAATCTCTTTTAGTCCCTTTCAAGAGCTGGCCCTATCAGTGTGGAACCAGATCTAGAGAATTTATTCCTTTTGCAATGGTAGTACCTTCATATTGTAAAAAAAAAAAAAGTTATGAAAGGCTATTTCACTTGATAAAAGCAAGTGAACAAACCTTCAATTGATCATCCAGTATCATTTCTGCATAAAATCTTATGATGCAGACACTGACTTATCAAAACAAAAATAATGTGTGTCCAGGATGGAGTTTATCAGAGGAAGTCTGAGACAGTAAGGATTAACACAGCACTTGACTGTGGCTGAGACTGCTTGATATGGACACGTTTCTCTCGCTCCCTTGTTTTGGTACTGTGTTCTGTTCTCATTCAGATCAGAGTGGCGAAGGAATTGAGTAGTGACCTATTCAACCACTCTAAGTGTTCTCCCTGTAAACTACAGTGTGACTATTCTTCAAAAACTCAGATCTGGCAGAGCATGCTGATTTATAAACCCAATTCAGGGCCAGAATCTGATACCTTTACTCATGCTGAATGGGACCATACACCATGAGCCCCACAGGTTTTAATGGGAATACTCACCGAATAAGTACTATGCAGCATAAGAAAAAGTATCATAATCTGGACTTTAACCTTTGGAGCAGAAGGATAAGTATAAAACACGGCACCAAAAAATAAACAAACAAAAAAAGCAGCATGCAGGGGAGAAAGTTATCACTTTGAAGAGGTCTGAGCTATAGTTGAGTGCTGTGTAAAACCTGAGTGTCCCAGACTTCCTTCTGACAAACTCTGTCCTGGAAAATCACTATCTTCTGCATCATTAAATTCAATGCAGAAATAAAGCGAACCATTGATTGTAGTTTGTTCTTTTACCAGATGAAACATACTGTTCATGGCTTATCATAATTTAGCGCTCTCTGCGCCAACAAATAAATACAAAGTAAAAACAGATAGGTGAAGAATAATTGCGCCATGCAAGAAATGTGCAAGTTAATGTTAAGTCATCTGTTTTTTCCCGTCTCAGATGGGTGTAGAAAACATTGCTATTATTAAGCCTGAATATCTTTAAGGGTTTCTTATTAAGCTGTGAAGACTTAGGATATAGAGTTAGTGAGGAGGATTTTTAAAACAAAATTGGACAACGAAATTAAATCATACAGTGAGTGCTCTTTAAAAGTTCTACTGCCTTGAAAGCTCAGTGACACCGATTCTGGAGACTTGATTTTCCTCTTCCCTGCACTGTAATGAATCAGAGAAGGAAATCCATCCAAGTCAAAACTATACCAGTGCTATACCTGGGAGGAGAATCTGACTAATTGGCTCATTTCCCTCTGTCCCAGGGAATGCCCACCCCACAGCTGGCATGCATAGTTAACTTGCAGAAGGTACCAGGGGGGTAGGGGCGAGAGTTGCCTTCTGAATCATGGGCTTTAGAGTCACAAGGCCAAGTTGAATAGCCTCTGAGGGAACCCTGATATGCTTGAATTGATCTTGATATTTCCTGACATGCTATCTGAATTGAATTTTGGTTCCTAGAGTGTGACTACAAGATTAAATCTAAGGTCCAGACTGTGATATGCTCTTGTGTGACTGTGCAGAAGCATGGTGGAGCATTCAATGAGGAAATACACAGGTACTGCATCCTCAGTGTGACCTTGGGGGTATGTGGCACCCCAAAGTAGTGGGAAGTAGGCTATCCAATGACCCTGCAGGCTCCCTGCCCTGCTCTGGATGGTCGAGTGGGCCTGCCACATTGTAGGGAACAGGCTGCACCATTTTGCTCTTGTGCACCAGGAAGTCAGGTTCTCCACATCCCCTCCTCATTCACTATACAGAAATGCCTCACTTACTGTCCAGCCTGTACAGTGAATGAGGCAGGGTCCTGTGGAGAAAACAATATATGATCATGTAATCAAAGATTGCATCATAACGTGTGAGTAATATGCAAGGTGGGCATATACATAAGGATGTAAAGCAGGGGTAGGCAACCCCCAGCACACGTGCCAACAATGACACACGAGGCCATTCCAAGCTGCATGCAGCACCCTCTGCGGCACCACAGAAATTGCCGCTCCTGCCACCGAAAGCCACTCCGGGAGGCTTCTTTCAGGGGCAGCTGGGGCACTGGGGGTCCCCACCATGCCAATATCCCAAGCATGCCATGGAAAGAAGCAGCCGCTCCTCTCCATGGCATGCCACTGCCAAAAGGAGTCACTCCAGGCAGCTTCTTTCCACAATGTACCTGGGGACCCCCCGAGAGGAGCCACTCCAGGCAGCTTCTTTCCAGGAATTGCTCCTTTCATTGGCATGCCTGGGAAGCACCTCCCCACCCCACTCCAGCCATGGCAACCACTGAATTTTCAGGTGGCTGCTGCTTTTTCTTGGCCAAGGGGGCCGCCAGCACTGGCTGAAGGTCGGGGATGGGAAAGAGGCGCCAACACTGGAGTTGGCAAAGGTTGCTGACCCCTGATGTAAATACTATTCTTTAGTAGTGGTGGCGCTCGGTTCTATTCCTGGCTCCAACACTGGCCTACTGGTTTGCCTTGGGCAAGTGAAGTCACATTTCTCAGCCACAGGTTCCCCATCTATAAAATGGGTGTAATGATACTGCCCTTCTTTGTAAAGTGCTTTGAGATCTGCTAATGAAAGGTGCTATATAATAGCTAGGTATTATAATTACTATTACAATTAAAAATAGGATGTAGGAATATGAGGTAAATGTGGAATGTCAGTTTTGCTGGGTTTACATTTGGAATTTTTGTCTGTGAAGAAGTTCTGAACTCCCGCGAAAACTATAAACTCTACCGTGTAAGAGTGACTCATTTCCATATCACCAGGGACACTGAACTAACTGTGCAACCAGAAAGTGCAGCATGCAGCAAAGTGATTGTGCAGTTGCTTATCATTTTTCTTCCACTTTTCCAAAATTTGCAGGAGCAGCTCCCCCTCCTCACTAAGGTCTAGGCAGATGCCAACTCTAATGTCTGACACTGCAACAATGATTGAGTTAAACATTAAAAATGCATGCCTGCCTGCTCAAGTAATTCAAGGACTGCTGAAAGTATTACCTAGAAACTTTCCAGGAACATATCCCTTCAGGTTATGGCTAAGCATGCAGAGTTGCATCTTAGAGGCCAAATCCTGTATACTTTACTCAGGGGAGTAGTTTTGATTTCATTGGGGGATTGCCTGTGAGTAGGGTAAGCAAAATTTTTGCACCAGAAGCCAAACCTATAATGAATTATGAGTAGCTGAATATTCAGCAAGATACAATTCATTAATTTTATTCACATTTAATTGCAAGCACTTTCTGAGTTGCACAGCCATAAGAACATCACCTTGGGTGTATGTGGCACCCAAAAGCCACTCCGGGAGGCTTCTTTCAGGGGCAGCTGGGGCACCAGGAGTCCCCACCATGCCAATATCCCAAGCATGCCATGGAAAGAAGCAGCTGCTCCTCTCCGTGGCATGCCACTGCCAAAAGGAGCCCCTCCAGGTAGCTTCTTTCCACGATGTGCCTGGGGACCCCAGAGAGGAGCCGCTCCAGGCAGTTTCTTTCCAGGAATGGCTCCTTTCATTGGCATGCCTGGGAAGCACCTTAACAGTTACACTTTTCTGATTTGGGGTGGGGGGGGCAGCAGGGAGGTGACTACTAATGTTACAGGCAACATGTAAGAATACTAAACCAAAATGAGATTTGAGAACATAGTATTTTCTCTCTTTTTCCTGATTGTTTACTTTGGGCATCATCCAAAGCGTATCTCAATCTATAGAAAAATGCTCATTGACTTCAGTAGACTTTGCATCATGCTTTATGCATTTGATAGCACTTCATATGTAGCCATTTTTACTAATGTCACATTTCCCTGATGTGTGTCTTTCACACAAAACAACATTAAAGAGAAAAAAACATTTTTGAAATAGGAAAATGTGGTGGTGAAACCACAGAAATTGTCAGGGATAGTATCTAGTATAGTAAATGACTTTTAATATTTTTCCTTCAGTTGATTATATTTCAGTTAATAGTGTCCTGTTTAGAGACTGACAGCTTTTCTACAGAGGCTCAGTTTGGTATTTTCATACGGTCAGAACTTTGTTCAATCTGAACTAATTTCAAATATTTCAGAATAAATATTGCTCACAAAGGCCCATTTATATATGGTTTCATGTTCAAATGACCAACATTTTTAATCATTTCTATATAAATTGCAGTTAAAGTATTTTTCTAATGAGAAAAAATATTTTTCACTATCACAACTGCAAAATTGCTAACAAAATTTTTCTTTTATATTTCTTTTGGGTTGAGATCTTTTCTTGCAAATTTTTGCAAAGACTGTGTGAACATCTGAAAACAGTGATTTGTAATTGGAAACATTTGACAGCCTAACTATAGTTCTCTACCTAACTTCACTACCACCAATAATAACCTTCCTAAAGTGTCTACAGCAAGAACAAATCAAATAATAGATGTTCAGGATGAATCAGAAGTTAAGATATAAAATGATTCAATTTCTATTTTATATAGAATATTTAATTAGAGTTTTATAGTGGGGGAAATATTGTCTTTTTCAGCTGACTTTTGATTCAGTTGCAGTCCTAAAGAAAAAAAAGAGTTCACTAAATAAAAGCAGGATTAAAATACCAAAAGGTTGTAGAGGAGGTTTGTTTTTCTACCCAGACTAACTCCTCACCTTTCCAGTTACTACTCACCAACCTCAGAAACCCTTAGGGTCTCTAGAGTAAACCAGTTTCCTTCTTCTGTTTTCTTTTCGTCTTGGACTGATGAAATTGTGGATCATTTCCTCCCTCCATGTTTCACCAAATGATTGAAGTATACTGTGCAAACAAGAAACAGGAGTGCTTACCTATGTTCTTCTTCTGAGCCCTTTTGTCCCAGTGTACAAATTTAAAGAGACACATTAGCTTGGAAATATCATTTTGATTTAAAAAATGTGCTGTATACTGAAATTGTAAACAGTACCTACTACAGTTACTAGAACTGACCCTTGAGGCATGTGACTAGATAAATAGATATAAGCTTTCTTTACCTTGTACATTGAAAAGTTGTTTCTGCATAATCAATGTCACTATTTCTACATAGCTAGTTTCTCTCTTGCTGAAAAGAGAGCAGCAGCTGCAAAGAGGCAGAAAACTTGTATTTAATTGATTTTTTTAAAAAGCAGGGCATATGTTGTAGAATGATTTATCAGAATCTAGATATTTTATCATCAACAATTAAAATATATAAATATTTCATGTTGAGGGTTTCCTTTAAATTTAAACCAAACCCTCCTGTGGGAGGTTCTAGCTTTTAAAATGAGCCACTCAGATCTTCTACACTGGATTCCGAAGCTGGCTCTGTTGTCATAAATATTTACAATGTATGAGAGTCCTTTTAGATGGAAACTGGAGTTATGTCCGTTGCATTTACACGGTTTCCTAGACAAATTCAGCTCTGGGCATATGAATGTCTTGTTCACGGGATTTGTGTTCCCCTCAGCCTACAGAAAGTCAAAATCTCCTACTGAAATCAGTGCAGAAGTTACCTTTCATTGGGGGAATCTCTTCCAGTCCCATCGTGCCTTAATTAATTAAATAGCTAGCAAAAGCTTACTAGTGAAAACTCATTCATTCCTCTCGGACGTGCCTTTGTGGCGCTCGGTTTTAAGATCTCTGCTGCTTCCTTGTGTTCAAAGGAAACTTTCACTAGCAGAGCCCCGCACCGAGACCACCACCCTCGCTCTGGTTTAGCAACACCAGGAGGCTCTGCCTCTGGGTAGGTTCTGCCTGGATCCCGATCAGTGGGCCCTCCTGATCTCTGCTGAGACTTCCCTCCCCGAGCAACGCCGCCAGACCTAGCACGTGAGGAGGCGCAGTTTGCATGTAGGGTTGGCTTAGCCTAAAGGGGAGACCAGCTGTTCTCGGCCCGATCGGGTTACCAGGCAAACGCCCTCGGCTAGAAACCTCCTGCGATCCCCTACACAATCCGATTCCTTGTGGCGTGGGTCTGAATTCCCAGGGGCTGCTCCCAGGCACCTCGACCTCTGCCTACAATTAGCATTTAGCGCCTCCAGCGCCCCCCTTTGATGACCGGGTATTTACAGGAGGACCAAGCTGGGGCTCCTCGCACGGGAGCGGGTTCAGACCGGCTTTTCTGGCGGACAATGTACCCCTCCCCCCAGTCTCCGGGGAGGAGCGGGACCCTGGAGTCCGAGCCTGCCTCCTCCCACTCCTCTATTGCAGCCCAGTCTCCCTTGCGTGTCTCTCCCGGGATCCGGCTCCAAGCCGTGGAGGGAGGCATGGGAGCCCGCCTCGGCTGGACAAGGGAGGATCGACCCCCCCCCCCCCCCCCCCGGCCTCCAGGGGGCGGAGCCTGCGTGGAGGAGAGGTGGCAGAGCAGACCCCCAGTCTCCGCCCTGTTGGTCCGAGGCCGGGGGGCGGCTCCTCTCGCACTGTGGTTTCCTCGGCGACCAGCGTTCTGAATGAAGCTCCCGAACGTCCAATCGGCATCGGGGGCGCTGCGCTTTGTATAAAGACTCCCCTGTCCCCCCCTCCCCCTTCCAGCGCGAGACATCCGGTCGCAGGGCGCGCGGACGCGGGCCATCCCGCCTTGTGCTGGGGAGACTTGCCAGCGCGTGCTGCCCAGCTGCCCCAGTCCCTGAGCTGGGAGCCTGGGCAGCAGCCAGCGGGGAAGAGAGGGAGCGCGCGCTTTTCAGTTCGGGGTGACTAGCCTCCGCCTCTCTCCGGCAGGGAAATCTTCGTGCTCGCAGTGGCTCGCTCTTCTGGGCCAGCGGCAAAGGGTCAGTCTGGCCCGGAGCTGGAGAGGAGCAGGGCTCCCTGGTGGGACCGGGGGGATGCTACATCGGGGCCGCTCTGCCAGCCAGGAGCAATTGTTTGACCTCCAGTGGCACTAGTGTGACGAGAGGGGATGAAAAGCCAGACCCGAGTCAAACAGACCCTGCGCTCCTTGCTGAGGGGGGAAAGTACAACTGTAGAGAAAAGTTGGAATTGGGGAGGGCGGGAAATAGGCAGGTGAGGAAAGGCGGAGACCAGCAGGAGGTGCCGGACCCCCATTACACCATTCGATCGTTTATAACCCAATTAGCTTCCTGCTTTATATCTGAATTGCGTAGCCCTGGGGACTGGCGGCGGACTGAACTGCAAAGATAATGAATGGCATTTAACTACTTTCTTCTTGTCCTCGTTCTTCGTAGTGGAAATTGATTCTCCCATTGCAAATCGCGAATAAAGAGCTCAGCAAAAGACGCGCGGGGAGGGGAGAAGTCCTTTTCATCCTCTGCCTGCGCTAAAGGTGCTGCAGAAAAGGGAGCAGAGCGTGGCTGGTGTCTTGCGAACTGCCGAATCTGAAACAAATGAAAGGCACAGTCAATTCCCATAGTGAGAATTGGGTTTCTCTTGGCATATATTTTACCCATATGTCATGTCGGTGTTTGATCTACACTCAAGGATCCAAAGGAGCTTGGGGGTCGGGGGATACAGTAGGGGATTTTGAACCAACATAAGGAAGGGAATTCAAAGTGAAAGGTTTTCCTTTAATCACTACACAGCGCTGAAGCCTTGCAGCTGATATAGCTTCAATATGGAGGACACCTATCTATCATAAAGGTAGCCTCTAGGGCTGAAATATTTAGGCAGAAGATAGGCAAAATAAAGATGAGTTTGATCATTAACTCTGGTTGTCTTGATTTCTGCTAGTTTACACTGGACCAGGTGTGACACTTGTAGATGAATTTCTTTGCATTCTCTAAGAGCCACATTCATACTCCTTGCTTACTTTGAAGTATCCACATACATATTTCAAGCTCTCTGTGACGACTGCTACCAAGCATTGTTTTGATTTAAAAACTAGACACTTCACTGGTCTGTTTTTTCAACCAGACCATGACTCCCATTAAATTTAACAGGAGTTAGGTGTGCTCAGTAAAAGGAAACCTTTTATTATTGTATACAATATACAAAAGTAACCATAGGCATAGGTCACTTTTAAACACATACGACCTGTTTTTACAGATAGTAGCATGAAAGAGACTTTAAAACCCTCTGTTAACTACGAAGCCATCAGAGAACTTTTAAAAGCTCAAACCCTGAAACCTTTTTGTGAAAAAATGCTGATTCCACTGTACAGCATTGAAACTCCAGGTTTGTCTAGACTTTTGCTAAGGTGTGTGAAAACTTTCAGTGAACCTGCATCAATTTTGGGGCATACCTGAGAAGTGTTTCATGTTCAGGCCTTTAAGGTGGCAAATATTCCAGTGTTTTGGCCTAGTTTGACACTGAGATTTGGGGCTCTTAAATTACTGAAATGAAACTCAGAGGATGTCCCAGTGGAAACAATAAGCTTTGCACGAAATCCCTCCAGGGTTCTCTACCAGGAATTTGCACAACTACAAAGCAACATAGTGATAGACACACCTAATCTCCACGTTTTCCTATGAATGCTGTTTCAGGTTTCTAGTACATTGTCAATGTGCACTCGATCTTTCTTCTTGGAGTCATGGGCTAGTCTGTGATCATATTTGAACCAGTGTAAATCCAGAATATCTTCACTTTCTCCATTTGACTTATTCTGGGTCTACACCCCTGTGAATGCGATCAGAACCTGGTCCATGGTGCCCAAGGGAATTGGCACCTACAGCTAGGAATTGTCTTTGCTAGGAGTATTATGTGCCCAGATTGTTCAGCAAATGCATGCCTTGTAAATAGCTATAATAAACATGGATATACATTTTAAAAAAGTGTTTCATGGAAACACTAACTAAACAGATTCTTTGCTAAGGTGCTGCTACTGAGATCCCCTATAAAACAGCATATGTAGATTTCAGACCATGACTTCATATTCTGACTCTGGTTACCTTTTCCAGACCTGAAGAAGAGCTCTGTGAAGTTACAAAGACCCCTTCCACCCATGGAAAATGGGCCCCAAAATGTTATTACCTCACCCACCTTGACTTTCTCATCCTGGGACCAACAGGACCACAACACTGCAAAGGTGACATCATAGGATTTGGACAGCACATGCCTAATCTAATCTCAAAATCCAAAGGGGTAGCCGTGTTAGTCTATTGTAGAAAGACAAGACTCTGTTGTCTGATCTCAAAAGAGACTGAAGATGAGTAAATGGGAGTGGAGGGGGATCTTGGCTGGGTGCCTGGATTGGGGCTGCCTGTGAATGTGGCAGAGACAATCTCCAATATATTCTTTTATTACAAACCTCCATGGGGGGAGGGAGGGTGGTTTTTGGGTTTGTTTTTTTTTAAAGTGATTACAATTCCGATCACTTCCCTGATTTAACTGGCCTGGACAACACAATAAAGGGGAGTTCCTTAGTTTTCTTTCGGCTAATTACTTAATTAGGGATATAGAGTTTCTTTCACAGTGGGACAAAACCTAGCCAGCCGCTTTAAGGGAGTCGGTGTGAGAGCCACGATTTTATTCGGCATCGTATTGGTTTGTGTCATGCTAACAGCAAAGGGTCGCGTTCAGTTTCCCTTAACAGGCAAAATGATCTGCTGCTACCCTCCAAGGGGAGCAAACCTCATTAGGGATCCTGTAAGGGATATTTGCACCCCAAAGGACCGGGCTAGCTCAGCAGAAGCATAAGGCATGCGGCGCTTGGGGGCAACTTCCTTGTGCAAAGGAAGGTGCTGAGCTGATAAAGCAGCTCCCGGTCTTCCCCCCACTACTTTGTCAGGGGGGATGGGGAAGTGCCTGGCGAGGCAAGCGCTGCGAACTAGCTGCTCCGCAGTTCTGAGCTCTTTGCTCTCGCTGCGGGCTTCTTCAAGACAAGAGCCTGTGTGAATGTACAGCCCCTATTCCAGACGAGCCAGGGCCCCTCCTCCTCCTCTTGCAGCTCTGACGGTACAATGCTATAATAATGATGGGTGTTAGAGCATTTGAACTTGCAGGCAAGTGTCTTGCGGCTGCTTTTGCCTAGAAGTCAGTTCAGACTCAGCAGCCTGGAATCAGGTGCTCATCAGCAGTGTGGCGGGCTGGAGACCCCGGAATCAGCATCTCCTTCCAGCACTAACCAGGGGATTTACTCTTTCATGCGGCCACTGGGAACTCTGGACTAGCCCTAGCACCACGTTGTGATTTTTTGCAACCTCTGCAATAAACTACCTTTGAAGGTAACTATGCTCCTTTTTAATGCACTTTTTACACCGGGCTGCTCGAAAACACCGAGTGTGATACTTAAAACTATTGTTTGCGGTTGGTACCTTCAAAGACAAAGAGTTTCACTGAAAAGCTAAGGTGGCGAAGATCAGATGTCTGGGAGAATTTTAAAAAATCCGGGTAAGCGTTCCCGGATAACTAGGAAAGGAAAAGGTTTTCTTGGTGACCCACAGCGTTTATTGGGGAAAGAGTAGAACAAAGAAATCTGGGAAATAGAGGATTTTGGAGGTGGCCATAGTGACATAACTCTCTGGTATTGGTTGTTGAAGGGAGAGCAAGGTACTGCTGCAATTTGATTTGTAAAGGGCTCGGGAGGCTAACAGAAGGTAGACATGAGGACTTGGGTGTACGGGTGTTAAATGCACAAAGCACCATCGTGGAAGGAGCAATAAGAATGGTCATGGTGATTTTTTCTAGCCACCAGAATGAATTGTCTGTGGAACAGTGTATGGGCAGTTGCTTATGTCCTAAGGCTTTTTTGGTGCTCCTGCAAAGGGGCTCCCAGAGCAGCCCCAGGCTGAGGGGTTGGAGACCTCTAGCATCCCTCTGGAGAAGACAGAAACCAGGCGTTAACCCACATTTTCTTAGTAAAGGAGGGAGGGAGAGAAAAGGGATCATGGGGTTAGTGGAGCAAAACGCCCCCTGTTCCATCGGCAGCCAGCGTCTCCGCTTCTCGGGAGGACAGGACGCTGCCTTTCCCCTCTACTCCTTGGGTTTCCCCTTTGTTTTAGAGAGTGAGCGAGCGAGGATCATGAAAGGAATTAGGCGGGGGGGTTGGGGGGGGGAGCTCCTTTGCTAAAGAGAGTCTAAGGACAGGAGCATTTTTTCGCGATCTTGTCCATTTAAACCGCCTCTTCTAAAACTTTTCCACACAAAGGGATCCGAAGGAAGGCTGTGGGTGCATGATCTCTCATTAACCCCCTGTCACGTTCGCTCTGATCTAATCTCAGCTATCGATCATCATTTCCATTCGTGCATCAGAGCGGAGCCAGTTTTAACGAGAGAGCCTTGAAGATTCTTTTTCTTTCGACGAATGAGAGAGATTTTAAATGTCCCATTGAAACATATTGCAAAATCCGTCCTAACAGGGAGATATTTTAACAGGGAGACATTGCTTCCCTCCCACCCCAAACGAGGGAGTTTCCGCACAAAATGAGTTCAGACTTGGCAGAGCTGAAATAAATGTAAAATCAAACCGAAGGGGCAGCGGCGTTTCTCTGAAGCGTATTGCAGGGCAGATGAAAGACTAGAGCTGTGTATTATTTTGTGTTGCCCATAATGTACAGTTAAGGAACTTTCCCTTTTCCCCGGTTAAATCCTCACTTGGCTGCATAGGAATTTCCGAAGCCCAGGGGAAAAGCTTAGCTAGGAGGAACCCTTTACAATCCGGGAGACTAAGCAATGGGAAATGTACAAAACGCAATCTGTGGCTATTACTCAGGCACACTAGAACGTGCCCAGATTTCTGTAAATATCACAGGGTGTGGGGCGCTCATTTTCATACAATACAACAAGCGAAAAGGAAAAACGTGTGTCATAGTTGGAAGGGCTTGCTTTGACCATCCAGCTGTTCGCTTAGCACGTCGGCCTGTTACAGAGTTAGGGAAGTGAGGGGGATTGCTCAGGGTACTGGGAATAACAAACGCTGGGGAACTAGAACAGCGAGCTGGTCCAAGACAGCAATGGAAAGCCTGTGTGCACAGAAACCCCCTCCCCCACGCCGCTGATAAATGAATGGGCCGAACAGGACCTCGGCGGCTTAGTTCCTGTGTAAAATCGCTAACAGGCTCAGTCCTCCTGTTGAGCATTGATTGGGGGGCGGTGCATTTAACCCGGCCCTGAGCGGATGTCTAGGAATCTTCCTGCCTTGAGAAGACCCCCGGCTCCCCCTACGGGTGAAACGGAGAATACCAAAGAGCCAGTGTTTGGAATCGCCATCAAGATGCCAATTATTCATTATTGATTATCACCAGTGCATGGCAAACCCACAGCAGCCTGGGGATTTATGGGGGCGGGGGTTGTAATGTTTTCCCTCTGCACGCAGCAATGGTTTGTCTGATCCTATCCGCCCTTTGCAAAGTAACACGATAAAAGGGCTATTGCAAAGAGCCGGCCAAGTATTAGCGGGGCAGGCACTTTGTTTGAAATCGGAGGGTAACTTGGCCTCCGGAAAGCTTCCCTGCAGCCTCAGGAAGTGCTTAGATCTGCTTTAAACGTGGGTTTAGCTGACACTGCAGTCTCCCCAGGGCGATGGAGGCTTCCAGACAAGCAGCTATGAGCCCTAACCTGCCAAAGGGTACATGACGAGAGCCCGGGGTCCTCCATGCGGCTCAGGAAAGCAAACGAACCGGGCGCAGGAAACAGTCTCTCCCTCCTGGCTCTGTTTAGGACTGCTCTAATCCCGGCCGGGGCTGGGGAGTCGGACAATAAAGGGAGGGAAGGAGCCCCGGCGAGGCCAAGGGCGGAAGTATCAGGCAGGCGCTGCAGGGTTTTAGGGCGGATTGGGTTCCGTTGCTGTGGGTCTCCGCAGGGCCCGGGCGAGCAGAGCGGGATCTGTCCGCCCAGCCGACCGGAGAGTGTTACCAGCTGCCAGCCTACGGCGATCTGTCTGTGAAGTTTGCCTAAAGCACTTTCAGCTGCCAGCAGCGCCGCCCCCGGATCCACTCCGGGCTCTCGCTCCTTCAGCAGGGAAGGCAGCTGCCCGCACACACTACGGGCTCCCACTGGGCGGGAGCCGGGCCGGGGAGGTCTGTTCCCTACAGCCACGTGGACTGGGCTGGGGAGCGCTGAAGTCATCTCGCTCCTCTGCTGTTTCTTTGGCCGTGGGGTTAACGCGTTAAACTAGAAACCGCAGAGAAAAATCCTGGGTGGTGCCTTTTGTTTAGCTGGGGAAAGCACAGAGCATGCCAGGTGTCTTTTTACTCGGCGACAGACCGTGCAGGGAGTCGGAGACAGTGAGGTTTGATGACACAAACTAGCAAAAGCTGAGGCAGGTTAGAATTAATGCCACCTTGGATCCTAATCTGCCAGATGTGCCTAGCAGAGAATGAACTTTACCCCCTGAATCCAGCTCCTTTCAGTGCTCTGGACAGAGGCCCAGATCCTCCTTGGCGGGACCAGGGCTGCCCTAGATTCTAATCCCAGATGTCAATCTCTAATTTGGCCCTGTTGAAGTCAATGAAGTTACTCTGGATTTAAAGGGATGCACATGGAAACAAAACCTGACCCATGCCCTGTGTCTTTTCCCATACATTTATTAGTATGCAGCACAGACACAAGGGTGGGTTGCCTGTGGTGCTAATAAAGAACAATGGGCCATGTTTACCTAGAAGTTATTGCTGACAGTTGGAGAGCCCCAACAGTGGAAAATTTGCCAGGAATAAGGTTGTGGCTACAAGGGCCATAGGAGGCCAAAGAAGCACCAAAAAAAGCACTTTAAGGGTCAGCAATCCCACTGACCTGCTCACCAGACCCTTTAATAGGGTCCTTAAGGCAGTAACCCCAGTGGAAGATTGCAGTGCCCTTTCAGGCTCCAACACTAATGAATGTAGCCCAGTGTGGACACAGAGACCCTGTGGCCTGCTTCAAGACTCCATGATTCTTAACACAGGGACAAATTCTGCTCTCAAAGTGGATTGAAGTCCAGGGGAATTTCATGTGCCAGGCAGGCATGTGAGTATAGGACTGACAATAGCAAACAGGAACATGAGGCTGTTAGATACACAACAGGGTCACACATGTGTTGCTATTTTGAACATTCATATGGCACTGAAGGGTATTGAACAGATTTTTTTTTAATAACATACTTATTTTTAACAGCAGCTTCCCAAAAAGAAAAGCAACACAAATTCCTTTGTGGAAGCCTAGATGCAGACATGCAAGAGTCTCTGGGGTATGTTGTGTAAACTCACAATGGTGTGTAAGACACCAATAGATAACTTAAAATGCAGATGATATGCATGTGTATTTGAGAAGCTAACATGTCACACAAATCCAATCAATCCTAATGGCTCCAAACCCCTGAGACTGGAAAAGTCTGTAAGATATGCAAAAAGTGAGGCATCCAGCTGAGACTTAGTATGGCTTCTGCTTGCATTGCCAGGGGATAAGTCTCTTTTTGCTCACCTAGTGGAATTGTTGCCTGTGGAGTGTGAGGGTCATAGTTGGTATTTTAATTGCAGTAATTTGCACACAACAAATTCAGCCCTTGCATAAGACTGACTTACTGAGTCTGCTCTATAGAACTGGGAGGTAACTGCAAGCTTGCTGTCCCCTCCTCCCAAGCCAATACTGTCTTCCTTGTTGGAATGGAGTAAGGTAGCTCCAAGGATCTCCTTCTCTGCTCCTTTTTTTTTCCAGCCTGGTGTATGGATCCAGCCCCCCTTCTTTCCTTCACCTCATTTCTCTTCTCTTCCACTGCTCTTTCCTTCCATCCCATTTCTCTTTCTCTATTTTCCTTTTTGTCATAATAATGGTAGAGAGGACAACAAACTAAAGAGATGGAGAGAAGGGCAGAAGAGGACAGGGCCAAGAGTGGGAGACATGGTAAGAGACAGAAAGGGACTTGTGGGACAGTGAAGGTTATGGGTAGAACTTGGATGAATACTGTAACACAGCCCCCACCCCCTGCCAGTTTAACCCTAGACGTTTCTAGGATTTTGCAAGACATATAAAAGAACTGGGAGCAGACTGTGTGCTGCATTTCAGCCCTTGGTGGGTGGAAAGGAAACTTTCATTTCTGCCACCTTTATATCTCTCAGATACTGGGCTGGTTTAAGGACTGAAGTGGCCTACGGCCAGATCTGATAGCAGCTTCACCACAGCTCCCAAAATACTGTTCTGCAGCCCAGAATTGCCAGTGCATGGACTGTTCTGGTTGCTTTCCCTCAGTCCTCCAGCATAGCATACCACTATGATTGGGGCTGTAGTTATGTGGCCCAGTATTACTTGTGTGCCAGAGGAATTCCCTCTGGGACTGCTAGTAGAGGAAAGATACTGGAGCAGGGGACCTTAGGTGAGAGTTTGCAATCTATAGACTATATATAAGCATTAAAGTGCAAGTTATAGTGAGTGATGAATTAAACAAAGGCCAAGTTAACCAGGTGGCAGCAATGGAACAATTAATTGAATGGCAGTAATGTGGAGAAACTAGCAAAGTTAATTAAATGGCATTTATGGTAAAGTTAATGTGTCAGCAATTAACAATCAGTCCGCTGGTAGAAAGGAGGAAAGACAGGATTAAGTAAAGGAAAATGGCCCATGAAATACAGACTGCTTGTAGGTTACAGAGGCTAATAGTTTTTAAGTTCCAGATGTGACATGGAAGTCCAGGGCTATATGAAGGCACTCAGCTGGCATCCAGTCCTGGCGAGGGCTGGAGGCGGCACATAAGTCATATCTGGGATGGGGCTTTTTTAGGCTATGCCTACATTACAGACCTTACAGCAGCACAGCTGTCCTGCTCAGCTGTGGCACTGTAAGTTCTCCCATGTAGCCAGTCTATGCCGACAGGAGAGAGCTCTCCGGCCTGCTTCATTAAATCACCCTCAACAAGCAATGGTGCTGTCCTCGTCAGCTTCTGTCAGTCCCCTGACCAACACAAGTTTTACTGCCAAAAGTGCTAGTGTAGATAAAGCCTTAGTTCTCGTAGGAAGCAATGGAGAGTTGGGCTTTTCCATATACAGTGGCCCTTTGTTCCCGTTAGTCATAGGAAGAGTGGGCCTTAACTGACTTCTGTGGTGCCTGTTCCTGTTGTGCCTGGAGGCAGCTGCTGGTTTGATTTTTTTTTTTCCTAGCTGCGTGTTGCTGGAACCCTGAACCCCACTTTATTACAAGAAAAATGTGAGCCCTGAGGGTAATTACTCAATAAGGGCCAAAAACGCACACAGTGCTGCCAAGTCTTGCAATTTCATCATGAGGCTATTTTGACCCCTCTTGGAGCCAGTCTCTCTGTGACCTGAGAAGCTCCAGCTTTCTCAGAATTTTAGTGTTGCTGGGGAAAGCCAGCTCTGATTGGCTGCCTTGTCCACTTCCTTGCCTCCTAGGAAAGAGCAGTCAATCTTCAACAGCAGTTAGGCAGAGTACTTGTGTCTCTTCCCTGCCAATGAGCAGAGAGGAGTTCAGGTGTGAGTGGGGAACGGGAAGCTGAAACAGTCCTGGTGGCTCAACATCCTCTTCCCTGCTTCCTTCCTGTGAAAAATGGGTTAGTTCCTCTCTGCTCTTCCCAGCAACAGCAGGGGTGGGGTAAATAACTCCAGAAGCTGTCTCACCCTCCTGATGAGGAAAGGCAGAGGAGAGGACCCCCACAGTGGCTGTCCCCAGGCTGGATGGAAGGGTGGGAAGAACGCCTGAAACTGCAAGAGGAGCAAAGACATATTAAGGGGTGAGCAGATATGAAGGGGGAGGAGACCAGAATTAATGTGGAATCTGCAGAAGGTGCGGAGACCAGGGATGCTATCAAATATGGGACTACAGGAGGCCAATAACTACTCAGAGTGCTGAGATCTGGGGAATAACTTCAGGCTCATTGATGTCCATTGTGTTAACCCCTCATCCAGTCATCAAAGGAATCCATAACCTCCAAGATACTGGGAAGGGACATACAACTCAAGCTAGAGGGGGTCTGTCTGAGAAGAGCGCCAGAGGTCACTCTGGAGCAGAAGCAGGAAGCTGATGGTTACATTGTGGGAGCTGACTACAAGAGTCCTGACCGAAGGACTGGAGAAGGGCTGGTGAGAGGGTCAGCAGGAGCACTGACAGATGCTGGGGAGCAGCCTGTGAGCAGAGGGGGCAAGGCGGATGAGGTTGAATGAGACTTCAGGTACTAGATAAAGTACTGGGTGCTGGCTGAGGGACCTGATAGTCAGTGAGTGATTTTTATCAGTGAATGGTTGTAAAGAGAATCTATCCCTGGTACTAGGTCTGAAGAATAGCACTTCATACCTCTGGACCAGTCTGCCTGGAGTGGCTGACTTAGAAATTGTTGTTTGATCTTTGGGCTGTATCTTAAAGCTAATTTTGTGCCTAAGGTAACTGCACCCCTATTTCTGGTGCCCCAGTAAACCAAACCTTTGTTATTTCATTGTAATCTGTGACTTTTTAAGGGCCCCCATTGAGGGCCAGAGTCTGAAGGGCCTAGAGTGTGATGCAGCCATAGAGGTTGCCTCAGCATGTGGTATCCCTAGCATGCTACCAGCATATAGGGACTGGAATACCACAGGGGACACCCTGTAGTAGGGGAGTTACAGTACAGAATATTGTTTCGAAGTTGCAGGTATGTATCCCCTGTTAATATCTATGGGATTTGCACAGGTGAATCTGGGGAAAATGGAACCAATCAGTGTGAAATTGATTAGGCAAGTCCTATAGGTTAGCAAAGGCTCACAGAAAGTGTCTGAAAGTTAATATATTTGGAGGCAGATTTTCCAAGTGTGCATGGAGTTTTAGGGAGGTGATTCGTATTAAAGTCAGTGGAGCATGACTAACCACTGTGCAAAATTTTTAAAAGTACTCAAGGTCTGTCTGTAGCAACTTTAAATTCAGCTGTAGTAAATGGAAAACTGTATGAAACATGCCAGAACATTTGTGACCCTGTACTGCCCTTCATCTGCAAGGCATGCTGATACCATTTGGACTCCTTCAGTTTACTTCCTTGTCTGTTTTGTCTCTACCTTTTTGGGGGGTGGGGAGTAGGGAGCTATTTCCAGCAGCCTTCAATCACTAGCCAGCAAAATCTGTCAGTATATTTCTTTTAGGTGATTCCATAACTGTTGAACAATTGGAGTTAAATCCATTCCCTGGCATGAGTTCTAAGCAATGGGTTGAAGTGCAGTGGAATAGGGAAGTGAAATCCCAGCTCCAGTATTCAGGGCCACAGGTGGAATAGCTGCCCCTTGCTCCTGCACTTTTTGTACATGGCGGTGGGGTCACTGGAACTTCATAAATGTGGGTTCCTTTTAATCTGGCACAGCTCTGTTGCAAGGAGCTTTTCAAGTTACAGAACATTTCTGCTGTGTGAGGAGTGTGCAGGTAACCTAGGGCAGCATCTGTGTGCCTACAGGCCTGTCCTGCACAGTTATAATGCTGTGCAGAGATATACTTGACAAGTGTCCCCCATCTGTAGGCAGAGTTGGCAGGCACTAAGCCAGGTTTCCCCTTCTCCTCCTGACTGTTAGAGGCTATGTGCCCTGAGCCAGCACTGTTCCCTCCTCTCCTTGTCTCACTGATCTCTCTGCTGGCTCCCTCACTCCCACTCAGCCTCTCAGTGCACATAGTGGAGTAGGAAGTGGAAAGCAGTCTGTGATCAGAACTGTTGAAAAGCAGCACATTTCTCTCCCAGGAGGTGGATTTTACAGTCCTTTCTCTCTTTGAATTCCTTTCTGACTCCTCTGGTCCTGCTCCCTTAGACCAGAACTACTTCCTGGCAGTGAAATGTGCAAAGTCTGTGCAGACTTTGTTCTTGTTTTCTTCATTTAAAGTTATTTTACTGTTTAGTCATGGGCACAGCCTTTATTAGGAGAGGAGGTGCAGACACAACCCAACAAGGAGTGCTCCAGGAGATCTTGTGCTGCAGGGAAGTCCACTGTTTCCTAAACATATCCATTGCACTGTCTCTTAGGAAGGTACACCATGTGCTCCTCTCTGTGGCTTGATTGGTTATTGATCTTAATGTTTCCATGCCCTCTTTGGAAAGGTTGTGTCCATATGGGCACTAATCATGAGCAATTCTTCTCCATGGGGAACCCCAAGCTGTCTGGATATAAAGGCTGCTTGAACCATCCTGTACTTTGCACATCCCTATGGGCACCACACACATTCTGACCCCCAACCTACCACTGATGATATGCAATTATGAGGAATCATTTTTTTAAATACTGATTTGTATGTTCAGATGCAGGATATGGACAACTTTTGGAGACACCTGTTTTTGAAAAATTAGTCCCTGTAAAATCATAAAGGGCAAATGATTCACTCTGACATATGCAACTCTTTTTTTATGCAGCCATTTCACTCGTGAGCTGATTTCAAGATGAAAGCCTAGGAGAAGGTGTAACTTGACTCATAGAATTAATCTCTCCTCCACCCCAAACTAAAACTATATTGAGTAGCCATCTCCATGTGAACCAATTTAGATCAAGTACTAATATTTGATCCCCTAAAATAAATTTTATAAGAGAGATGGATAAGGTTTAATGAATCCATTAAGGTCATAATTCTTGTTTGGAATTTAACCACAAAAATACATGAATCTGGTGTAATGGCATTTTTGTTGTAGTGTTAGTGTCATCACGCAAGGTTCAGTGTGGGTGATCATTGACATTGCAACATCAATATTATCACTTTGTAATCCCAGCCCAGTGGAGTTGGTGATAAAAGGATGAAGAGCGCATGGCAATGTTCATTCTGCTACATGAGATAGTAGCTGACTTTCTCCACCACATGCTCTGGGGAAATGTTGCCCTATATGTTTCCCTGTGCAACAGAGTAATGCTAGCTGTCCACTGGCTAAAAATACAAAGTTCCTGGAATGTAGTCTCTTTTGAGTGGGAGTTATTACATTGCCCTGCTCAGATATTCCAGAGCACCACATTGTAAAGGGTTAATCTAAGATGTTCTTGTGACTGGTTGCTTCCTGAATCTGGTCTGGTGTGCCACTGTGACCCCTCAATCCTCACTCCTAAACCCTGACTTATCGTGCTTTGCCAGGTGACCACTCACTCCTGAGTCAGTCCACACCAGTTTCCTGCATGTAATCGGTCCCAGGCAGTGGGGATGCACCCACTAGGCAACTATGGGGTGGTGCCCAAGCAAGCACCCTCATTCCCCAGAAACCCCACCGGGAACCCCCATTTTACAGAGATTGGAACCCACCCCCAATCTCCATAGACACATGTTCGTCCATTTCACACTGAAATGCTTTGGCCCAGCCTTTCTGATCCATGCCCCCCAAAGTCTGTATAGCTTTAGGTAAAACAAACACTAGTTTATTTATCAGGCTATGATTTTAAGTGAGTATATAACAAATCAATGCACCATCATTTAATGAAGCAGTCAGAAGTTGCCACAATGAAAAATAAAGGATATAAACCGCATACTAATCTAATGACACTATCTAGGATCACATTTTAGCTTATTCTCATTGTTCTTACCCATGAGATAGGCTCTTTGGTAGAGTTCAGCCAGCCTGGGCCCTCCTGACCATGTGGGTAGGTTGAATGTCTTCCAGTCGATTCTCAGATGGTGTTTCTTTCTGGCCCAAGACAGTAGCTTCTCACCTGTTCAAAATGTCTATCTTTGTTTTCAGTCTCCTCTCAGCCCCTCCCTCGTTGTGCTGCTGTATGATTTCTTTTGTCCCACCTGAGCTAAGCCATTGAATTTTCATCACGTTTGTGATGCACCTTTCCAGCCTCCATGCTGTTTATGTGCTGCTGGAAGAGAGTTCTGTTTGACCCTCCCCCCCCAGCCATGTAACTTGGTTCACGTCAGCACACATACATGATGTTGCAGAAAACATGGCACCACGGTAATTATGTAGAATATGCTATGAGCATTCATAAAGAAACCCCGTTGGGCACATTTGGCACCAAATCACACAGTTACCTTGCAAAAGTGAACAAAAAAGTTACACAGATCATACCCTAGGGGTGCATGGGTGGGCATCTCGTGACAGTTCTGCATTATTTTCTGAACCATTTTGTCAATGTGGAATGTATCCCAAGTCAGATACAATGATGTGTTTTTTGTGACATACACATAGGTTGTGTAACAGAATTCTTTTACTTTGAGTGTATCGCTAGCCATTATCAGAGGCTGTTATATCTGCTGCAACCAGATACCCAGTATCCACTGTACCTTGTGTAGATGTCTTGTTGCATTGGTCTATGTTTTAACTCCAGTGTTGACTTTTTAATACTTAAGCATATATCATTCTATAGTTCTAATGTAGGTAAACTCCTAATAAATCACTGCTCCATACTTCCTTAAAGGTAGTTAAATTGTATTCTTTTCAGGATATGTAATTGCTCTCTATTTTGGCTACTGCTCTAATTAAAGATCACATGAGTAGCATATTCTGAGAAGAAAATCAAGTAACTCCTATGAATTCAATATAACAGTCTCTAAACAACAGTGCCTCATAAATCTTAACTGTTGCTGAAATCTACTTCTCCTGTTTGCTAGATATTGTATATGAGTACCTACCTATAAGTAATAGCTGAATATTTATAAAGAGATAATGGCCAACGTTTAGTGGGAATCATTCTACTTTTGCTTGTGTACTTACCTCAGATTTCCATTTTATTTATACAGGCAACATACTTAACTATGATTTGGCATGAAATAGCAATCTACTGTTATGGAAACACTGTATTAAAGAACATTTTTAAAGTTTTTGATGAGCTTCATAGCCTGGAAAGGGGGAGGGAAGTATATACAAACACTGAATTATCCAAATCACGTTTTGGAAACAGAAACCTAAAATTCACCATGAATCTGTAATAATGAGGTCACATTGTCATTACAAGGAAATTTTCGTAATGGAATGTCAAAGAAATAAATGTGGCAAGCAGAAGGTCCTAAGACAAGCTGTACTCAGCAAAATGCCACTGCTCTGCTGAATGATCTTGTGGCAGTCATTTCACTTTTGCGTGCCCTTCTTGGGTATCTGGATTGGGACAGGGACTGTCTCAAACTTCGTGTTTGTATGGTGCCTAGCACAATGACATCCAATCTCCCTTGAGGATTCTGGGTGCTACAGTAACACACATAAAAAGGATGTAAAGTGCCATCGGATTATGTAATATGGATTACCAATTACCATAGAGAGCAAAATGGTTTTTTCCCCTCAACATTTCTAATAGCAAAATGAAAGAACTGTGATGGTGTCATTCAGTCACTACAGAACTCATTAGCAATTTGTGAATATAACTTTTGTGAAATGCAAGGACACTTGTTTTTGTATGGCAATTTCTAAGTTTCTAAATGATGGTGTTTTTTGTGCCATGGACACCAAGGATTGGATGTGGACTGGTTCTCATTTCACTAGGACTATAGAACAGCCAACAGATGGTAAGAACTTTCTGTCACAACTGTACTGGATTAGATTCAACCCACTGATTTAAATGTGAAAGAATCTTAATATAAATCCAGTTTCCCAATGAGTAGGTTGTTATGGTATATCATCATGTTTAATATTAAGGACGAGTATTGATGTCTAGACCTACCACACTTCATGAGTACACACTAGAATACTTTTGACTTACTCATTTTTTCTTTATTTGTAGGTCAAGATGTTATTAAATATAAAAAGTGTCTTATGGATGTGCTCTACCTTAGTTGTAACATATGCACTGCACAAAGGTAAGTGTATGATACATGGAAATATTTACTGGAACTGTCCTTTAGTGACTGTTGGAGGCAGCAGGGTCTAGAGGGGAGTTTGATACCTTGGAAGCCAGGATATCTGGTTCTGTCCCTGCCACTGCTCTGCTGAATGATCTTGTGGCAGTCATTCCACTTTTCGTGCCCTTCTTGTGTATTTGGATTGGGACAGGGACTGTCTCAAACTTTGTGTTTGTATGGTGCCTAGCACAATGACATCCAGTCTCCCTTGAGGATTCTGGGTGCTACAGTAACACACATAAAAAGGATGTAAAGTGCCATCGGATTATGTAATATGGATTACCAATTACCATAGAGAGCAAAATGGTTTTTTCCCCTCAACATTTCTAATACTGAAGTTATGATTCTCTAGACTAAGAACACAACACATTTTATTATGGCAGCAAATGGTTAACGCATCCATTTTTAGGGACTTTCTGAGCTGATTTCACTCACTTGGCAAACACTTGCATCTGAAATTACTATTTTTTTCTTTAACTTGTCCAGTGGCTCGTACAAAACTGTCCACAGGTTTTTCTCAAGAAAAGTGAATGGGTGTGGTGCTTAAATGGGTCCAGCCATTATATAAATTAAAACATATTTTTCCTAGGAGCAGGATGGAAGCACCATTATTTCCTACTTAAAACCTCTCTTATTTTTCCCATCCTTCATTAAACACACAGTGGACCAGAAAGATTAAAGTTGTCCTCAGGGACAATAGACATATTTTTATTCTTTTTCCCTGGAGAGCTGAGATTGCTTTGGTTAGTAAATGGCAGCCCTATTTTCAAGTTTTCATTTAGTAATGTAACTGAAGGTACTGCATACCAGGTTTAGATTCAATGTTATACTTAATGTACCATTTATATGGGGTCTATTAGGCAAGGGAAATCATTATGGGAAGGATTTTTAGATTTGCCAAGTGAATTTTCACACTGAAGAATCCAGTGATGAATTTAGATGTCTACCTAGTGAGTTGTGAGGTTCCATTACGACAGAAATATCTGACATAAGTTATAGGGGAATGAAAAGCTATTAACCATAGCAGACTGACTTCAGAAGTGACAGAAATGAGGATAATTAATACATCTGTAATTCACATGATGAGAGGTGAAAGGATGAGGTTTTAGCCAGAGAAACAAGTAGCAGGAGGAAGAAAGCACAAAACAAGGTAGCCTTGAATCTCATTATACATTCCTATTAGTTTCTGTTCCTGATACCTGCGTACCCTCCTCAAAGATTCTTCGCTATGGGATTTACAATACAAGAGCAACCTATGCATGAACATTCAGTTAATATAGAATAAGAGTAAGAATATTGGTCCAGGTTCTAGCTGGTGATCATTTACATGTGGCTTGCTAGGAGAGGGTGGAAAGAGCCTCCCTCCCTTATGGACATTGTGATTCATTCATATAGAGCTGTAGATTTATCACAGGAATTTTAAGAAAACTTCACAGAATGGTTATTGTGAAAAGGGCAAAAGAAGTAGAAAAAATCGTTTCCAAAAGATCTAACATCAAAAGATAGATTTCTGTCTCTAGTAACCATTATTTTCCATTCTAGGACAAAGATCAGAAATAGAGCCCATGTGTGCAATGCCATTTTTGAAAGCAGGCGTCACTTCACTGTACCCAAATTTTGCAGACCCAATTTGGCCTCTTTGCTATTTAATTCTCTCTCGGTACCTGGAGAAGAGCCATTATCCCTTTTGGAGTAAAAGTTATCATTGATCATCCACTGGGGTGATCCTTTGTGTCACTTCATTGCTTGTGTTGTCTAGGAGTCTGCCACTCAGCCCAAGATTAAATGTTTGCAGCAGTCCAGGTTCTATGTGGTTTAAACAATTGCTTGTCATCATATTTTCACCACCACCACCTCCCTGCCATGCCAAAGTTCCCAGGGGGTTTGGTTTGGATATGTATAAGTATTTTTTTTAAAGTGTAAGTCCTGAAATCCAAGATTCCCATAACTGACATGACAAAACTCCAATCTTGCTTGTAACACAAGAGATTGCAGATATGCAATATTTTATGCATTCACTGTTAATAATTATTCCAGTCTTTCTTTCATTTTATCATCTCTCGTCCTTGTGCTTGGCCACATCCATAAATGCCTAGCACATATGCAAGGTAAGCTCATTCATTTTTATATAGCAACAAAAGCATTTTTTATTATAAACATAAATTATGGGGACCTTGTGTGGTTTCTTAAAGGTCCTTTATAGTCCCGTAAGATATTTTTGGGAGCAGAACAGCAGGAAGTACCACATAAGCTTTTGGGGTCAAAAGGAGTGCCCCCTCACAGGACCTTGCTGTTTGCTCCACTGTGCATAAAGGATTAATGACAGAAGTTAATGAACAAAGTTTACACAGGTTGTTAGCAAGACATTCACTCACTTTTGAACTATCTGCTGGTATAATATGTTAGGTTACAAACTGGACTAGTGACTGTGATAAATGTGGGAATTTACCTACCCGATTTAAATGTTCATTTGTCATGTCATGAATGAATGTGATTTCAAGAGGACCCTATAAGCCTGAAAAGAGTAGAAAATCCCCTCAGTAGCTTTCTGACACTTGTCTAAGAAATAATAAACACCTATCTGTGTGTGTGTGTGTGTGTGTGTGTGTGTGTGTGTGTGTGTATATATATAATGTACAAGTGTGTCTCTGTGCATGTATTATAATATTCAGTTCTGCAGATGGAATTTACATTTGCCTGGTTTTCTATGATTTACGGACAGAGTAGGAGAAGTAATTGATCCTTCAATAGTCTGTGCCTGGTTTACATCCTCCCACTCTTTACTGTAGTAGCTCAGACCACAAACCATCTGGTAGGAAAACAGTGAGGTTTTTGTTGGGATTCAATTTATTACCTCTATTCTCAAAGCTCCATACAAGTTCTTGCAGGTAGTCCTGATTTTTTTAAAAATTTATTTTAACAGTCCAACACTGTTATATTCTTAAGTATTGAATTTCCTTCTTAAAAGATTGAGTTAATGAATAGAATTCACATAGGCTCAGTATATAAAGAAATCAGATTTAATAGAGCACATGAGATCATAGGTATTTGTTATGGCTTCTTATAGACTGGACTATAGAGAGTATATGTAGTCAGACTAATGATGAACTCTCAACAAAGGGTTTTAATTGTTCTTCCCCTGTAAACTTGGCTTAACATAAATAGGATCTTTGATTCCGTGAAAATACATTTTTGTCTGGTTACTCACTATCAACGTTTCTGTTCACTTAAACTTAGTTACATAGCAAGACTATTCTTAGCACCATCTCCTCCTGGAGGATATGCCAGACCTCTTTGCTCCATAAAGACCAATGAGTATTGCAGCTATTTTTATCCTAAAATAGCCCTGCAGAGTTAAAGTTCTATCATCCCTTTTTCTGCATCCTTCACTTTTGAGGGCTTTGCAACTTTTGCAAAAGTAATGATTGTACAAGAAATTCTGGGGAAGGACTCTTTGTTCTCAGGTAGGGAGCAAATATTTTATTTTGTGTCAAACTTCAAAAGAAAGAGAGCAAGCCCTACTTCCCTGATAAGATGAGCTGACTTTTACAACCCAAATTGTGAACTGAGTGGACCTGAGGCAAGGTCCAAAACAACAGCTAGCTGGAATTCAGGTTAAAGTCAAAAGTTAAACAGCTTTATTCAAGAACAGGGGTGTAGAACATACGGCCCACGAACCAGATACAGCCCGTGAACCTCTTCCATTAGGCCTGCGACTGCACTCTGCAGGACTACACTCTCTCCCTAACAGAGAATGAGAAAGGGTGGTATCGCAGAGTGCAGTCTCGCATACTTAATACTCCACGATGCCACAAGGGTGTACAGGTCTCGCGGCATTGCAGCATCACTGGGTACGTGGAAGTGCGCTCTGTGAGACCCCACACTCTCTCCCTAACAGAGAGAAGGGGAGAGTGCATTCTCACAGTATTGCATATCGCATGAGCTTTTGTGGGAGAAAATCCCACTTTGTCAGGCTTTAAAAGTGCCACAGGACTCTGTTGTCTTTCTACAATAGACTAACACGGCTACCCCTTTGAAATTAGAGTATTGCATAGCGCAGTCTTGTATACACGGCGATCTGTGATGCCCTGAGAGTGTATGCCCTAGTATTTTGATTTATGGTATGTATGGCCCACTCAAAGTACATTTAAGTCATACTTGGCCCACCATAGCAAATGTGTTTGACACCCCAAGGTGGAAGCTCCCAAAGAGGAAAATCTATCAGGGAGCTCTAGGAGGCAGTCTTTAAAAACCTCCCTTTAATTAATTATACAGCTCCTTATAATGGCTTGGCAGCATGGTATACTAATTCTGAATGAGTGGTAGAACATTCTGGCAGATTCAAGATGAAACTGTACTGCAACTTTTGAAGACTCACACCAAACCCCATAAGCTTATGTAATGAGAAGACTCCAAGGAATTCAAAATGTAAGGAAACTCACAGTTAAATCTGCAAGGTCGGTCCATAACATGATCCTGTACATCAGTGTGAATAAATAAATGGAGGAAGAAATCCCGCTCCCAAATAACTTGTCAGGAGGAAAAATAAAGAGCCCTTCATTTGCCATTTATTAGGATGAGGATTGGCTGCAATATGGGGGCCAAGTTGCACAGTAGGACACTGGCTCATATTGGGCACCACAGCAGGGGAGCATTCTGATACAATCCTAAGGCACAATCCTTCCCCCAGCTCCCTGACACATGGTGGGCACATGCTCCATCCCTTTGGATCATGCAGCTGCTCACTCCTAAACAGCTGATCACCCTGATCACCATTGCCCTGCCTCTTTCTACTTCTCTTTGAAGTGATTTGCATCCTTAAGGAAGTAGGAAGCAGCAGTTTCTGCAGTCTTCAAAACCCAGGAGGAGTGGGCAATAATACTAGGCCAGTCCAGCAATGGTGAGTCAGCCCCGGGGCCTGGTGCGGTGCAGCTGTGGAGAGCTGGCTTGGGGGAGAGGGATGCAGAGCCAGCAGGAAGGAAGCAGGGCTGCGGATAGCAGCTGTGGGAGGGCAGCAACACAGTCGCGCAGAGAGCTGGTCTGGGGGGTGGGGAGGGAGCACACAGAGAGTCAGCCAGGGGTGGCGGGCCAGACAGAGATGGCTGGCAGGCTAAATTTGGCCTGTGGGTTGAATTTTGCCCACCCCTGCCAGGGACTGTGATTGACTTATTCCTTTGCAGGAGGCCACAATGAGTGGGGAAGATTTCTTATGTCCTCCTTCCCCATTTACCCATTCTAAGGTCAGGGATAAGCTGGTTATTAAAATTTAGATTTTGGTAAGAAGAAAGTAAGTGGTCTGACAGTTAAGACAGAATACTTAATGAGGCTCCCATAACCTGACTATGTTGTGATTCTTGAGGCTTGATCCCAGTCCTAGCACAGATAAAGTTCCAATTACTTTACTGGGAGGTTTTCTTGAGCAAGGACTCCAACATATGGCCTCTTAGGGAATTTGGACTTAAGTCTCTGTGGGTGCATGTTCCCTCCATTAACCAGTTGTATGGAAAACTTTTTTATATACCATTTAGCAATGGAAAACTGCTTGAATTAGTTACCATCCCACCTGGTGAATTTCAGAACCATGTTCCTTTTCAATGCGTAGAAGAGAAGATTAATGTGTTAAGACTTATGTGGCTGTAGAGTTGGGTAAAAGGGCTTGAAAAATCCGTGTCCAGGTTCCATAGCACCTTCTAAGTCACTAGGGCTATGTCTACACTGTCAAGTTAGTTCGAATTAAGGAGGCTTAATTCGAAATAACTTAAGCCATGGCTACATTAGGCTTTAATTAGTTCGAATTAAGGGCTTCCTTAATTTGAACTAATAACTTTGAATAGGGTATTAGAAGTAAGGGTTAATTCAAACTAATTAGTTCAAATTAACCAATGTGGCCATGTTAGTTCGAACTAATTTCTTAGTTCAAACTAACCGGCCCATTGAAATCAATGGAGGTCACTAATACGAACTAAGCAAGTGCCATGAATGGCACTTTGCTTAGCTCGAATTAAGTTATTTCAAACTAACTAAAATTAGTTAGTTCGAACTAACTAATTCAAACTAATTTTAGCAAGTGTAGACATAGCCTAGGAGAGCTGCTTACCTAAGCAAAATGGCAAATGTCTGTTCCTCTCAGCTTCAGAGAAACACACAGGCAGTTCTCTTCATGCCCCTAATATTTTGCTGTCTTTGGTGACCATTTGTTTTTCTGGCCCTGTACCTCCTAAGGAATTGTCTGCAAAATGGCATTCTCTCTATCTGGGGAAAAGCTTTCAGCCAGAGGGAAAATGCTGAAGCAGCAGTAGAAGAGTAAGGGTTAAGAAAAGGAGAAAAGGCAGCCTTCAGCAGTGGACAATAAATCATGCTTGAATAGCTAGCATGGGCTGCCACAGGAAATAAAGTTTCTGGAACAGTGCAAGAGCATCGCTTACCCATGCTGAATTGCCTAACTTTTTTTTCTTCCACAAACAGGAAAAGTAACTTAAAAAAAATCCTATTTTATCTAATAACAGACCTAGACTGATTAGCCTGCAAGTCAGAACAGAGAGTACTCTTCTTATAAAAGTGCTTTGGGATACTTACTTTGTAAAGTAGATGGATGTATTGTGGCCACATGGTATCATTTCTTTCCAAAATGTTGCCCTAGATTAGAGCAGAGATAGATTGTATATCATAATGATTTGGTTGCTGCCAAGAGCTTTCAGGCAACTCAACATGTAAATGCCAATTTTAAGGAGAAAATTTCCTCAGGGTTCAGTGCTGATATGGCAGATCACTGCAGCCACCAACAGTCGTGGAAGATTATTAAAATTCTGACAGGCAGCATATTACAATTAAGTGTTTATTCTTTTAAATTGTCTCCTTAATGAAGATGCACATTTAAGTAACCAGACATACAAAATATAAACTATTTTGGGACCAATTGTATCTCATAGCTAGAATCTGGGGAGAAAAACAGTGTCCTTTAGCACTTTTAAAGACTAACATATTTATTGCATGAGCTTTTGTCGGAGAAAATCCCACTTCGTCAGACCCTTTGCCACAGGACTCTGTTGTTTCTCTACAATAGACTAACACGGCTACCCCTTTGGAATTCGACTATAATCTGGGTAGTAAGTAACTCCACTGAAATTGAGAGGCCAGATGTTGCAGTTTTTTATATCAATTTTACTGCAGTGTAATTCACTGCAGTTGCATCAACATAAAGCTGGTGTTATGGAGTGGCAAATTACATCAGATAATATTATCCTAGTGTAAAACTGTAGATTAGAATCATGCCTTCCTATCTTATTACCCATTACCCACTATGGGTCAGATACTGATGCCCCTGCTCTGGTTGAGTGGCCCCTGACTCCCCAAATAGTTCTATTGATTTTAGTGGGAATATTTGTACAGTAAGGCACAACTCAACAGGAGTGTAAGCATCTTAATCAAGACTTCGGTGATTTTCTCCCCGACAATCTATAATCCTAACAGTGCTCTTCAGGTATTGTCTTAATCATCTTTTGTCTTTATTTTTATAAATAGATTCCTATTAGAACTTTGGTCTAGACTTTAACTGTAGTATGTGTCTTGTTTAAATCTCCGTTATCATATATGATACCAGAGTGATGAGATTGATATCAACCTAGAGATATTTGAGCATTAAAATATATTCTGTATAAAGGGCTGGCCCAAGGATTTTTGGTGTCCTTGGCAAATTATGACTTTGGCACCCCCTTGCCCAAAAAAATGATAAAGTCTAGAATTAACATTAGTATTTTTTTAAACAGAGAAAAGAAATTCAATTCCATCTAATTTGTCTCCCCTTAAAGCCTGCCGCCCTAGGCGACAGCCTAGTTCACATCTATGGTTGGACCGACCTTGTATAGAGCCATTTTTTTAAAAATGTCTCTTTGAAAAAATAATTTAACCAATATTCAAATGTTTTACAAAACATGGTAGTTAATACAATAGTTGGTTCTTATCTGTCTTTCTTTGGAATCTTCTGAAGTATAAGCATATAGGACACAATTGACAACTAATAATGAACAACAAGAAAGTTTCCTTGTGTTGGTAGCCCTTGTTTCTTCCTTCACACTGTTGGTGGTCAATATTAGTTTGCAGTTAAGCTATGAAACCTAGTTCATTTAAAATAAGTTACCGTTATCTTCAGCCTTTCAGAGAAAGAGTTACAGAGCAGGCCAGTGGAAGAGGAAAGATTACAAATATATAATGTTATTGAACCATACCTAATAACTTAATGAGGATTAAAAACAGGCATGGAATAGTAGCAAAAAGAAATCCTCTCTCCAGATACATGCTGTAGGCAAAAATGGATGAACAGTAGCCAACTTTCCCCTAACGATATTGTCAGGTGGAAGCATTTCCCTGCCACTGGAGATGTCAAAACTATGAAAAAGTCCTATAATCAAAGTATGAGTCAAGAAGTGATCTTCCACATGCTTCACCTCCTCCTTTACTTGAGCATCCTAAAGTATTTTGTTTCAGCAACATGTTAAGGTCTGAGATTGGAAAGGAAGCAAACAAACATGTGACTGGGAGAATCTGTCTCACTGGAAATACAAAAAAGACTATTGTTTTATAGATAAGTGATAAAAATAAGTTAACCTTTGATAGAATTATTGGTGGGTTCTCAAAGTTGTAATGCACTCAGGGTCATATTCTCATCTCATACTGGTTTTCCTTCTGCATAACAATAATACATTTCTCTTATATGGCATTTTTCATCTGTAGACCTCAAAGCACTTTCCAAAGGAGGGGCAGTAACATTATGTCCATTTTGGATATGGGGAAACGGGAGTTCAGAGAAGTGAAGTGATGTGCCCAAGGCTACCCAAGTAAGCGGGGTAGTGGCAGGAATAGAACCCAGCTCTTCTAAATTTTAGTCCATCAGACCATGCTACCTTTGAGTTCATTCCACTGATTCCTGTAAAGCTAGTCCTTATTTACCCCAACATAAAGGACACAAAAATCAACAAGATGTGAGCTTTGATTCTTAAATTGCAATTGAATTGATCTAGGTCTCATTTTGTTGGCCCACTAATGTGATTTTCCCCCCCCTTTCTTTTAGTTAAAGTGGAAAAAAGCCCTGGTGTAAAGGGTTCGCTTTCTGGAAGAGCGACCTTACCTTGCTTCTTTTCAACCTTGCCTACTTTACCTCCCAGCTACAACAACACCAGTGAATTTCTTCGAATCAAATGGTCAAAGGTTGAACAGGATAAAAGTGGAAAAGATGTGAAAGAAACCACTGTTCTGGTGGCCCAAAATGGGAACATCAAAATAGGGCAAGGTTACAAAGCCAGAGTGTCAGTTCCAACCCATCCAGAAGATATTGGTGATGCTTCACTTACTATGGTTAAACTACGTGCAAGTGATGCAGGTGTGTACCGCTGTGATGTCATGTATGGAATTGAAGACACCCAAGATGTCATCTCATTGGATGTTGATGGTAAGGATTCATTTAACATGTTTTAATGAGTAATGATCCCATATTTCTAGTTAAAGTGGAAAAGGACAAACAATTATTGGAATGTCAAGCATTTAGAAGTGCTTCAGCACCTTTGATAAATCTGCTACTGATTACCTGTCCACCATCATTTCTTCCTGCTGCCCTTCTTTCTCTCCCAAAACTCTCTCCAATGTATATCTCCTTGCCTCTTCGTGTTTTTTGATACTTCCTTTTTGCACTTGGAACAATCTCCTGCCTTTCATTCACCAGTGATCTGCCCCACCATCTTTAAATCCCTCCTCACGACATACTGCCACTCTATCACCTTTCAACAATGATCTTTATAGGATTCCCACACCACCATTCTCCAGGACTGCTATATATAGTAATGTGTACGCCTGTGTGAACTATTTTGCCTTTACTAGATTGTAAGCATGTTGTGAAGGAGCAGGGGTTTTTTAATGTTTGCCTAACACTGGGAATGTTGTTGGTGTTCAGTGAAGAATAAATAAATAGTAGTAGTAATATTATTATTAAGGGACTATTTATTTGATCCACTGGATCTATGGTAGGACATATTATATCACCACTTAACACCAAAAACATAATGCAGTTTTAGTTGGAAATCACTTTCTCCCAGATTTTCCCAGTAAAATGTTCAGGTAAGTCATGTCAGGCACAAAGGAAATACCTCTTTCACCACAATAATGGGGAAGATACAGGCTGTGGTGGAACCCCACACTTAGGTGCTTGTACATTCATATACTCACTAGATGTAGCACCCCTTAAGTCAGGATGTGATGCTGAAAGGTGTCCTGTGTCTCTGAAGCCTCCTACTGGCCATCTGCCTCTTACTGGCTTTCCTATGGCTTGGCTCTCTGGCCAACTCACCGAAAGTTCACTACCCTTCTGTGATAACAAAATGAAAATCCTACTAAATATCTACATAGTTTTTCCACCCCTCTGAGGTTCCAGATGTTGTTACTGGGTCTCCTTTATAGGAGAGTAAGTTGCTCCTGCAGTTAGATTTGTATGTGCTTTTCCTCAAGTTTGGTAGGGGTACCTAAACCAATGCTCTCCTTTAGATACCAGCCAGGGACCCTGTATTAAGGGTGCTCTTCAGACACACTGCTGTTTCCTTGGGCTGCTTCCTACCTCTCAGTCCCCTTCTGATGCTCCTCACAGCCTGTGATTAATGCAGCCTCTCTTTGGTTCTCAGGCCTCTGCTCCTCTCAGGCAGCACTGAAGCATTCTCACTAACCCACCCCTCTTCTACAGAGTCCTTTATTATTCCTTGTCTTAGCAGGGTTTTTTTCACTACCTCTCTTTCCCAGGAACTCTAGCAGCTTCTATTAGGGATCTCCTTTCTCTTTCTAGAGCCTTGCTCAGGGCTTCCCTCATAGGAGTCTATGTTGCTCCCTATAGGTCCTCCCACCTGACTTCTTGCCTATATAAGCTTTTTCTTAGGGCTCCTAACTGCTGAAACCAGACTCTGCTTCTGTAGTTTCCCCTGTCTGCAGACAACTCTAGCTTTCTCTGTGGTCTCACTGTCTCTTCCTAACCGATTTCTCCACTCTATATACTCTTTCCCTAACCCTTTCACAGCTGGAGTCAGTAATTATCAAGGTACCATATCACTATCAGCTGGTGCTAGCTGCAAAGTTGCAGGCAAGGAGCAAGAAACAGGCTTCAGCAAACTAAGGGAGTTGGTAGATAAAATCCCATAGGGAACAAGTCAAAAGGAAAAACAGCAAGAGTTTTGGCAGATTTTCAGAGAGATATAATTAAGGGTACAGAGCAAATCATTCCACTGTGTAGGAAAGACAGGAATTATGGCAAGAGACCAACCTGGCTTAGCCAAGAGATTTTCAATTATCTGAAACTTTAAAAAGAGTCTGCCAAAAAGTAGAAACTAGGTCAAATTACAAAATGTAAACAAATAACATAAGCATATATGGACAAAATTAGAAAGACCAAGGCAAAAAATGAGATTAATCTAGCTAGAGACATAAAGGGTAACAAGAAAATATTTTACAAATATATCAGAAGCAAGAAGAAGAGCCAGGACAGCATAGGCCTCTTATTTAATGAGTGGGAGAAAAACAATAACAGAAAAAGTGGAAATTGCAAAAGTATAAAACAACTTTTTGTTTCAGTTTTCATCAAAAAGTTTAGTAGCAATTGGAGGTCTAACATAATAAACTCCAGTGAAAATGAGTTAGAATCTGAGGCTAAAATAGGGAAATAAGTTAATAATTGCTAAGACAAGTTAGATGGTTTATGTCACCAGGGCTTTATGAAACACAAGAGTACTCAAGGAGCTGACTGAGGAGATTTCTGAGCCATTAGTGATTGAAAAGTCATGGAAGACAGGAGAGATTCCAGAGGACTGGAAAAGGGTGACTATAGTGCCAATCTGTAAAAGGGGAATAAGAACAACCTGGGGAATTATAGACCAGTCAGTTTAACTTCAGTACTTGGAAAGACTATCCAGCAAATAATTAATAAGGAATCAGTTTGCAAACACATAGAAGATAATAAGATGATGAGTAACAATAAGCAGCTATTTTCCAAGAGCAAATTGTGTCAAAACAACCTAGCAGCTTTCTTGGACAGGATAACAAGCTTTGTGAATAGGGGGAAGCAATAAGTATAGTGTATCTTGACTTCGTTATGGGTTTTGGTACTGTGTCCCATTATCTTCTCATGAACTATATAGGGAAATACAACCTAGATGAAGCCTACTGAAAGATGGGTGCATAATTGGTTGGAAAACCATTTCCAGAGAGTAATCAGTGGTTTGTAATCAAGTGGGAAGTACATATCAAAAGCAGTCCCATGGGGATTGGTCCTGGGTCTGGTTCTGTTCAATATCTTCATTGATGATTTAGATAATGGCATAGAGAGTACACTTATAAAATTTGAGGATGATACCAAACACACTTGTGCTTTGGTGAAAGGATTAAAATTTGATATGATCTGAACAAACTGGAGAAATGGTCTGAAGTAAATATGATGAAATTCAATAAGGGTAAATGCAAAGTTCTCCTCTTAAAGGAAAAATGTTAGAGTGGATCACAAGCTATCTATGAGTCAGTATAAGACTGTTGCAAAAAAAGCAAACATCATTCTGGGATGTAGTAGCAGGATTGTTCTAAACAGACAAGAAGTAATTCTTCCACTCTACTCCACACTGATTAGGCCTCAGCTGGAGTATTGCATCTGGTTCTGGATGCCACATTTCAGGAAAGATTTAGACAAATTGGAGAAAGTCCAGAAGAGAGCAACAAAAATAATTAAAGGTCTAGAAAACATGATGTATGAGGAAAGATTGAAAACACTCAATTTGTTTAGTCTGGAGAAGAGAAGATTGTGGGGGGTATGATAACAGTTTTCAAGTGCATAAAAGGTTTTTACAAGGAGAAGGGAGAAAAAAATTCATTAACCTCTCAGGCTAGAACAATAAGCAATGGGCTTAAATAGCAGCAAGAGAGGGTTAGGTTGGGCATTAGGAAAAACTTCCTAACTATTAGGGTAGTCAGCACTGGAATAAATTGCCTAGGGAAGCTGTGGAATCTCCATTCCTGGGGATTTTTAAAAGCAGATTAGAAAAATACCTGGCAGGGATGGTTTAGATTAGTGTTTCTCAACCTTCTTGATAGAAGGGACTGGCTTCCTATACTTTGTCCAGGAGCTCTCAGGCTTCCTATACTGCTTCAGGGAGATATAGCAACCAGTCCCACTCCATGGACTCGTTGTTGAGAAACATCGGTCTAGATAATACTTAGTCCTGCCTTGAGTCAAGGGGATGGGACTAGAAGACCTCTTGAGTCCCTTCCAATTCTATGATTCTGTGATTTTATTCCCAAATTGCTAACCCTATATTAGTGATGGTGGGAAGTTTTCACAAAATTCTCCCTTGGTTGGAAGAAATGTTACTGGCAATTCAGCCAGGAGAATTCTTTCCTTTCAGACAAGATAGCTCTAAAACCCTTAGAATGATGGGTAAAGGCATAAGTAGTTTGGGATAAACAATTTGGGATTCTTCTGGAAGAAGAATGATCAAAGATGCTATCATTAATCATTATTATGTATTACTACTCTTTAAACACACTGTTAACGTTGTTAAGTATGTTCAGTGATATATTAGATGCATTCAACAAAATTTGATAAACTTGTTAGAAGTGGCTGAACATACTGGGCCAGTTCCTAGCTGTGTAGTTTTACTGTGAAGCAGTGAAGTTCTACTGAAGTCAATGGAGCCACATCAGTTTGTATCAGCTGAGGATCTGGCCCACTGTTCTAAACATTTCCTGATGTCCTATTTGTTTGACTGGATTTTAAGAACATATGTATGTTAAAAACATTTTGATTAAAAACTAGAGTACTGTGAAATTAACAGGCACACATTAAATTGCTTAAAAACTGGCTAGCTGATGGGTCTAAAAATGTAATTGTAAATGAGGAATTGTCATCGAGTGAGTCTGTTTCCAGAGGGGTCCCAATATGTTCTAGTGCTCAAGAAGAAAACAAATTCATCATTGATAGTTTGCAGGTGACACAAAAATTGGGGGGTTGCCTATAATGAAAAGATCTGGTCACTGATTCAGAGCAATTTCTGATCCCTTGGTAAACTTGAGACAAGAAAACAATATTAATTTTAATATAGCTAAATGTAAACACATGTAGGAACGAAGATTGTATGCCATACTTGCAAGATGCTTCCTGGGAAGCAGTGACACTGAAAAAGATTTGTGGGGTCATTGTGGATAAAAGCTGAATATGAGCTCCCAGTGTGACCCTGTGGCTGAAAGAACTAATGTAATTCCAGGATGCATTAACAGAGGACTCTTGAGTAGGGGCAGAGAAGTTATTTGGCACTGGTGCTACCTCTCCGGAATACTATCTCCATCTCTGATGCCCACAACTCAAGAAGGTTGTTGATAAATTGGGGAGGATTCAGAGAAGAGCCACAAGAATGATTAAAAGGATTATAAAACATGCCATATGGTCATAGATTCAAAGAGATCAGTCTTAATAAAGAGAAAGGATAAGGGATGACTTGCTTACAGTCCACAAGTATCTATATGGGGAACAAATACTTTATTATGGGTACGTCATTCTAGGAGAGAAAGTTATAATACAATCCAACAGTTGAAAGTTGGAGCAAGACAAATTCAGACTGGAAGGAAGACGTACTCTTTTAACAGCAAGAGTGATTAACCTTTTGAATAATTTACGAAGGATTATCCATAACTGACCATTTTAAAATCAAGATTGGATGCTTTTCTAAAAGATCTGCTCTAGGAATTATTTAGGGCAAGTTCTGTGGCCTCTGTTATACAGGAGGTCACACTAAATGATCATAATGGTCCCATAATGGTGCCTTAGAAACTATATTCCAGTACGAGTGAGGATGCTCAAATAAGTCCAGATAACTGCTCTGTTGGCTTTTGACTTAAAGGACCCATAAAAATAAAACATGGCAACTGAGTATATTCATGGGAAAAAATAAACACATTATTTGAATAGTCTTTTTAAACCTTTCCCTTAGATTTAATAGGTATATTAAGTCCATTGAATCCAGTCTGCATCAAATGAGCACAGGTTACAAGTGGTGGAATAAACTGTGAGTGAAAAAGATAATTTAAAAGGAAGGAGGGAGAAGTCTCTGCAGATTATCCATTTACCATAGGACAGTTTATGCAAAACTGAACTAATGCTGCTAGTCACTGAAAATAAACTATAAGACGTCTAGATTTTTCAAAACCTCAGAAGCCCAAGGCTGCCTGCCAAAAAATGCATGGAATTGCATTTCTAATTTGTATGTGCAGTTGCAGCAAATACATATGCAAATATGATATTTATATGCAAATGAGCAGTTTAACTTACTGTTTTTATACTTACATACTCTTTTTCCTGATCTAGACAAGTAACTTGATCTTGGGTTTCTGAAGTTCAGAAAATCAGGCCTCTGTGGGTATGTTCACACTGAAATAAAAGATCTGAACTTGGCCCAGGTCAGCTGACTTGGGCTTGTGGGGCCTGGGCTGCAGGGCTCTGAGACCTTACAAGTGGGGAAGGGTCTCAATGAGTGACTCAGTTTACCATTGCTAAAAAATGTGCACAGTAATCCATCTTTTTGAGATCTGTGCATAAGTGTTATGTACATGCAAAGCAATATTATTATGAACCCCATAATATTTAATGTGTTATTAAATAGCCCCTCTTGTGTCCTGGGCATTAAAATATATCGGTAGGGCCAAATATAAAGGAAAAGACCATGAAAAATCACTGCAGAAAAAGTTCAGCTAGTTTTTTGATAACTCATCTGGGGGCTCCTGCAGATTTAAGGGGTTATGGGCGGCACGTGGAATCCTTGAAGATTTCTTGCTCTTGCCTACATCTCACCAATGAATGCCTCCCTCAGCAGCAATCTTCTCCATGTCTCACTAGTGGGTATTGGTGAAGGGCTGTTTCCATGGATCTTGTTCTATTTGTTTTTCTTTGTTTCAGCTGCAAGCCTGGGAGACTTAAGGTACTGGGTAAAAAGACAGACAGCTACTATGGAAAAAAAGTAGATTTAAAATCCTCACCTAAGTTGTGAGAAGAAGCCGTCATTAAAGATGAACAGTAAATGAAAGGAGTAAAGGAGCATGACACTGTAATTCACATTTTCATTTTTTATGTACCCCCCCCCAGCCTCGTTGGTGCAGGCATTATGATGATAATACATCAGAGTTGCTCCCAGTGTGGAAATAATGCAACTTTATTGTGCTCGCAGCCCTTGGAGATTTTATGTTGGCAATCTAATTGATTTGTTCTCTTCGAAATCTTAATTTTCATTGATTACCTCTTAAATAGACCATTATGGAAAGACTGCTTTAGTTAATCTTTTAGAATTGCCTATTTTAGTATATCCAGATCATTTCTAGATGTTAACCTCCCAGGTTTTCTTTCTAACTGAACAGACTGCTTCATCTCTTCCCTGCTGCTCATCTCTGGGATGAATTTTCCAAGGGGGTCTTTGATTCCATCCACAGTACCACTGCCAGGAGTAAAAAGGAACAAGGGAGAACTACTCTGAAAAGAGGGAAATAATTAGTTGCTTGAAGACTAAAGGTTTATGCTCAATGCAGCTCAGGAGAGGAGCAGGAAGGCTGGCTCTGAGTCACATTTCTGTGCTTCTGTTTTGAGACCGGCACAATGGCTTCTGGTGTACAGCCTGAAGACTGCTTTAAGTTACACAGGCTAAAAACTGAAGCTCTGTGCACTCTGTCCCCACACTACCACACCTCCTAGCCATATGGGATGTCCTTTAAATCACCTGAGTATTCCCTTACTGGAGAGCAGTCCCTGGGTGCTGAGTAGCTTTCCAGTTGACTGGCACTTCTACAGCATCCCAAAGTGTCTAGAAAAGTGACCAAAGATCTCCTCTTAAGAATTCAGGGCCACATACCTGTGGAAGTGAACAAAGTGGAAAGGATGGAAGAAGATTTGTTAGTGCAACTCAGAGCTTGTACACACTACAGCCTTATCACGCCGTAAGGAGCTTTCCCCGAGCGGGAGCCCCCAAGCCCGTGTGGCAGGCAGCTCAGCTCAAGCTGCCCGTGCTTGAGGCCCCTGAGCAGGAGCCCCCAAGCACAGGTGGCTTGAGCCCAGCTGCCTGCTGCCCGGGCAGTCAGTGGGGCTGAAGCCTGGGCAGGCAACTCCTGCTTGGGAGCTGCCCTGCTGCAGAGCTTCCCCAGGGCTGGGACTTCGCTGCCACCTGTGGCTTGAGCCCTGCTCCCGAGGGAACAGCCTCCCTGCAGTGGGGCTCCAGCACAGCAGGGCAGCCCCGGGGAACCCCCTGGCAGCCCTATGGCCCTGTGGGGAAGCAGGGGTCGAAGCAGCCCTGCTGCCAGCCCAAAGGCTGGCTGCAGCAGTGCATGATGGGAGAGGTACCCACCATGCACTGCTTCTTGTAACGAAAATTCAAAGGAGCGTGTGAATGCTCCTTTTCGCTACAAGGAGTGCTGTGTGGACAGGGGAAAGCGTTAGAGTTATAAGGCTTGCTTGTCCCACAACAATTTTATTGCGGGACCAGTCTGTAGTGTGTACATAGCCTCATTCAAATGAATGCTGGCCATCTCAAAGGTGGCATTGAGGAGATTGGGGACACAGGAGCACAGCAGTTCATCTAATTCCCTTGTACACTGATAATCAATGTAAAATGTATTTCTTTGGGCCCTCTCCAGCTGTGAAGATCCATGTGTAAGATGCTGTTTGTGACTGATGTACAATGGTATTTTCAACAACAAAAGTGTAGGGGGTCACCAAATTTGTGTGGTGTATAATTAACTTTGAGGCTAAAATGAGGGACATTTAAGAGGTATGTCTGCCCTGCCTCTTAATCAGGACCGTGCTTACCAAACAGTTGCTTCTCCACACTGCCAGCTTTGCAAATATTTCCCTCATTCCTCTGTAGCTTATAGTTTGGGCACCAAACGTTGATACAAATAAAAAAAAAAGTGCCCCCACTTTTTAACAACTCTTTCCACTCCCAGCAGTTCCTATTATTAAAAAGTTAAATCAAACACTCAGCCAACAAAATCCTTCAATGTTCCATGAAGTTTGCCAAACTCAGGCTGTGATAGGCCTTTGGAGGGCATAGGTTCCCAAAGGCATGAGCCCACTGCTGAAAGTCTGCTTTGATTTGTAGGCCACAGCTCTATTACTGGAGCCTCTCCTAGTAACAGCAACGGATTTTGCAGCATAATACACTGGCAAATAGCCGAGAAGTGTTGCAGTCCAGGGTGTGAAACAACAGATCTGTTTTCTTCTAACTAAACTACTCCCTTAAGAATTAAATCCCTCCTTAAATTTTACTTTCTCCATAAATATAACAAACAGGTAATTGATTAAACGTCACTTTTGTGCTCAAATGAGTTCTTTTAAATTTTGGATGCAGCAAAACACTTTTCTTAAGTGCTCTCGCCTACAGATGCTGCTGCTCCTTCCTGTAATTATACTTTTTTTGTGTGCCAGATGTTCAGCGACAATATTGCACTGTTGTAGTCTGTTTTCCAGTTGCTTTATTTGCTCCCAGGACAACTCTGTTGTTGTCTTTTCTTTCTAAAAAACAAATAGACTCAGGGAGAAATCCTTTATACATTTTTTAAAAGTGCCAAATTTTGGACAATGGACTTGGTCTCTCTCTCTCTCCCTGTCTAATTGAAACAATGGAAGTCCTGTGATTTAATCTCCTTAGCCCCAGGGGTTCTTCTAATTGTTGAAGCCATATACAGGCTTATACATACTGATGTTCTCCTTTCTATTCATCCAGTGGGCTCTTTTATGGCTATTGCCTCCTGACTAGAAGAGGAAGAGCCTTATACTCTAAGAATTGGTGAAGTTTACCTTCTGGATGAGAATGAACAGAACAAAGCATTCTCTAAATGCCTTTCCAAGTCCTACAAATGACTAAAAACTTTATCTTAGCATTGAGTGAACTGCTCTGAATTGTCACCAATATTAACTTCTTAGTTCTGCCTTATTAGACATCAGAGATTAGCAAGAGATACTAACTAAAAAAATCTATTACTTCAGACATAGGGGTGAGATGGCCAGTCATTGGGAAAGCACTCCTATATTTACAGGAAAATGAAGTTCAAAAAATAAAAACTAAGTGCTGTCATCATCTCCCCCACATATTTGCTGCCTCCCCAGCCTTTTTCTGTTTGTATTGAAGGGCAGAGTTCATCTGCAGAAATGAAATTGTTTTGCAGCTGGTCAGCCAGCTATCAGAAGTGCAGACTGTCACAAGTCATGAATCCAAATCCAAGTCAAAATGACATTTTTGTGAAGATTAAAACCAAGCCAGCCAGCCGAACAGCTTCACATAGTTGTCAGTTTACAGATTTTCAGACTGAGTTATAAACTCAGTATTAAGTAACATACTATTAAAAAAACGGGTCCATTAGGGCATACTGTTAACAATAGCACTCATTGACCAGATCTTCAACTGAGGTAAATCAGCATACACCAACCGATGATCTGGCCCCTTAGCATCAATCTATACTACTGCACACAGAGGATTTAAAATATATATATATATATATATATATTATATATATATATATAATGTGCAGTATGTTTTCTAAACCCCCAGAACCTTGGTTGCAGGGGACTGGACTAGAAAACCTTTTGTGGTCCCTGCTGGTCCTACGATTCTATGATGCTATATAATTGCAAGCTCAATAGCAAGGATTTTAAGGAATCTGTAAACTTGGGAGTTGTACCCTGTTACTGGAGAATTGCTATATAGTATTTCTCTTTAAGAAAGGGGAAAAAAGTGATCCAGAAAAATACAGCCCTGTTAGTTTGACCTCATTTGTATGAAAGGTTTTGCAACATATTTTAAAAGAGAAAGTAGTTATGGACATAAAGGTAGACAATAATTGGGATGAAATACAACATGTTTTTACAAAAGGTAGATCATGCCAGACCAACCTGATTTCTTTCTTTCTTTCTTTCTTTCTTTCTTTCTTTCTTTCTTTCTTTCT
>ML685830.1:2857820-2937906 GCA_007922175.1 Pelusios castaneus
TCTTTCTTTCTTTCTTTCTTTCTTTCTTTCTTTCTTTCTTTCTTTCTGAAAATAACTCACTTTTTACACAAAGGAAGACCAGTATATTTAATCTTACTGATTTCAGAAACACACTTGATACAGTTCCACATGAGAAATTATTAAACTGGAGAAGATGGAAATTTAAAATAAGAACTGAAAGGTGATAATGAACTGATTTAGAGGAGAGACTATAACACATCAGATTGAAAAATGAACTGTCAGGCTGGAGGGAAGTTACTAGTGAAGTTCCTCAGGAATCGGTCTTGGGACCAATCTTATTTTACATTTTCATTAATCATAGAATCATAGAAGATTAGGGTTGGAAGGGACCTTAGGAGATCATCTAGTCCAACTCCCTGTACAAAGCAGAAACAATCCTAGCAAATCAAATCACTTACTGATCTTGGCACAAAAAGTAGGTGCGTGCTGATAAAATTTGTGGATGATACAAAGTTATATGGTATTGCCACTACAGAGGAGGACTGGAATATTGTATGAGAAGATCTGGATGTCCTTGAAAACTGGAGTAATAGACATGAGATGAAATGTCATAGTACAAAGTCATTCACTTGGGCACTGAAAACAAGAATTTTTGCTGCAAGCTGGGCATGTATCAATTGGAAGTGACAGAGGAGAAGAAAGGCCTGGCTGATCACAGAATGACTATGAGCCACCAATGGGATACGATCATGAAAATGGCTAGATAAAGTGTTAGTGCCATTATGCAAGGTACAGGAGAGACCACTTCTGGAATACTATGTGCAGTTTTGCTCTCCTATGTTTAAGAAAGATTAATTCAACTGGAACAGGTGCTGAGAAGGGCTACTAGGGTGATCCAAGATCTTTGATACCTTATGAGAGGAGACTCACGGGATGCGTCTACACTGGCAAGTTAGGTAGATTTAAGGACGCTTAAGTCGACCTAAACAAAGCCGTGTCCACACGGGGCTTTTCTTAAGTCGAGTTAAGCATGTCAGTAGGATTTGCACATTTATTAAGATTAGAATATGTCCCCTAACTAGAACTAAACATTTTTAATGCTCTAAAGTTTTTAGTATTCTTTTATTTCTAAATTCCCATTACCATAATCAGAAATCCCCAAATATGAGAAAGCTTTTTGTAGCTTGCAATATTTTGTAGTACATGAAAGAAAATATGATTGGTCATTTTTTTATGGTCAATACAATCTTCAGTATTTATAAATAATATTACAGACACCATGTGGAGATCAGACCTGGGACCTTCTTTGCCAAAATCACAGGTTTCTACCGCTTCAGCTAAAAGAATTTCTCCAGCTATGGTTAGTAGCAGGTTGTTATCTATCCACTGTTGGCAGTCTCTAGAGGGAGATATGATCCTACATACTATTGAATATCTTGTAAGAGAATTCTGGTACTATTGTATTCTGTTTTTAGTATTGTTATATCAGGAGAGTGTTACTGTATAATGAACATAGCAAATGTGTTGCAACTTGTCTCACTACCATGAGTTTGTTGTCTTTGTAGGTGTTGTTTTTCACTATCGTGCTGCAACCAGTCGGTACACTCTGAATTTTATGCATGCACAGCAGGCTTGTTTGGAAAATGGTGCAGTCATAGCAAACCCTGATCAACTGAAAGCTGCATACGAAGATGGATTTGAGCAATGTGATGCTGGCTGGCTGTCTGACCAAACTGTTAGGTGAGTTGTTCAACGTGCTTCTTGATAATATTTCCCCATATTAAGAGGCTTGATTTATTCACACTTAAAACATAATGCAATGTTAATTTATTGTAACAATAAATATTCATTAATTTAATTTATTTTTACAGTAATAATTTACTGCATTTCAGATATCCAATCAGACAACCCAGAGTTGGCTGCTATGGAGATAAAATGGGAAAGGAAGGAGTCAGAACATATGGGTTCCGTCTTCCCAATGAAACATATGATGTATATTGCTATGTGGATCATCTGCAAGGTAAGATAGCATGTTTATGTTGCACTTTGAAAGCTAAAATAATGGAGATGCTAACATGGCAAGACAGTAAAATAAAAAAGCTTTTGTATAAAATACATCCTAGTCATTTTGAATATGAAAAAGAATTGTTGGATGAAATGAACCTATAGTTTGTGGTATAGCAGGCCTTAATTAAAGGAGACTGTGGAGGTGGTAGTTCACAAATGGGTATTCAGGTCTGGAGCTGCTATAGTTATGGAGAGTAGGCCTTAATGCAAAGCTGCTATTGGAACATGTCCTCACATTTTTAGAATGCTAAAAAAAGAAAGATACTTCAAGAAATGTTTCTAACATTTGGATGTACTTCATAGAACTAAAGATGCATATAGTTTATGTCAGTGGTTTCCAACCTTTTTGTCTCGAGGGCCACAAATCTTATTTTTACAATCTTGAAGGGCCACGTCTATTTAATTAAAATATTAATTAATTAAAATAAACTTTTTAATTAAAATGAATTAATTGAAATTTAATTAATTCATTTTAATTAAATAGACTGGTGACCCTTCTGCTTTGTAAAAATTATATTTTTGGCCCTTGAGCCAGAAAGACTTTTAAAAATTTAAAAGGTTGCTTTTTTTTTTTTTTTTTAAAGGGCTGGATGCCCATGAACACCCAGAGCTCCCCTGCCTCTGGTCTGGGCCCAGATAGCCCCCAAGGAACCAGGCTGGGCTCTCTCCCCCAGCACCGATGCTGCGGCTCTCACACAAGCCCTGCACCGGGAAGATGTGAGCCCCCTCCACTCCTCCTCCAGGGGTGTGGGGGCAGTGCTGGGCCCTGCTCAGCTCGAACCGGCCCCAGTGCAGCACTCCCCATGGGCCAGCTCCCGCCTGGGTCCCTTCCCCCCAGGATATCCTGCCCTGCTCAGGGACTGGAACAGGATACCCCTGCCTGGGCCTCACGGGGCAGTGCCCACTCGCCATGGACCTGGCCCAGCCTCGCTCTCTCCAATAGGCTCTACCCCCAGTTGGCTGGTGCCTCCTTCCCTCCTTGCCTGGGGTCCCTGCTGCTGCTACCCAGCTAGAGAGAGTCCAGTGCCAGGGGAGGGAGGGAGGCGGGCGGCTGCAGCCTGGCTCACAGCCAGAACTGGAGGGCTGCAGCCCAGCTCCCATCCAGTGGCAGGAGAGTGCGGGCCATTTCAAAAAGCCCCACGGTCCACTTTTGGCCTGCGGGCCAGGGGTTGAGAACCCCTAGTTTATGTACTAACAGTATTATGGTTCCTAAAGTATATAGTTAAGATGCTTACATATCTGTGACTCTAGAATTAGGTAGCAATTAAATCACCGTCCATGCTTAATGTTGACTTTTTGAACGAAAAGGCTTTTGCAGTATTGCAGTACTGTCATTCCACAGTATGACATCAGTTTATACAGAAGGCCTTCCAATACGGTAGAGCAGTTGTGGTTCTGTTTTATGGGGATGGGCAGCATTGGAGGATGAGAATCAAGGGACTTTGAACCGCTCTTTAGCACAGTTAGGTTCTGTGTCAGCTCCAAAACAATGAGGATTTGGGTGAAGGGAGTGAGATGTGAGAGTGCAATGGCCACAAATTCCCACATCATATTGTGATCCCTGCACACCTGTACTTCAGCTTATACGCTCGTGTAGCAGCTACAACCTATGCCTTCCTAAGGGCTTGGGGGTGTATTCTGGATACTAGATGCTCTATGCTTAGATGCTCCATGGATTGACATAACTTAAACATTTAAGATATAAAGGTAGTTACTCTCCCTCCTCCTTCCCCCTCCATATAGACTCTTACTCAGGATTTGTGCTGCCTGTCATGTTTCAATGTACTGAAACACTATGAGACTTTTACTCTATTGGCCTGTGAGTAGAGTTTCATTCAACTAGGGTTCCACTGTTCCATCTTAACACATTAGCAGAGTTAGCAATTCCAAAATATAAGCTTTCTGGACAAGTTCCTCAGCTGGTATAAATTAGCATAGCTCTGTTGAAGTCAATGGAGCATTGAGGCAGTTGAACCGTATGTGTATTTAAATATTTAAATCAAGAAATAGCAATTAAATTATAGATTGTAAGATTTTTAATTTTTATTTTATATTTGAGCTATTGTTCCTGTTCCGAAAATCTATATGGATAGATCCTGCACCCATTGCAGTCAGTGGGAGTTTTGCTAGGAACATCAGTAGATGCAGGGTTTGATCCAAAATAATAACCAGAGGAGAAGTGTTCAAATGATCCCCTAGCTTTTAACTATTATGTTATCTATTCATAATGTCACGGTTACTTCCTGGTGATAAGAGACAGCATTATTATTTCTTTAATAAGCATAATTAATGTGAGTTTAGGGCATCCATTGTTGAAAGACAAAGATGAAGTATACATGTCAGTAATGCTGTTTTTCTGAAATGTAAAAAAACAAGCAAATGCTCATAAAAAAGGCTAGATTCAAATGGGATTTTCATAAGTGCTCTTTGTTGGCTTAACTTTGTTTCCATTAGCATCAGTTGGAGTTTTACCATTGATTTCAGTGGGAGCAGAGCTATACCAAGTCCAACCTAAAATACTCCATTTATCTGCCTAATAGATATAGCGGCAATGTCAATGGGCTGTCACCTTTTTCTAGGACAGTGGTTGGCAACACAAAAGATAAGTAGAACCATTTAAAAAAACTCCTTCAATAACCAAGTGTTTTGAGAGCCGCAATGGGTGGGGGGAGCTGGGCCAGGGCACATACCATAGGGTCCCCTGGCAGGGGGAACCCAGAACCAGGAGTGGGCCACATGCAGGGTCCTCTAGTGGCAGGGAGCCCGGAGCTGCAAGGGGCAGCCTGTTCTAGGAAGATCATTGCTGGGTGTGAGATAGTCACTCAGTCTCTGTGGCCCATTTTAATCCTTGGTCTTTGTAACAGGGTGGTTTGGCATTTAAGGGGCTAGAGCAGGGATTGGCAATCTTTGCTGGCCCCTGTGCCAGCCCCGCCCACTGCGCCCTCAGCAGGTGCCAGGGGCAGAGCCAAAAGAGGGCAGAGTCAGACCACATGCCCTGCTGGCAAGGGCCTCGGCTGGCATCAGCTGGCGGGCAGCCTCTGTTCCCAGCTGATGGCCCCTGCTAGCCCTCCCCCTTTGCTGGACGGCAGGAGGGGAGCGGAGCGGAGCTGGTTACATCGCCCTGGCCCGCCCAGAGCTGCGCCACTGCCGGCAGGGCAGATCCGGCCCCGGCCATGGCCGGCAGGAGGGCGAGTCAGGTCGGCCCACTCGGAGCTGCCGTTGCCGGCAGGAGCTGGGGCCAGGAACCGGAGGCTGCCCGCCAGACAGCAGCGGCTCAGGCCGGGCCGACCCGACCTGCCCTCTTGCTGGCCATGGCCAGCGTCAGCTCTGCCCTGCCAGCAGCGGCGCGGCTCTGGGTGGGCTGGGGCGACGTGACCTGCTCCGCTTCGCTCTCCTCCCCTCCCCTCCTGCTGTCCAGTGAAGGGGCGGGGCCAGCAGGGACCCTCAGCCGCACGCTGCAGCTGCTGGCCACGTGGTTTGCGGGACCAGAAGGGGAGCCTGAGCGGCTCCACATGCCGCTCAGGCTTGGCCCGCGTGCCAGCTCTGGCATGCATGCCGGGGGTTGCCGACCCCTGAGTTAGAGGCCTACTGCCAAACAACCCTGATTTCTAATGATGCAGCACACCTGAGCAGGGATCACCTTGCTTAGAGCTCTGAATGGGACTATTTTTTTAGTTCTACTCCTCTCCTGCCCTGCTCCTCAATACCCCCTTTCACCTCCCTCCCATGTTGTTTCTTGCATTTTTATCCCGCTTTCACCTGCAAAATCCTTAGATCCAGCAAACCACACAAGAAAGACAGCTTTCCCAATGCTACTAACTCCCCCTCCAAGAATGATTGGTTGATATATTATGTAGAAATAAAATTCAGACACAATTTTTGCCACTAAAACAATAAAACAAATCTTGCTTAAACCATGCAAAAATACTTTAACTCCAGTTATAATAGACATAAAATCTCTTTCTATCCTTTGCTTAAATTTAAGCATGAAAACCTTTATTAAAATAAAAGAAAAACTTATTTACATTGCTGGAATTCTATTTATGACAAACTTATGAGAGATTTGGTCTTTTCCCACAAATTCGCAAATTATTGCAGTCTATTTTTTCTCTTGCTCACCTGATCCTACCTGCAATAAAGTGCTTTTTACCCACTCCTGCTATTATGACATCGGTTTTGCAGCACAGGACCTGTGGGATATCAGTCTTGCTGCAGGGCTCTAACTTGGCTCTTCTCTAAACAGCAGCAGGAAACGGCAGAGTTTGAGTGCTCAGAGGGTTTTCAGGGAGAACATGGTGAATTATTGAGGCTGATGTGTGATAGTACACTCCAGAAACCTCAGCCGTGCAGAGTGAGACTACAGACAGGAAAGATATGGGAGTGACCTAACAGGCGTGTAACTGAATGGACTTGAGAACGGACTAGAGAACTTTACTTTCAATGTTTGTTAATATCAGAACCTGAGAAAGGGTGTGACTGGACAAAGGAGTCTGTGAGTCCATTGAAGAAGTCCTTGAAGGGGAAATCTACAGTAGGGGGCTGTTGGCCATGAGGAAGTGCTCAGGGTTTCTACCTGGTAACAGTCTCCATGCTAAGATTGGCAAGAACAGTGCCAATTTGTGCCAATCCTGGTAGTGTTCTTCTGTGATGAGGGTATTTTTTCTTTAGGAATTGAACTGAGACCACATATTGGTCACCAAACAGCAGTCACACTTTACTCATTATTTGAAATGGGCTACATTTGAACAAGTGAAAGCCTCAATACCCTCCGCCATCTGTTGAGATAGTTAGATCATCTTAACAGTACCATGTGGAATAGATATTCCTGCTTTTTCTTGTAAATTAAGAACATATTATCGTTTCTGTGCCAGCTCTTCAGTTGATGTAAATCAGCATAGCTCCCTCAACACCAGCTGAAGATCTGGCCCTGTGTTTTTAACATATTTTATAAAAAGTATAGGATTTGAGTGTGGCTAGATTAACTGTGGAGAAGCAACATGGTTTATGGAATTTTCTCAGCATAAATAGTGCATTAATAGTTGGGGATTTTTTTGGGGGGGGGGTTGTTTTGTTTTGTTTTTTTGCTTGTAATGTTAGTGGGCAGTCGGTAGCACCCACTGTAGGTAATGGTTGCAAAACCGTTTCCATTATCATCTTGATAGATTTTAATCCCAGAATTTTTTCACTTTTCTGAGCTCAAGTTTTCAATGGAAAGAAATATCTTCTAGACTCAGAAAAATTAAGAGAAAATCTACTGTAGGACCTGGGTATGGATATGTGGCATCAATATTATATATTGACATGCAACAGACCCATTATGAAATTAACTCCTGAACTGTTTGTATAGAGGAAACTAGATGCAAGAAGATATAGTAGGTAAGCCTGTTACATCTTGGAATGGTAATTCGTCATACTCTTGCCAGCAGGATATGTCATATTCTTGCCCTAGAAATTTAGTAAGAGGGTGGACTCTTTACTCTTCTGTGTAAGGGTTAAAGATCCATGATAGTGCTCTGCTTCTAGCAAAAATGGTTCCTAGAAGGACAAAAGGTGATTTTTGTAAGCAGGAAATTACATAGCACAAAAGGGAATAAAATGAGTGGAACCATTTGCCCATGGAGAATACAGAGTTTGATAAACTGCAGACACAAGTAATTTATGTGGAGAATAAACATTTCATAAAACTACATTGTTTTGTTTGATGCATAAATAACACATGAATTCCATGGAAGCAGGCCACAGTTTTAGGATCTGGAGTCACATGTTTATTATTGCCCTATTCATTTAGGGCCTGATTCTGTATCCTCAGCTCCCATTATAGACAAAGGGAATGGAGGGTATTCAGCACCTCACTGAACCAGGTATTTTCCATCTTAATTATGATTCAGTTCTCTGGAGCCAAGCGTAGGCAGGTATTATTCTGAGATGTTGACTTAAGGACCATATCTGTTAGCCTTATCTAGAGTCAATAGTACCTTTCTCCTGTAAGGATCTCCATATCTAGAACCTGGGGTTACAGGGGCTTGGATGACTTGCACTCTATGTTGCTGGCGGGGAGGAGGGAGGTGTTAGGTGAAGCAACACCCAACAATTACTGGAAGGTTAGGCACTACAGGAAGTACTGCCCTAAGAGGTCAGTGCAACAGACTGCTGCAGCCTCCTGATTAGTTCAGACATCACGCCAATTGTTTAGACCAGGAAGATAGCCCAGGGGGCTGAGCTGTCTGAGCCACAGACTTTGGCTGGCTACTCAGAGTTCATCTTTTGTCCCGTATTGTTCCTGCCTTTTGCCTTTGAACCTGGGCCTGCCTTGACCTTGATGCCCCATTTCCTGACTTGGCTTGGTAATTAGTCTTGACTTCTGCTTTAGACCTTAGCCCATGGACACTGCTGGTCCAGCCTGTGCTGTGGCTATTAGAACTCCCTGAGTACTAGTACTAAAGTGAATGGGTCCACTCATAGCTGCTTGACATGCGTACGAATATCAGAATCTAGCCCATCAGGAAGATGTTCATCATGGAAATGTTTGTGCGATATCTGGGAGCCGAGGTATATTGGCCTTGTATCAGGGACAATATTTGACCAGATGGTCTCATAAAGAGCATGGAAATATTTGCAATAGAGTTTAGCTTAAATATGCATTGAATTCACATTATTTATTTGGTTAGTTACAGGCAAAGATGTATATGAGCAAGCAGTATTTCAACTTTCTTCTTTCATCCTTGATAAAATTACAGTGCCTGAGACATAAATTTCTCTATGAAATACAAACAATTAAGAGTCTGGAAACATCTTTTCATTAAATGAGGTGTGCGCATGATGGCTTAGAATAGGCTGATTGAAATTTTTCTAGTTCATCTCTTTAAGTGAGGTTTTGAATATGTTTATTAATAAACCTGTTCTTGTGGTTAAAGGTGTTATAAATGCGCTGTTAATCTCTAGGGGATTCAATTCTAAAGCCCTTGCTATAACTTCAATGCCTGTTTAAGTTCACTTCTAGCTGAAATAAATGTCCCACCAGTGACGCACAGTACTTCACTGATGTGGAGTGAATGACTAGAAAATATGTCTTCTAGTTCTGTTCCCAGATAAGTATGCATCTGAAATTTGTGTAGTGCCAGTGGAGTTTAAGTGAAATGCCTGTGTTTTATATGCTGCCTCTGTAAAGCTTTTATTCTCAAACAATGTACTCTGCTTTGAAAAAGCTGTTTGGTTACTAGTTACTGCTGGCCTACACAGGCCATTGCGGTTGGAAAGGATGCAAAGTACAGGGGTTGCAGAGTCAGACCTGCTGGAATAAACAGTGAAGTGCAAGGAAGCTATGTGTCTAAGCCCCTGGTCAGAAAGGAAAGGAAGGGTCAAGTCTCTGCTTAGAGAGGTGACAGTTAGAGCCTGGACAGCCAAGAGGGAATTCCTTAATCAGACCATGAGGTGAAGTTACCGTACCTCAAAACTATGACAGGGCTACATAGGGGGAAAAGGATAGAATTTTTTTTTTTTAAATTTCTCCTTTATAGTGGTTGCTGCTGGAGAGGCTATGGACACACACACCAAGGGTCTGAAATGCTGACTATGATGGCGGAGATACACTGCCCCACACCTAATCTCTTCCACTAGGGCCTTTGGGCTACTGAGTCCTTGCTGTCTGAGGACCCTCTGGCTGGGGTTCTTTTCTAGCTCACCCTTAGTTTCATGCTTGCTTTTAAAGCCTGTGGTTCATTAAACTCCCTCACTGACTCACACTCCTGACTCAGTGAGACTTTTTCTGGTGAGAATGAATAAGTGAATTAAGCTTCAAAGGAAAGAAACTTGTTATAAATCCACCTGAAAACCTCTAGATCCAAAGTTTATTGCTATAGTGGTGGTATTGAGTCAGCCTTTGTCTGCAACAAAAAGTTTGGCTTCCCTATCTAGCTTGTTGTAAAAAAGATGTTTTAGTCAGGTGCTTTTTAAAATTAAGCAATACAAATACTCAAAACAGGAAAATCCTAGAGATTCTTTGAGTGTTCTGACTGCTGACTGCTGAGATCTGGTTTGAGAAAGGGGCCAATAATACACATTGCATTGTTGTCTGTAATCAAAACATTGTCATGATCTTCATTTCACTCCTGCTATATAGCAGGGCATTGTCAGAGATAGTTTTTCTTCCACTTCTGCTTCAGGCCCTGGGTTGGCCTTAATAATTTTGAGCTACTTTTCAGCATGGACTCCAGCTATCAAAACATTACAGATTCCTTTGAACTCCCTGGCATTTTTTTTAAAGAAGAAAAGTTGATTCTTCATTGCTTTGGTGATGGAGGCTATGTCATTCACTTGTCTGCCAGATGAATTTTCTCTTTATTTCCTGAGAGTGTGAAAAAAATGTGTATCTTTTTGTTGGGAGACCGTGGAGCTCCCAGACAGCATAATTAAACAGTTCACGATGCATGATTAGAGTAATCCCCCTGCTAAGTATGAGACTTAACATCCCCAAGCCCAAGGGAGAAGTTATTTTGAGACACTCCACCACTAGCTAAATTTTATTTATTAGTTTCACCAGAAACTTCTTAGAGGAAATCTGTAAAAGCCAAATTTTTCTTTCTGTTTAGGGATTCAGAGTGCAAATAGCAGCCAAATTTGACCAGTATCAGTGGAAGTCAGGACTGGTGCCTAAGTGAACCCCTTTTCCCAAATCCCATTGATGGCCTCCATATACATTTTTAAATGGATACCTGAGAGATAGGGAGTAAAACTTTAGCATATCCACTCCATGTACCATCATTTACTACCATCTTCTTGGGATTCCTATATGAAATTCCTAGAGGAGTTAAATGAGCTTCTTTTCAGTATTAACTTGCTCCTCACATTTTCTTCTCCTGGGGTGCGTCTACACTTGTAGATTAAGTCAACTTAAGCTTGCTTAAGTTGACTTAATTTATTCTGCATCTACACTACACTTTCCTTAAATCAATTAAGGAAAAATTAAGTTGACTTTGTAAAACCTCATTTTAAGTCGACTTGCTACTTAAATCGTCTTTAGAAAGTTGACTTAAGCCAGTGTAGACAGGGAGTAGCCCTAAGTCGACTGCCCTCCCTGCCAGGGTGGCTGGCACAGCCACAGCCTGGTGTGCCCCCCCACAGGGCAGGGCAGAGCCCTGCCCACCCTGCCCCTATGCCCTGCCAGGGTCCCTGTCCCCCTTTGCCCCATTGTACCAAGGTACAATGGGGCAAAGGCTGAGCCCCCTGGCACTTGGCAAGGGGTGCCCCCCCTGCCACCGTGGACCTGTCACCTAGCCTCTAGAAGTCGACCTAGGCATCCAGTGTGGATGCTCTAGGTCGATTTTGGAGGGTCCCCTCTAAGTCGACTTAAAATTTAAGTGTGGACATGCTAAGTCGACTTAAATTAACAAGTGTAGATATAGCCCTGGGGAGCAGTATGAATAAGCTGTGCTATTAAAGGAGGATCCAGGGTTACAATAAAGTAGATTAGCTCTTTCTTCAGATACCTAAGATATAAAGGATTTCCTCATTGCTGTTAGGTCTATATGTGCAGGGTGGGGTGCTAGCGGGGAGTACAGAGTACACAGATATATCCTTCTCTCCCGTAGTTTTCTCTACAGCACATGCACAAGAAACACCAATAATTGTCAATCAGCTGTCTCTGAGCAAAAGAGATACCACCTAGTTTTCTCTTCAGCATTCACTACACCAAGGTGTTTGTATCAGAGTAGCAGCATGCCCCCTTCATGCACCAGCACTTGTCCTTAGGGCTATGATGAGGGAGAACATGGCACACACTTCCTTTTGTGGTTAGTAAAGGCCACTGCAGCACCATGTCTTCACTGACCACCATTTGGGCAGAGAATCTCTTTGCTTCTCTTCCAGAAGCAGTTGGTACTTACAGCCATTAATGAGCCCTAAAGCCTCCTTTAAAGTGAGAACTAAGAAACTAGATGACAGACTCTGATCTCACTCGGTCCCTTGCATATATTATAAGTCTCTCTCAGCTAAGTCTCAGAAACCAGGTACATATTTGGTGTTAGTGGAAATCAGATCTGTACCTGGGAATGATCTGATAATTGGCTTGGAAACTTGCCTCCTATGTGCTCAATGAACATAGGAGACTTTTTTTTTTTTTTAAACTGTTTTGGAAAACTGTTCAAAAGTGTTCAGATTTATATAACCAGGCCCATCTAAAGCTTTGAGAGATGTTTGATTTTGTTTTTATGTTTGGTTATGATGGTTATTACACTGTTGTAAATGCAGATCAAATTAACATGGACATGATGTAGACATGTCATTTCCTTTCAAATTGGACAGGCTGATTGCAGGGTAATTTCTGGTAATGTTAATGTCTGTTAATTGGAATTTGGTTTGGACACATCTACTGAGTTGTTTTTAAACTAGAAGTTTTGGGTTCTAAGTATCTAATTTTTTGGCTTGAACAAATGCAAACTGGTATTATTTTAGCAGTTAAATTTTTTACTTTCACAATAGCATTCTTGAAACTTTACAATATACAGTGGAATGACAAAAATATTTTGCTGATAACTTTGCCACCCTTTTGCATTCTTTGTGCCTCAAGTTTCAAAAAGCCCATATCATGTCAAATGGGGGCAATAGGAATAAAGCTGCGCTCTCTTTGGGCAGTTTGACTCATTTTAGTTAGTCTGCATTTTTCTTTAAATGTATATGTTTTGTTTCTTGTTTTCAGCATTTATGAAATTTTTGTTCATAAACTCTGCTTCAGACACAGATGGCATCTTTGTTACAGCAACAGTTTTTAGAAAATAAATCAAATAATTTGGTCTCCTGTCTGTCATTAAAGTCGATAAAAAGAAAGGCACTTTACCCACAACTCAAATATGCAATATTATTAACATTGCAAATGCAGGCAGGGTTCCATCAATATAAAAATCTCTTGGTGTGATACTGATGGGTGGATTTTCAGCATGGTGTGGGCACAATATGCAACCATGAAAATGTGTATCCACCATTTGCATCTGTAAATCCAGTAGTAAGTGGCACGGATATGCAGAACGGTATACATAATTCAATGTGCGGGTACAAAAATATGGGCCCCAATTTTTATGGAACATACTGTGCCTGTATACAAGGAGTCCAGATATCAGTCCAGCTGAATAAATAGATGTATATAGTAATTGAACAGTTTCACTTGTAAGCCCACTTTGGTCCAGTTTGCAGAGAGAGTATGGGCCAAATTCTCAGATAATGTAAACCAGTGTATTCAGTGGAGCAACTCCAGTTTGCACCCACTGAAAGTCTGTCCCCATACGACTTACTCATTTCTTTCCTTATACTAACTTTCCCCTGTACAGATACTCTGAAGGGCTATGTCTATACTTGTTAATTTAGGTCGACTTAGCTAAGTCGACTTAACAAAGTCGACTTACCATGTCCACACCTAAATTTTAAGTCGCCTTAGGGGGGACCCTACAAAGTCGACCTAGAGCGTCCACACTGAACGCCTAGGTCGACTTGTAGGGGCGGACCTGGGAGAGGTCATGGTGGCAGGGGGAGCACCCCTTGCCAAGTGCCAGGGGGCTCAGCCTTTGCCCAATTGTACATGGGTACAATGGCACAGAGGGGGACAGGGACCCTGGCAGGGCATAGGGGCAGGGTGGGCAGGGATCTGCTCTGCCCTGTGGGGGGGCACACCAGGCTGTGGCTGTGCAAGCTTAAGTCGACTTAATTTACAAGTGTAGATGCACCCGACGTGATTAGTTCCAAAGGGATAGCTGTGTTAGTGTAGTTCAGCAAAACAAACAAGAAGTCTGGTGGCGCTTTTAAAGACTAACAAATATGTTTATTGCAGGAGTTTTTGTGGGAGAATATCCCACTTTGTCAGACTCTGGAAGGTGATTGGCTTTGTTTGCTCTTTGCACGTCACACCTGTGGTCCTTGAGCCATTAGCAAATCAATTGAAATGCATACTTTGAAAGACTGTCTTGCCTCGCTTATGTAGCATGACATACTGTTGCTTGGTAATAAAAGTTGTATTTTTTTTCACCTTTGAGTCACTATTTTTAATACACTCCCATTTCTTATATATTCAGTTAAGGCCTGATTCTCCCTGGCTATTATGTGGGGGCAGAGCTGTAGAGACAACATAAAGGCAAGGTAGAACAGCAGTCCTGGTGCATCTTACTGCTCCCATGTTTCACAGTGCTCCAATAGGGACAGAGTGGAGGTGTGGTTAGACCCCCATCCCTCACTCTATTGGCCAACGTACTGGAATTAGCCTTCACAGAGGAGCAAGCTTTCTTCTATAATAGTATATAGTAACAGGCATACTCCTTCCTCCTGACCCAGGTCTAAGGAGCTCAAAGAAGCACTTTGCCTCCTGATGCTATGTGATGTGAGTCAGTGCTGTCCCTTACCCTGAACTATCCCTAGCAGGTCTAATCCAATCCTTAATGGACAGTGATTTATCCCTAGGTTAGAAATTCTCTACAATTTATATAAGGAAACTCATGCCATAACAGTGATATTACAGCTGTAATAACAAATCACAATGCTTCTAAGAAGGAGTTTAAAAATTGGCCCATTGCCTTCTTTCATACTTGAGTTTCTTTCAGGCCTAAACCAAGTGTAATACTGATGTGAATGGACCTGCTCATGGGGAAGAGATCTCTCAGTCTGTCTTTTGCTAGGTTGTCTAGAGACAAATATATAGGAGAGACAGATCACATGTCCTATGTGGCTAAGTAGCTCACCTAGCAATAAGAACCATTTGTATTCTCATCCACAGAAGATGGGAAAAAAATCAGCTTCTCAAAACAAGCATCTTGATTTTCCACTACTCTAATTGAACATTTTTTACTTTGTCTCATAAGCTACTATCTTAAGCCTAGACGAAACAGAGGAAGGTGTCAAAGATTACACCATTCCCAGTTTGTTGGTATTATTTTGTTGAGTGCAGGACCAGCTGCCTGAGATTCTAAAACAAACCCCTCAAAAAGATCACTTATGAAAGGGCTGTTTACATTGGAACTGATTCTGAGTCACAATTGTCATTTCTTCAACCCCCCTCAGTAATTTATAAGTGGAAGGATTTTACTTGGAAATTAATATTCACTCAAAGCCATGGTTCACAAGGAATCTTTTGCATTAATTTGTCTCTTTTGGCTGAAATCAGAAACTCAGGGCATACAATAATATGTCTAGTGCTAATTCTCTTTTACTTTTCATGGGGCACACTTATCTGTATTCTACTTACAGGAATATCACTCTGAAAACTTATTTACAGTAGCCAATAAAGGACATATGCATTTTGTATAAGGTCCTAGGCAGGGGCGTTGCTGGATAGCAAAAAGATCCAGGGCTGTGGCCCCCAGCCCACCCCTGCCCCCAAACCCCTACTCCAGCCCTCCTAATTCCCCAGCTTCCCCCATCTTCACTCCACCCCCCTTCAGCCCCCAAACCCCCTCCACACCTCCCCAGGCCCCTCCGTCCCTAATCCCCACTCATCCCCCAACCTCCTCCATCCCTCTCCATCCCCCCACCTAATCCCCCTCCAGCCATCCATAATCCCCTCCACCCCTCCCCAGCCCCCACCAGTCTCCTTGTCCCCACCACCCCTCTCCAGGCCTCCCTCCAGCCCTTTCCTAGCCCCCTTACCTGGCCGGAGGCTCGGAGCTGCAGGGATGGCTGGCAGAGCCACTTCTGGGCCAGGCTGCTCCCACCCTGAGCACACTTTGTCTGAGCATGCTCAGGGCGGGAGATTTGAATCTCCCCAGCCTGGCCACAGCAGGAGTCTGTGGCTTCACTGGGGCCCCTGGGTGGAATGCAGCGTTCCGCCTGGGTGCGCATGTGCCTGCTGGGGAAAATAGTTTCGGGGCTCAGGATTTTCTACCCGGGGCTGGCGCCCTACCAGCCCGACGATAACGATGCCTCTGGTCCTAGGGATAACTCGAAGGGCCAAGAAAGAGGTTTCTAGATGTAAGAAACTAGATTTGCTTTTATTGGGAAAATAAACGCTGGTGCTCTCAAACCATGTTCCAGGTTAACTGAATGCACTGTTGTCACAGTGCCTACTACAGCCCAGGATTCAAGTGGAAGTCACAGATGGTTTTGCTCCTCTGTGCTTTGCCTCTAAGTTGAGGGCCCGAGTCTGTCTCCTAGCCCTGCATAATACCCTCCTTCCCCCTCCTCCCCCCGCATATCAAAGATCTCAGATTCAATCTTTGTGCTGTGTGGTGAGTGAGTGAATTTCATGTGCAGATACGTAGTGTGATTTAGGGCAGATTTGATCTTCTGGCCACAGAGCACACATCCAAAATTTGGAGGGAAAGGCGTTGTTCTTCTAGGCTATGTCTACACTTACAAAAGCTAGTTTGAATTAGTTAATTCAAACTCACTAATTCGAACTAATTTGGCCCCACTAGAATGCTAGTTCGAACTAGCCATGTCCATGCAGGGCACTTGCTTAGTTCGAATTAGTCAGTTGCATGAAGGTCAATCTGCCGATTAGTTCGAACTAAGCAGTTAGTTCGAACTAATATGGCCACGTTGACTTAATTCGAACTAACTATTTCGAATTAAGGGTTAGTTCGAACTAAGCAATCGAATTTATTAGTTCGAATTAAGGAAGCCCTTAATTCGAACTAATGAAAGCCTAATGTGGCCAAGGCTTAAGTTTGTTCGAATTAAGCTTCCTTAATTCAAACTAACTTGCAAGTGTAGACATAGCCCTAGATATTTTATAGGGAGGATGGGACTAAAGTCAGCTGATACTGGAAAGAGAGTCTCAACCTTAATTCTGGAGAGGCATTCGGAACTGGAGTATCAAGGGGGAACTGTTCAGTAAAACTCATCTTTGTTTTCATTCCTCTAGGTGATGTGTTCCATGTGACACAGCCGAACAAGCTAACCTTTGAAGAAGCTAAGGAGGAGTGTGAGAAAAGGGATGCAGTTCTCGCTACAGTTGGGGACTTGCATGCTGCGTGGAGAAATGGCTATGACCAATGTGACTATGGCTGGCTGTCTGATGGCAGCGTTCGTTATCCTGTGTCTGTGGCTCGAATGCAGTGTGGAGGAGGTTTACTTGGGGTGAGAACCCTGTATCGATATGAAAACCAGACAGGCTTTCCCTACCCACATAGCAAGTTTGATGCCTACTGCTTTCAACGTAAGCTTTTTTTTTTATTATGATTTTAAGAATGCATTTCTGTCACAAAAGGGTTTAACCTGACATTTCGCTTATCCCATTCCTTACAGAGCATGTACATTGTAACAAAAACATTTAATTACTGTAGTCTGTAGCTGTACAGAACAAGCAAAGAATCCAAAGAGAAACAACTCTATTAAAATAACATTAAGGTTGACAGACAAGGCACTATGGAGAGAAGAAATGTTGAGATAAGGTTTCATCTTTGCCCTGTTGTATCTCAGCATTGTGGCTCACATTTTTCAACAGTCTATCAGGGTTTACTGGATTTCCTTATGCTGTAGAATTGTAGATGATACAATGCCTGACCATGGTGTGGCTGAGTTAAGGCATCAGGGCCTGATCTTGCAACCCATACTTACAGTGGTATTTTTTGATTGATGTCAATGAAATCCTTATTCCCATGGCTAGTCCCATTAATCTTAATGAGTGAGGAGTATTTGCATGAGCAGATATTAAATTACTGGGCCTTTAATTCAGGACTTCTAATTTCTTGGGGGCCTGTTCAGTGAGGATAAGCTACATCCACTCAGTGTGTCACTCTGTCCCCCTGTATTGGAGGCTGGGCCATGAATAGTGGTTAATCACCTGCTATAGAGCTGCATTTCTTAGCTCAAAAAGTAGAGGCTCTGTTTTACAATCCTGACATCCCAGATTCAAACCCCATGGCTGATGACACACCCAAGGGCATAACACAACATGACATGTTGACTGCTCTTAACTCCTAAGAAGTCAGTGGCAGCTGAAGATACTCAATACATTGGTTGAGTCATTACTCCCCATATGTTCTCATCTTTCATATTTTTAAATTGGTTTTGTTTTCTACTCTTTGTGGGTCAGATCTTATAAAACTTTGCTCATAGGAACAGTCCCGTTAACTCAAAGGGACTATATACATAAATAAACTATTTCCTTGCAGGATCAGGCCCTTACTCATCTACACAGCAGAGTTTGTCTTACTGCTCAAGAGGCAGGTGTCTCAATATATTTGCTATTTGTTTGTTTATGATCATTTGAAAGTATAATGGGTGAAATTCACCCTGCTGTGGAGAGACACCAGAAGGCCCCCGCAATGGGCTGGAATAATGACTATTTGGTGGAAATGGGTGTTTGAACTGAAGTCTGGAAGCCTCTCCAGCCCAGTTACTCTTCATTCACATAGGCTATGTCTACACAGGCAAGTTAGGTCGACTTAAGGAGGCTTAAGTCGACCTAACTTAGTCCCTGTTCACACCAGGCTTTCATTAAGTCAACTTAAGAAATTCCTTAAGTCGACTTAATGAAAGCTTAGGTCGAATTAATAAGAATTGCCCGTTAGGTCAACCTAACCCTTAAGTTGACTCCTTACGTCGACCTAAGCACAGTGTGGACGCTTAAGTCCACTGAATTAGGTCAACCTAAGGACAGTTAGGTCGACTTACTAAGTCCCCATTCAGGGAAACCACTTTGTTAGGTCGACCTAACAAAGTCGACCTAACTTTTTGTAGTGTAGACATAGCCCTAGAGTCTGGCTGCTGGGTATAAGGTGTATGGTGTGATTTTCACCCTATGAAAATAGCATTTGTACTTTGTACTTTCACTGTTCTTTCAGGAAGTTTTTCTTAAAGCAACTTTGGACATACTCTGGTGCTTGTATATAACCCTCACAAGAATTTGCATGGGGTCCTTGTTTTTTCTTTCTTTGCTCTTGTGTTTTAGGCAATCTTCACAGATGTAAAGATTTTATTAATTTGCCAACCAAAAAAGTCAAGGTATAGCTTCAACCCTTTTACATGAAAAACAGTAAACAAAACTAATATGATTTGGGAATACAGTGAATTGCTTCAAAACGTTTTCTCTAGCATTTTTAATCACATTCAATATTGTGTCAGTTCTAAATAAAACCAAAGGCTACAGTCTGATGACAGAGTTTACCATTTATGTCCCTTTTTTGTTTATAGAAACAAACAAATTTGGGGGAGAGCATATTCTGTACTTGTTCAGGGTCTGATCTTGCCAAATGCCTACTCAGAAGTAGAGCTGTGTAAATAACTGATTTTTTTGGTTTGATGGCAATTCCCCCAAAAATTGGAAAAAAATTCATTTTGACTCATCTCTAAATGAAATTTAAAATTTATTTTGGCAAGCTGAAGACGCATAGGGTCAAATGAAACATTTTGTTTGAACTGAAATTAAACATTTCATTTCACTTTTGAGCTTTTTAAAATGTTTTCTTATTTTGCTAACTAAATTGAAGTAAATTTGAAAACGAAACGATATATTGAACTGAAAAATTTAAACATTTCATTTAAAAATGCGCAAAATAAATGTTTAATTCCCCCCCGTCCACACCCCTCACCATTTTTTCCTCTCCGCATTTCTTTTCCTTCCAATCAAAACAATTGTGAATTCAACAGGAATTCACAAAAATGTTTTGGTCCAGCTCAACCTGCAGATTTCACTCAGGTTTTCTCATTGCTTGGTACCTGGCAGGAACAAACAGTAATTCTTCAGTGATCAGAAGGAACTTTTCTTGAGCAAGTGATGAGGAAGGAGAGTGCAGAGTAAGGTCTAAATCTAGCAGATCAGATGGTATGAGCCTAGGATAGTATGATACTTTACCTTCTATTACATGGTTCCTTAAGAACAATGCACAAAAGCACTACCCGTGCAACTGCTTGACCTTCTTCCCTCAAAGAGCAAGATTCCAAAAAAGAAGCAGAGAAAAGGTGGAGAGGCTGAGAACCTATCCAACCTGTGAATTAGCCCGCAGAATACGGCCAGTGTATTGAGGACAGCAGTCTGCTTCAACGGAGAGTGAGATTGCTCACTTTTTCTGTACAAGAGGCAATACTAGAGACTTTGTGATATAGTTAAAAATCTCTGTTAGCTTCACATTGCTCAGGACTGGGGTTTATATGTCACAGTCTAGCCCAGTGTGTCCCATGAAAATGCAATACACAGTGACTGTGAGACTCTGTGTGATACAGTAATCCCTGATCTGAGGCTCAGACACAACGGTTCCATATGGAACTGGTTCAGAGCACGTCCTTTGCAGTAGTGACCACAATGCAAACTTGGTTTCAAAAAGCCTTACACAAAACCTCAGTACAATGCTTAGTGCTCTGTCAGTATTTTCATAATGTATCTTATGTTTTTCCCCTAATACTTGAATACTGGCATTAAGGGGACTTGTATTTATGAAAAGTAATTTTAAAAAAATGTTACATTCATTTATTAGATCAGAAGCTGCTAATTGGAAACACATAGTGTTCCTCTGTGAGGCAAAATCAAGCAGAACTATCTAAAGAGCATCATTGCCTAAAGTCTGCAAAACAGATGTTCATATAGTTGAAAGCAGTGATGTCACATTTTACTCTGTCCCAGTAAAGTTTTCTCTGCCTCGTAGATTCCAAGGCCAGAAGGAACCAGTATGATCATCTAGTTTGACCTCCTGTGTACATAGGCCACAGAACTTTCCGCAAACAATCCCTAGCACAGATCTTTTAGAAAAACATCCACTTTTAATTTTAAAATTGTCAGTGATGGAGAATCCACCTTGATCATTAGTAATTTGTTCCAGGGTTTAATTACCCTCGCTGTCAAAAATTTATGACTTCTTTTCAGCCAAAATTTGTCTAGCTTCAACTTCCAGCCATTGGATCTGTTAGAGTGAAGAGCCCTTTTTAGAATATTTGTTTCCTGTGTAGATGCTCATAGTCCATAAATAATCAAGTTTCCTTTAAGCTTCTCTTAGCTAAATAGACCGAGGTCCTTTCCCCATCGTATAAGGCATGTTTTCTAATCCTTTAATTATTATCATATCTCTTCTTTGAATCCTCACCAATTTATATCTTCCTTGAATTGTGGGCACCAGAACTAGAATTCTAGCAGCAGTGTCTCATCAGATCCAAATACAGAGAAAAATAACCACCCAATTTCTATTTGAGATTCCCCTGTTTATACTTACCTGGGTAGTATTAATTCTTTTGACCAGAGGTTCACATTAGGTGGTCTTGTTCTGCTAAATCCCAAATCTTTCTCATACTGTTGCCTGAAAGTTGGGGAAGTTCTCATTGACTTAACATTTTGAATGTTATTTGTGCATATAGTATGAAATGAAGTGGCAATGATTAAGGACCTGAGTTTGCCACTTTTACTCATGCTGAGTAATATCATCCTCTGGGAGTAGTCCAACTGGAATTTGTGAGACACATGCAAACATATGCTTTTCAGATCCAGAAAGGGCGACTAATTCTAGCCCTTAGGAGCCAGATAGTAGATTGGATTTTTCAAATGCTCCAAAGCAATGGATCTGTGCCCGAGGAGGCATCTGTCTTAATCACTATCAAAACAACCCTTGTATTTAAAAAAGGAGACATCTCTTTCTTCAGTCCAGCATGAAATCTTTTTTGTGACTAAAACTCTCTTTGATGGAAATTCTATATATATTGAATTTAGTTTTGAAGTTAAATAGGTTATATATATATATATAAAATAATATATATATAATACATATAATATAATATATATAATATATAATTTGTCTAAATTATAGATTTTAAATTACAAAGCAGTAGCAGTTAGCTTCAAATAAAATCACCATCCAGGATAAAACCTAGCTGTAGTACAGTTAAGTTTAAAATTTTACTCAGTTTGGTTTCCAGTTGCAAAATCATACTATTCAAATAGTCTTGACTCTGGAAAATAAAATGAGCTAAGACTAATTATTTGAGATTTAAGTCTAAAGCCTTGTTTTTTAAAATCACTTTGATCATGTATGGTTTTTTTTCTGCTCTACAGAAACCATATGGCTCATTATCTTTCATTTTCTTGTTGGTTGCCTACAGATCTCTCTGAAGTCTTCTTGAAGCTTAACCTCTACTTTATTAATTGTTTTATTGTGTTTATTTCCCAAAGCTCATGTTTAGTCCCCGATTCTGTAATATACTGAAGATCATGCCTAAAGTGGCAATATTTGAACTTTAAAGTTGCTCACTTACTTTGCTGAATCAGGGTTATCATTTTTTTAAAAAAGTCTTTTATCTGTTCAAACCTAAGATTGCTTTTAGTGGGAGAGGGAAAGTTTAAAAAAAAAAAGAATTAAAGAGCAAAATTTACTGAACACTGATGCTCAGCTGCAGCTGGAACAAAATATTATTTCAGCCAAAAGTAACTTCATTTCTAACAGATACTGGTTTTATGGCCACACATTACAGAGAGATAAAGATTTTTTTTCTTCTCCTGGGCTTGATTGAAAACCCAATAAAGTCTGTGTGGGTCTTTCCATTGACATCATTAGGCTTTGGATCAGGTCCTTAATACTGCAGCAGCTAGAAAGTAACTCATGGACTACTTATTTTGTGAGTCACTGATCAGAGTATGGAGAGTTATTTTTTCTTACCCACTAAAAAAGTGGACTTCGTGAGCTTCTGCATTTTGTATGGCAGAGATACTGTAAATTGCTGGAACTGTTTCATAAGGTAATGTTGTATAAGGTGCCAATACATCTAGAATGTTTAGTACTTGCAGGTCTAAATATAACCATGTGCATAGTTCTATTGATTTCAAAGGACTATTCAAGTGCTTAAAGTTAGACACACACTTAAGTACCTTGTTAAACTGGGACCTAAACATCCTGAAATATATATATATAATTTGTAAAATGTAGGTAAAATTAGTATTGTACATCTGCAGAGAGCAAATAGACATAAAGTTCAGTATTAAGCTTCTCAGATTGTGGTCTCAAAGTTAAAGCATTTTGTTCTCAAGCCCATAGAATGTATTTTCCTAGATGAAATTATTAGGTCTTAATATTCTCCACCATTTTAATGACCTTATTTAAACAATAGTGAATAAGAAGAAAGAAAGCTGTTCCAGAATGAAAGCATAAAGTAAACAATGGGAGATTGAAAAAGTACAATATCTCTACGAATTCACATAGGGTCCTTCCAAAATCAACTTCATTCAGGTTGTTTTTAATATAAAAGGAATCAATTGAAAACAACACAAGATAGCCTTTGATGTAAGCAGGGAGATAATTTGCTTTCTTCTGCTAAAAGATTCATGCATTTTATTAGAAAAATCTGCCACATGTCTTACATCAGAAGAAACACAAAGAAGACAGCCTATTGAAAACACTGTGCAAAGAATACTGTAATACAAAACATCTGGACAGAGAAGCAAGTAGTTAAAACTGGAGTTGGAACCTATTAAAAAAACCAACTTTTTTTTGTAAGAGGCAGAAAGAAATGCTGGTAGATGTCTTCACTAAGAAGCAACATCTGTGTCTCAGCTAACTTTTCCCAGTTAAGTTTACAAATCTGAATCATGTGCATGAAAAATTTTACAAATTAAAATAGTGATAAAGTGCTTATTTAATGTAGCTGAAACAATCTTTGAGATTGTGTAAATCAGAACTACTCCTCGGGTTCCAATGGGGCTATGCCAGTTTGCACCAGCAGAAAATTTTGGTACCTAGAATTTATATTGTATTCTTCCTCTTTAAGAAACAAAATCCTTTATTGTTTTTGTTTTGTTTCTTTGTCAGAGCTGGTCAATAAGTAATATCATTTTTTTGTTTTTGTTTATTTCTGCTTCCTCATTGAATGTCTGAAATTTTTTATCAAGAGATTACCAGATAATTAATAATAAAATGGCACATCAAGCATTTAAATGTTTGGATTTATAAATATTTTAGTAAAAAATCTGATAATCACCTAAAAAGTCACAAATAATCAATATTACAAAGTTCTCAAATAATAGTGAATCAAATTGTTTTTTTATTCATAAGTATATTTTTATGCTGATTTTATTGTCTATTTTTCTGCAGCTCTATTTAATGTTAATATTCTTTAAAACAAACAACAATCTTTGTGCACCCACTTGAAATATGTTAATTAGAGGTTGGCTCACACCAGACCTTGTATCTAAATGTTCCCAAACTTCTGGATCCAAACTTAATGAATGGCTCTACCTCCATACTGGGTATGGACCAAGCCATTAGATCCTAATATTATGAACTTTGGTAAAGTTTGGGTCTGGATTTGGATCCAGATCTAGATTCAAAGGCTATGTCTACACTGGCAGGTTAGGTCAATTTAAGGAGGCTTAAATTGATCTAACTTAGTCTCCGTCCACACCAGGCTTTCATTAGGTTGACTTAAGAAAATCCTTAAATCAACCTAATGAAAGCTTAAGTTGACTTAATAAGACCTGCTGGATAGGTTGACCTAACCCTCCTTAGGTCGACCTAATCCTTCTTTAGATCAACCTAAGCACAGTGTGGACGCTTAAGTCCATTTAGTTAAGTTGACCTAAGGGCAGTTAGATCGACTTAACAAAGTGGACTAAGTCCACATTCATGGACACCACTTTGTTAAGTCGACTTAACAAAGTCGACCTATCTTTTTCTAGTGTAGGCATAGCCAAATTGTCTGAGATAGACCACCTCTGCTTTCAACTGACTAGTGTATATAGAGGTATTCTCAGAGCCAGGGTACATACTGAATACTTTTGAAGATTCTGGGCCAAATTCTGCTTTTACACTGGTGTAAAACTGGAGTAACTGGAATTACTTCAAACTTATTTAGGTGTGACTATAGGAATTACCTGCCTCCAGCATCCTGCTGACCACATTTTGTACACAGTGAAATGATGCATACAAAAAAGGTTAGCAAAATTCATTTGATTGACCATATAGGGCTGCAGTTTTAAAGCAATGAGGCTTTCTTGCCATATAAAAACTTTGTATTTGTGTACAAAGCTTATGTGGCGCCAGGCAAATTCTATACTTATGGATACAGCTCAGTATTATCAGATGCTATTAATCATCTGACTTTCCCATGAAGTGAAGGATTTTGCACATGCTTCTACATATATTTTTTGGTGGATCCACATCAGCCTCTGTCTTAATACTTTTCTTATAATTTCACATCTCAAACACCTGAGCTGAGGCAAGTCTTTGTACATTTAGATAAGGTTGTCTTGGAACACATTGTATTATGTTCCATTTCTCCACAAAAGAAAGGAGCTGCAAGACAGACTTAAAAAAAAATGTATAACAATTTCACTTACTTTCAAAGAACTCACGTAATTTGGAATTCAAGGAGCAATAAATCCATTTTTGGTTATAAAATCCCTAAAGATGAGGTCCCAAGTCTAAGATCACTCAAGTAAGGTCTATTCTGTCCCTAGTGAAATGTTGAAGTCTTTTTTTTTAAACTGTAGTGCTCATTTGAACATAAAAGAAATGAGTAGAAAACTTCTTTACAAAAATATATAAACAGATAAAGAACCAATACACCAGTAAGAAAGAAGAGCAGTTAGCTAAAGTACCATCTCTTCTTCCCTTCTCATCACCAGTTTTACATTCATCTGTACTGTTTCAGAATAGATTTCAACAGTTACTGCAGCTTTTTTCTCTTCCCACAGCTCCTTGCTCTGTAAATCTTGGTATTCTTACTTCCAAAAATTGCCTACATCCAGAGTCTTGCTGATCACCTCATTGCCTATCTCAGTGTATAATCTAATAGTTTGCCTGTAAGGGCAACATTTTCAAAACTACATGTGTGAAATTGCAAACACACATTTCTATAGCCGAATTTATATACACAAATACATTATATGCATAAACAAATTCCTAAGCCCTGGTCTACACTGTGAACTTCTGTTGGTATAACTACATCATTGCTCAGGGGTGTGGAAAATCTACTTCTCTGCCTGTACCATTACCTGTTCTAAAAAATCTTTTCCCCAATTTCCAAATATCATAGGGGATAGTAGATTCTTCTTTGCTCCATCCTTTGGAATATCTCCTTCCTCTCAGGGCTAGTCTACACTAGCCTCCATTTTCGGTGGCAGTCAATGAGAGATACGCAAGGTATGGAAAATACCTTTTGTATCTCCCACCAACTTCCTAAAACCTTACTACACACTAACACTAAGCCGACCGGAAATGGTGTCCGGTCGGCGTAGTGTTAGTGCAGTTACGGATCTGGTGTTACAGCTCCGGTTCGGTTTTTGATTGAGCGCATCTACACAGATACCGCAATCGAAAACTGAAGATTGTACTGACAGTGGCGACTTTGCCACCGTCAGCATAGATTCACCCTCAATGTGACTCTCAGAATCCTATCTCAGACCTCATCTTTCTCCTTGACCCTAGCCCTCAGGTATGGATGATAAATTGTTTATATCATAGACTGAGTCTTTGAGTTTTCCTGAGCTCATTCATGAACTCTGAAACTATCAGATGTAGTGCCCAACTCTTGGCCTTTGTGCCTGTCTACATAAAACATTGTAACTGGATGCATTTCTTGCATATGTGTGTATGGATTTTAATTACCTTATTAGATACATAGCAATGCTTTTTATAGCAAAGAGGCTATTCTATACTTTCAATTGTGTTTTCCTAGTATACAGTTAGCGCTGACATCTTTATGTACTAAACATCTTGAAATCATTGTCTGTGTCCTAATGGTGTAATGGTGACTCTAATGGTCACTGACTCTACTGGTGTCCTAATGGTGACTCTAAGGGCTCTTGATCCACACATGCAACGTCCTTTGATGACTGCTGTGGATCATGGTTAGTATCCCCTTATTGTTTTGGTGTTTTAAAGGGCCCGATCCTGCTGTCCTTTCACCTATAATGGTCCCAGTTTTGTGTGTGAAGAGACAGCAGAATTAGGCCTTTTAAAAATGTTTTACAAAAGTCAACATCATTGCAATACGAGGCTTATGATTCTAAATGAGGTGTTTTTTGGACATCGCCCGGTTATTGTTCTCACTTTCAGACCTAATCTGGATTCCTCTGAGTATCATGTTGATGGACCACTGTACATCTTGTGACATTGTAACAGAGAGTTTTAGGATGGTATGTTAGTTTCTGTTGTCTATGCACTCTCCTGTTGTTGTCAGGGTTCCTTTTTGTGATTTATAATTATGTGCTGAAAATATACTAAGCTGGTATTTTACTTCCTGTTATACATTTGAATTGTATGTTAAAGTAAGTCTTGAAAAAAACACCCATGACATTTGCAATGCAACTAATACATAGCATAAAGGAAAAAGGGGAAATGGGAAACATTACCGCCTTTATCTGCAAGAATTTTCTTATAGACTGGGAGTCAGTTGGCAAAAGTAGGAAAGGAAGATAAAAATTTTAACATTTCAGTCAGCACAGTAAAGAGCAATATGTGTGTGTTTTGTTGGCATTATGTTGTATAAAGACCTCTGAGAATGTTAATATAGAACCATGAAATTAATGTTACTGAAGTTGCTTTATTATTGCTACTTTTTGTTGTTCTTTAGCAATACAAGAGATTCCCTTCCCCAGGGCTAAGGATACTGCCCTTACAGCACTTTCAGCTCAGGAAGCCAAAGACAGGACCTATTGTTTTAATAAAATTATGAATAATATTGTCTCCTCAATGAAAAGTAATAACATTTAAATTACTTCCGTCACTTAAAAATCTTCCACAGCACTTCTAAATTTAAAACCTCTCAAAACCTGGCAGACACATAATTTGGCTAAAGGCAAATTAATTAAAGCCATTCAGTGAAAAAATACTGTTCTCACCTACAACCCGAACCTAACTTTCTCTGAGTATAGTATAGATGAATCCAGCACATCTTGTGGTATTGTAATATCATGCTTTTATGCCGGCATTTAAAGCTATGCTGCATGCAAAATGTTTATCTGAAACCTGTCACTTTCATTCTGTTCCGGTTTGACATTTAGTTTGCTTCAGAAAAGCATAAAAATAGGTTTATTTATATCTTTGCTAACTGATTCTTTAACGTCTTTTTTTAGGTCAGCAAAACATATCAGAGTCTGAATCTGTAGAGCTGGACATTCCTATGGAAAACGGGTCAGCCAATCTGTTAACAGAGCTAAAAATAATACCTGGCAAAGCTCCTCCTAAACCCAATATCGCTGATAGTTCAATCACTGAATCAGATGTCACCAAAACAAAGATCCCTGATTTGGAAAAAGTAACCCTGGAAAGGGAAAAGGAAGATACAATACTAGCTACCAGAGTGGTTGAGAAAAAACAGGAAGAGAAGATGCATAAGAAGAACATTGAGTTAGCCACTTTTCTACCTCAGACTGTCACAGATGGCAAAGTAGATACTTCTGAGTCATTGAAAAGGATTAAATCTGATGATACACCTAGGCTAGCAGCGAGTACACCTATGCAAGAAGAATTGGAGCACACGTCTGCAGCAGAATTACCTAAGAAACTAGATACAACCAAAATCAGAGAAGAAGTTTATTTGTCCTCAATAATTTCAGGACATAGAGCAGCTATAAGTGTGATTCCCACATCACTTCCAATCACAGATTCATGGGAAGGCGTTGAAACTGAAGATACACAAACACAAATTGTTGAAAGTCAGACCGAACAAATAGAGGTGGGCCCAATGAGAACATCTACAGATGCCTCAGTGCAAATCTCTGTGAGGGAATTTCCTGAAACAGAGACTTCAGTTACATTAACAAAAGAAGAAATGTATCTTAGTTCTCACCCCACAAAAGAATCAATGGAAGGCAAAACTGATAAGAAATTTATAACTGTGGTAATTCCCAAAGATCTGCACACTGATCATCATGAACCTTCCACAGAGGAAAAGGATAGCAAAGCAAGCATGTACACTGTTAAGCCAGACCATAGAACTTTGCCGTCTAGCAGAATGCCAGAAGTGGAAGCAATCACTGTATCAAAGACATTCTTAGATGAGCATACTGTAATTGCTCTGGCGTCTTCTACAACAGGTGAGTCAACGCCAGTAGTTAAAATAAGTTCCTCTGTAACTCTGTTTGATGAAGATGGGACATCAGCTGAAGGAAGCAAAGAGGAATTTAAAGACATGCAGCCTCCTGATGCATTTGAAGTTTTATTTGGGGTGCCTATGTCCACATCTGCACCAGCAATTAATCAGACAGAAACTGAGGACATCTCTATCTCACAAGGGGTAGTAAAAGGAAAGCAGACTGTCATCTACCCTTTTCAACAAACAGAAAAGTCAACCATCTTAGAAGATCAAGGAAAAAACAGAGAGCCAGAAGTGAGAAGAATTGCTGTTACAGCCCCTGGTAGCACAAAGATAATTCCTGGCCCTGATAAGGACAAAACCGAACCTAAGGAACGTGCAAGTGAGAAATTCACACTTGTGCCTCAAGCCTCAAGCACTCAGTTACCTACTGATAAAGATCAGGAAAATGTGACAGAAGATTTGCTTCATTATGTGAAAACATATGGGGCTTTAAGAACAGAAGATGATATCTCTGGAACAGAGTTTTCTACAGCTTCTCCAGGGCAAATTTATATTGCAGAACATACAATACACCTTGAAACACCAATTTCAACAGCAACAGATAAAACCAAGATAAGTTATGAGCCAACTGAAACAAAAACTGATGAGGAATCTACAGATATATTAACTGATTTAGATCAGAGTAAAGATATTACAGATGTCTACTCCACTCACAGAGCTACAGAACTGGAAGTTATCACAGTATCAAAAATATCACTAGATGAAAGCAATGTAACAATAAAGCCCTTTATGCCATCAGTGCCAGCATCAAGAACCACAAAATTACCAACTCCCAGGCCCCTGGTCATGGAAGTGAGTGACAAAGTACAACTGACAGAAAGTTTTACAGAAGATGAAGATGTTGTTTCAAGGTATCATGATGCTATGAGAACATTTGCTCCTGTACCAGAAATGAAACCACAAGATGCCACTGAAAAACTAAGAGAACAATTTACTGAAGACCTTACATTTATAGATACAGAGGTCTCAAAATATGCAGTTACAGAAGATGGCCAGTTAAGTACTGGAACAGTCATTAAAGAAGAACCATCTGTTATGACATCCACTACTGTAACAGCCTATGAAGAAGAGGTTGTACCTAGTGCAGGAACAGGAGATCAACCAGTTGATTGGCTTGAGGAAGGAAGTACTACTGAGCAGAGCCAAGACCAAGGAATCTCCAGAATGATAACTACTATTCATCCACATGTGGAAACTCAAGACACAGGAAGACCAGTATTAGTGGAGTATATGGTGACAAAAGAGCCTGTAATATTTACAACTGTAACAAAGATGGCTACTAGTACCTCAATTTCAGAGAAGGATCTTGATGTTTACTCAGTTTCTGTTGCTTCAGATGGTGAAATAACTAAAGATATTCAGGTTACTGATCAGTCCCCTTTTGATGTCACTATTCACACAGAAGCAACAGAAACAATCACATATAATAGAACAGGATTTCAAGAGGAACACTCTAGCAAAGATGACACTATGGTACAAATGGTTACTGCCACAAAGTCTACAGGGTTCATTTCTGAAGTGGATGTGACATCTGCTCAAATATACGTGAAAACAGATGATCAAGAAGTTATATCAAAATCTGAATCTGCTCAGACAACAATTACTGCAAAACAAGATGTGCTCCAAATTAATGAAGAAATGGTGAAAGGAAAATCATATGGAATAACTACAGAACAACTGGTTACTGCCACAGACTCTACTGCAACTATTTCACTACCTGTGAAATTTGTCCAAACATATGAAAAAAAGACAACTTCGGAATCTGAATTAGCTCACCCAACTATTACTGAAAAGCAGGATATGGATATAATTACTGAAGGATCAGCATATGATGAAAGATATACAACTACAGAAGCTATCATGCCTGATAAAAAGATAACAGATTATGAAAAAGTTCTAGCATCTGGTGAAACAACCACTGGAACCATACAGCTTACACTGTCTTCCAAAGTTGATGTTGTTACTGAACACAAAGTAAAGATCACTGAAGTTATGCCAGTACCACCAACCACTGAAACTGAAGTACATGAAGGTGGACTACCCCGTATCATACAAGGAATTGAAACAGAAGACAGCAGTGTGGTGAGTTGGAAATCTGTGTTACCTTCACATATGGTGCCTACAGGTCCTTCTGCCCCTGGAGGTATTACTCATCTGATTGAGAAATCTACTTCTGTGGAAAAAGTGGAAACTTTTACAACCCATAGTTTGGAAGGTTCCGGACTATTGGAAGAACCTAAAGGAACAGAACCAATTATATTTTCAGCTATTGCAACAGATAAAACAACAGTTCTAAGTTCAGTAGACAAAATCCAACCAACTTCAACTACCAAACCCTTTGTTACTAAAAAACCACCACGTATAATTGACAGGGAAGATGAGGAGGAAACAAGCATAGACATGGTAATAATTGATGAATCTATTTCTCCCAGTAAGCCCACTACTGATGATGATCTGACAGGCAAGACAGTGGAACCAGAAATTGATAAAGAATATTTCACATCATCCAGTGCCACTGCAGTTGTACGACCTACCAGACCACCCAAAGTTGAGGAAGCCACAGAGGCTTTAGAACCTCAGGAAGTGTCTCCCTCTATTTCAGATTTGGAAACTGACGTGGAAAATAAATCTGATATAAGATTGTTTGTTATTGCCGTTACAGGCAATGATACAGGTAAGATGTTGCCCTTTAGGCTTACAGTCCATGTCCATGCAGTTTGCTATAACAATAATGTTTCAAAATATACCAGAATTTATTCTTTGATTACTGAAGCATAGGAAGTATCATGCTTTATCTAAACAGGAGTTTTTGAAGGGTTTTGTGTGTGTGTTATTTAAGATAATTTAGAAATGCACATTATAAACTTATTTTTGAGTCAAATTCGCTATTGAGAAGGCGTAACTTTGTTGTACTTATTGGGAGTCCTAAGAATGATGATATCCTGGTTTGTTGTGTGATGTAATCAAATCACTGATTGGACTTTGGTTATCTGTGAAAAAAAGCATTTTAATTTCACAGCTTCCATGCTATGCATTACTACTCTTAATTGTAGCATTATACAGTTTTAACATTCCATTAGTCTGTGGTTATTAACAATGCCATCTACAGTGCGATCAGCTAAAAAGGTGGGTGCATTCTATTATATCCATAGATGGATACTGTGGGATTTGGGGTCAGGATATGTTAGCATGTTTGCCCTGTTGTATCATCATCATTTTCCTGATGGCTTTGCAAAGTCCATGATGCAAATTTGCACAAGCTAATTGTTTTTTTAGCTGAAGGCACTGTATCTGCATATGCAGCTTTAATTCCATGGGTTTCCAGAACAGAAACTGCAAAATTGCAAAACTGCAACCTTGAACTAAACTAGAATTGAACTAGGCAATCATTTCTGAATTAAAATGTTGTATCAGATTGCCGGCTGTTACATTAGATCTTTTGTATAGTAATAAGTTTCAAAAGACATCTTAAAGCGCTGAGAAAAAGGATATTAATGGAGATATATTGTAGTTTGTTGAATTTCATATTGTGTTTAATTCATGTATAATGATTTTTTCTACAGGAAATATACATTTTATGTGTCTTTTAGCCTAGCTAATTATGATACTTCTGTATGATGACGTAGAGGACTCGTTTCCTGCTTATTCATGACCATAACTACTTTTAGTGTTAAGAACTGATTTAACTCACATTATAATTAATGCGAGTTGTTTTATTGATTTCAATAGGAGTTGGTTTCGACACTTATAGAGTTATATGCACCAGTCAAAAGACTAAAGTAGATCCCTTAATGTTTATCGTCTGGTAGCAGATTTTGTACAGAGTGCAATTTTTTGTTTTTGCTTATTTTATACTATATATTTACTATATTTGAACTGTACAGTCTTACAAATGCATTGTAATCTATTGTGGTTTAATGTCAGAACTAGATTAGAAAGGATTACATCTTTTTTTTTAATTGAGCTGTATTTTTTGTTCTAGAATATGTGAAACATTAGCTTATTGTACGTTAGTGTTCTGCCTCATAGAGCAATGGTGTTCATGTGAGGGAGGGAGGTGGGGGAGGGGGGCTGCGGGTGATGGCCTGTGTTACAGTTTCCTTCTGGGATGCTGCAGGGTCAACACAAGAGTATGCAGTCATTTTATGTGGGCTAGATCTCACACTAATAATCTAGCCCTTAGAACGGAATTTCTTCAAACTTTACCCTCTGTTAGGGTCTTCAGAAACATTTTAAACCTCTCTGTGTGTATTTGTATATGTTTGTGAGTGTGTAACAAACAAGGAGTCCGGCGGTACTTTTAAAGAATAACAAATTTATGTATCACATGAGCTTTTGTGGGTGTTATCCCACTTCTTTAGGTGTATGAAATAGAAACCGTAGCATGTCAGATGAATAAATACGTACAGAGAAGGGTAAGTCACAAGATCAGTTCAATCTTTTTCAGCAAACCAAACAAGTTTTGATTCAAACTGTGTGGAACAATAGATGAGAAAGCTCATGCAATACATAAATTTGTTAGTTTAAAAAGTGCCACAGGAGACAGGGCTCCTTGTTTGTTTTGCTGAACTAAACTAACATGGCTACCCCTCTGGAATTTGTGGGTGTATGTTTCAGTTTTAAAATTGTGTCACTATGGACAGTTCAATATATCAGGTATTAATCACAGTAACTCTTTATGTAAAATAAGGTGGCATTTCCTAAATGGCAATTTCTCTGCTGTGGTCAGATAGAAGAGATTCATCATCTTTTTTAGTGCAGGATTAGAGCGGAAGTTTGTTTTCCTGCCTTCTCACACTTGTTTTCAAATCTGACAACCATGATACTTGAATTTCCCAGCACTTTAAGTCAGATAACTGCCTCCAAAGTCCTCTTTTGAGGATTCTCAGATTCCTATTTATTTATTTATTTTTCATTCTACACAAGCACAGGAAAACATTTGCAGGATTCTATCAAGCACATTTTCTCTTCACTGCTTCTTAGTACAGAAGCTTTCTTTTATGATGAATGAAATACACATAATAGGTGCAAAGGAGATTATAACACAAGCACCTAATCAGAAGCATGTTACTAAAGAGCATGATGCAATCGATTTTTTCTGATATACTTTTCAGTAAAAGTTGATTTATAATCATCAGGGAACTATGTAAAACAATGTTGTTGATTTGTTGGTTCTCAGCTAAGGGACAACAGGGAACAGTATTCAGAATGACAATTTTCTTTAGTAAACAATGTTTTTCCTCATTTGTATTAGCACATTTTCAGTGCAATATATTTTAAAACCCTTAAATACAGCAATAAGCTAGGGATGGAACAAACCCTTCCATGATTTTGAAGCATAAAAAGTGTAAGTATCTCCTTGCAAATAGCAAATTGCTTATTAAGTGCTATTACTACCTTGCTACCTCAGGCCTTTCTGCCTCCTCTTCCTGCCCTGCCCTCTTCACTTTATAACAGACTCTATTTCCTTTACTGGTTTCAATTGAGGATGGCTGCCTCCATGACTGGCAGCTCTGGCTGTGGTTGTAATCAAGCTGCTTGCTTGTAACAGGAGAAACTCTCTTCCTCCCTCTGTCTACATTCAGTCTGGGGTTTGTAGACACTATTACAGGGCCCCTTTAGTCAGCTCTTTTTCAATCTGAAAAGTACCAGTCTTTTTAATCTCACCTCATATGGACACTGTTCCACACCCTTAATCACTTTTGTTAATCTCTCTTTCCCTCTCTCTCTCTTTCCCCCCATCCCTTCTCACCTGTATCGTTTCCAATTCTAATCTTTTTGAGGTGGGGTGACCAGAGCTGCATGCAGTATTCAAGGTGTGGACATAACATGGATTTACATAATGGCATTATGATATTTTCTGTCTTATCTAGCCCTTTTCCAATGGTTCCTTGCACAGCTTTTTGACTGCCACTGCACATTGAGTGAATGTTTCTAGAGAACTATCCACCATGACGCCAAGATTTCTCTCTTCTGGTAACAGCTAATTCAGACTCTCATTTTGTATGTATAGTTGGGATTATGTTTTCCAGTGTACATTATTTTGCTTTATCAACATTTCATTTCATTTGGCATTTTGTTGTTTAGTCACCCAATTTTTGTGCGATCCTTTTGTAACAGTCACTTTGGACTAAACTCCTAAGAGCTCCCAGGCAAACAGGGTGAGCATACCCACTGGTACACTCCTTCAGAGGAGTGCGGCATTATCATTATTACTATTAATTTATTGTAGTGCCTAATGGCCAACCAAGAATGTGGCCCAGTTGTCCTAGGCACTGTGCAAAAATAATGTACTTCTACACTACATGCTTTTTTGGCAGCATGTAGTGTACATACTCCTATAACCAGGGGTTGACATAATTTTTCAGATCAAGTTCTCCAATGAGTACCAGCAGAAATTATTTGGTACTTGGCTATAAGATATCACATTTGCACTCCCTCACGCCTCATGGCGCCCCCCTGGGGGGGGAATATTTGCCCTGGGGAGGGGGGGGCTGGGGGACTCTTTCCCCCCACACTTCTCCTCCCCTGCAGTCATTTACCCAGTGTGCAGCAGCTGCTGGTCTCCTGCAGCAGGCCGGCTCCGGCTGAGACAGGGCAGCCTTACCACCGCCACTACCCACTGCCTGGGCGTCACTCAGCATGTCTCTTACAGCAGCTCTGGGCTGGGTATTAAATACTTTCCTTGGTCTTGAACATGGACAGGCCTCAGGGTTTACTCCAGGGTGTCTCTGGCACTGAGCATAGGGGGCACGAGCCCAGAGTGTCCAAGCCAGTGCCCCGAGTCCTAAGCCAGCAATGCAGGTGCAAAGAAGTGCCGGCTCTTTTATGTCTCCTGCTCTGCAGCATGTAGCTGTGGCACGTGGTGCAGAGCAGGAGAAGAGGAGGGAAAGTTAAATCCCGCTTCTGAGATAGGCGGTGGGGGGCAGTGGCTGCCCTGGGTCAGGGCCCACAGTGGCTGGCCCCAACCCAGGTGGGCAGGGTGTGGGAGGAGAGGAGAGGAGGCTGGTCATGGCACCTGGCCTCAGCCAAGGACCAGTGAGGCGAAAGACAGGAGCCAGCCCAGGATCTGGGACCTGGGATTGGCAGAGCCAAAGGCAGGAGTCAGCCTGGGCCACCAGGTGGCAGCAGCAGCAGAGGCCAGGGTTCAGGTCCGGCCTGCGTCCAGTGGTGGCAGCAGGGGCCAGCAGCTGGATTCAGCCTAGGAGCTTGGCTTCTGGCAGCAGGGGTTGGCAGTGCAATAGGGGGTGGGGGTGTAGTTTCAGGCAGAAGCAGGGTGGGTGAGCCTGGGGCTGGGCAGGGTATGCTGGTATGCATGTGAGCCTTTGGGGGAAGTTGTCAGTACACTGTTTGAAAGGTTAGGTGCTCATGAGTACCTCTTATGTTAATCCCTGCCTATCGGCTCCCTAGCACAGATATAAACAGCAATGTAGACTGTAAGGCGCAGTTTAGATGAGTAAAGACACACCCGAAGGCTGTGGGTATGTATCTTAATATATACCCTACAAGGCCCACATGGTTCTCTACTTGTGCCTTCCTGACTACATTCTATTTTTAAGATAACAAGTTAGTATCCCACTGCTGTGGCCTTTCCTCACTGCAGGAGAAGACTACAGCACTGGAGAAAGGCTCTGGCACGGGGAAAGCAGCAGTGAAAGATTTAGACTTTCTCTACTGCCTCCCCACTGCCAAAGCAGTTTATCACCACAGTGAAAGGCTCTGGTAGCAGGGAAATGTTGAAGCCTTTCTCCACTGCCTCCCCTCTGCCAGAGCCTTTCAATGACACATTTAGCTCCACACTGCAGTACTTTCCAAAATGATGTGTTGCTACATGTACACTGCACCGTCAGTGTTGTATAGTGTAGGCATACATAGCCACAGAGTAGCGGAGAGTCTAAATAGATAAGCCAATAGACTAGAATGGGGGTGGAGTAGAGAGATGAAGTGAACTATGTGATGGCAGTAAACATGTTAATTCCATGGTTTGTTTTGGTTTTTTGGAGGGTATTTTTGTGCATTTATTTACGACAGTATTAGCTAAATGGTAAGAAAAAGCAAATGAGCTGAAGGGAAGGGGCCAGTGGATAACAGGGGAGGTGTGGACTAAAGCCAAGTTGAAGAAACTGAGAAGGAGGGTTGAAGCAAACAGGCAATCACCACAGTGCAGAGAAAGTCCAATCAAAATTGTAGAAAATTCTCTAAATGTCTGAAAGTCTCTGCTTTAGTTGCTCTTGTTACTGCTGGCTAGACTTTTTGACTATCTGCTTTCTGCCATTTTCCCCTACTACTAGCTGAGAGAGGGGGGAGTGGAGGCACCATCTGTGTTTTCTAGTGTCCACAGAGTGCAGGTGTGGATCTTAGAAACAGTGTTCTGGGCCCAGGAAGGTTGCTGTGACCATAGTCAAGACTCCTTCCGAGTGGCTAGAGTCCTAGTGAATTGTAGCAGAAGACACTCACTCCCTTGTTCTCTTGAGCTAGGGGTTATGCGTATGGTCAGTCTCTGTGAGAGGTGGAATGGGGAAAGATTTCATGCACCTTTCCCCTCACATTCAGAACTGCAGATGAGCCAGTCATATGCTGCCACCAACTCTATTAAAGCAGTCTTATGTCTTTAGATGATGTGTGCTATAGCTGTATGGAACACTATTATTATTTTAGACCCATATAGAAATGATGTGGAAGATTGACTAGATTGAATGGAATTGATTTTTAAAAATTGACTAGGGTATTAGGTTATTATAGGCTTTCATAAATCAGAGTACCATATAGCACAGTATATCTCACAATTTTGATTTTAAATACGTGTGAGACATGCATATTTGTATCATTAAAATATTGGACTAATTGTCCAGAGGCATCTTCTCCACAATGACTTCTCTACTTTTGCTGTCCACAGATTAAGTAGTTAGACATCTAACTGCTAGTATTTTGTCTGAAATTAATTGTGGATGCATAAATTAAGTTTCAATTACATGTAGGCATGCAACTGCACGCATGGAAACAGAAGATAGTTGAGGCTGGCTAAAAATCAAGCCCATTATGTTATATTTTGGCAATTACCCTGAAATACAGAGGAGAGAGAATATAGTTGAATAGATTAAACTGCTTATTTGTATAAGAATACAACAGTTTTCCATGACAGAATTTATTGGCAAACAGCCCATGCACTGGCATTTAACAAATCTGAGGCAGGTGCACAAATTAATGAGGAATAAAAAGCATGATATTTCTGACAGTTTATGGCATATGAGCAAGTTTAAGACAGGTGTGCAAATTAATGAGGAAAAATGTATTTGTGTATGGGGAAACGTCTCCTTTTTTGTCATAAAAATGATCGTGTGCGAATTCCTTAATGGGATGTGCTTGAGACTTTATTTACTTGTATACAACCACATGGCATTCCCTTTTGCTTACAATCAGTATTGAATGGGACTCAGCGTGGGCAGGAAAAACATCTCTGCATTGCGTTATGTTATCATATATTAGTAATTTTCCACCATATTGAGCAAGTCATATGAGACTTGTCTTTCATGGAGGAAAAACAAAACACACCACTCATGATTATTGTATGTTGAATTGGCTCCAGTGGATTGTAACCGTGAGTTATGATGCTGTAGCTGGAAGGGTATGCATTAGCTGCTAAAAAAACCCTAAAGGAACTTTTTAGCTCATAAAGCTTTTATGAGCTGAAAAATGCTAGTGAGGGTGTGTTGGGGGGTAGTTGAACAGTGATTGAGGGGATACTGAAAACACAGCTCCTGTCTGTATCAGGAGTAATTTGTACACCTGCATTTTGCAGACATTTTGAAGCATTTATTTAGTGAACATATTGGAAGGTGCTTATTAGACCCAGACTTTCACACCTGCTCTGTCTGGTTTCTTGTCCCCTCCAGCTTTGAACAGAATAAAAGTGAGGGAACCTGTGTTTTGAGGCAAACAAACAAGGAGTCCTGTGGCACTTTTAAAGATTAACAAATTTATTTATTGCATGAGCGTTCGTGAGAGAAAATCCTGCTTCATCAGACGCTTTGAAGATGTGGAATATCATGAAAAGAGTGGTGTGTTTTTAACATGATTTCTGTTCATTGCATGTGTTTCCCGCCTTTGAATGTAATAGGTCTGTGAAATTTGAATGAAAGTAACTACCTTAAAACACAGCATGCGATTAATCACAGCCATCAACCCCAAAACTGGCAGAATAGAGTCTTCATTAGGGCTGTTCCTTGGACATAGGGTGCCCATTATGGGCCAGACTCCTCATATAAAGATAGTACTTTACAATGATTCAGTAGGACTATTATATGTGAGTAATAGTATGCTGTGGCAGTAAGGGAAAGACAATTTGACCCCAACTGGTACCGCTTACTATAATGGGACTATTTACGGACTTACCCTTATAACGAGTAGTGTCTATCAGAGTCTGACCCCACGTGCTCTGTTGTCAGTGAAAGGGCATGGATTTGATAGGGTAACACAGGGTCTTGCTAGAGTCTTGCTATATACACACACACAAATTAGATATTCATGTTTCACACAGGGAAGGATTATCCTGTATGCTAAGTTAATGTCAGATACACTTCACTTTTCATCTGAAAAGGACGAGTTTTCATTCTAGGCTGGCTCAGGGCATTGAATCCTAAAATTGTAGTAGCTGGTGGCCACATTGCCAACCAGGCTGACTATAGAATCATGGGAGGGACCATGAGAGATCATTGGCTATGTCTACACTTGCTAAAATTAGTTCAAATTAGTTAGTTCGAACTAACTAATTCGAACTAATTTTAGTTAGTTCGAATTAGCTTAATTTGAACTAGCATTGCCACACTAGAATGTTAGTTCGAACTGAGCAAGCACTTGCTTAGTACTAATTATCGATCCCCATTCATTTCAATGGCCGGTTAATTTGAACTAAGAAATTAGTTGGAATTAACATGGCCACATTGGTTAATTCGAACTAGTTAGTTCGAATTAACCCCTTAGTTTGAATTCCCTATTCGAATTTATTAGTTCGAATTAAGGAAGCCCTTAATTCGAACTAACTAAAGCCTAGTGTAGCCATAGCTTTAGTTAGTTCGAATTAAGCCTCCTTAATTCGAACTAACTTGCCAGTGTAGACATAGCCATTGAGTCCAGTCCCCTGCATGCACGGCAGGACTAAGTACCCTCTTAAACCATCCCTGACCATTTCTAACCTGCTCTTAAAAACTTCCAATGATGGAGATTCAACAGCCTGCCTAGACAACTTATTTCAGTGGTTAATCACCCTGACAATTAGGAATTTTTTCCTAATATCCAATCTAAACCTCCCTTGCCGTAATTTAAGCCCATTGTTTCTTGTCCTATCATCAGCGTGTCAGTTAAGGAGAACAATTTTTCACCCTCCTACTCATGACAACCTTGTAGGTACTTGAAAACTGTCATCATGTCTCATCTCAATCTGTACTTTTCCACACTAAATAAACCCAGCTCTTTCAATCTACGCTCATAAGTCAAGTGTTCCAGACCTTTAATCATTCATGTTGCCCTTCTCTGGACTTTCTCCAATTTGTCCACATCTTTCCTGAAATGAGGCGCCCGGAACGGGACACGATACTCTAGTTGAGGTCTAATCAGGGCATAGTAGAGCGGAAGAATTACTTCTTGTGTCTTACTTACAGTACTCCTGTTAATACACCCCAGAGTGGTATTTGCTTTTTTTTGTAACAGTGTTACACTATTGACTCATATTTAGCTTGTGGTCCACTATAACTCCCAGATCCCTTTCTGCAGTACTCTTTCCTAGACAGTCATTGCCCATTGCCTATACTTCCTTGGGGCATACTGTGCTAGCAAGCATGGAAGACATGGTAGTCGCAAACCCTGCTGGCCCTTTCTAATCTTAAGTAGGTATCCTACTATACTGTGTGTACTGCTTGGGAAAAGATGCCCTACTCTCTACATACCTGTGCAGTACAGGGCAGGATTTTTCCCCTTAAATGTTATAATGCATAGAAAATATAACAACAAGGCTAATAGTTTTTTTTAAAACTAAGCTTATTTATACACATCATATATCGGTCAGGACACTACTCTATGACATATTTACTTGCTTGCTATTTTTATCAAGGTTATTTTAAGTATATGTGTTGATTGTTGAGCTAGGTAGAGACATATGAGTCTTGAGGGTGAGGAAACACCTATGGTAATAGCTCATGTATCCAATAAACGTTAGACATCTTTCCTCATTGAGCAGATAAATGTATGTTACTCAAATCTATTATTTATTCTTAGGAGGTATTCCAATTTTATCTTTGTGTTTTATAAGGAAAGCTTTACTATCCTTGTGTATAGATCCATCATTATCTATGGTGGTTATGTAATGATTTATTGGTAAAAGAAGCAGATGTATGGAACTGGTTGGACAATCTGACTAAACTGTATGCTGTCAGAAGATGCAATTCTGTTGAAATCAAAGGGCTTCACAAAATCATATCAACTTTGCTGGAATTTTGTTTTTAGAAAAAGAAAAAAGTTCTGAGAGTGTTGTAATATGCCATTTTGATAATTTCAGAACAAATTGTTCCAGTTCTTCATTTTGAAGTGACTTTCCATTTTGAAATTTTATGTTGTATTATATTCTATAATATATTATAATTATATTTGATAATATAACACAATCATTAAAAACTTTAAGTTGAAATTTTGTTGAAACAATCCACTTAGAATGACTCAACTATTTTTTTTACAGAATTTTCCTTAACAGAGAATTTCAAAATTTCAGAGTTTTGCTCTGATTTGGAATGAATCCATATTTCTAAATCCTCTGAAATGGAATGTCTGGTCCCTGCAAAGCTCTGTTGTTATAAGTGAACTGGATTGTTTTGTTTATGAGGAAGAAGTTTAGCTTAATTAGCAAGTGGAAAGCTGTCATGTACTTAATATCACTGAACAAGATTTGTACTATAGGCAAATGGTCTCATATGGGTTTGTAAATGCCAGTGCGGAGAGGTGGCATCTGTTCTCTTGCCATAACTTCCTGTGTTTTGTGCCACAGAACATACCCAAATACATATTTTTCTGGTGGCTTATCAGTGCAGCAGTGTGTAAGTGGCTTACTGTTGGCCTGATTAAGGCCTGTCTAAGTTAATGCAAAGACTCCATTTATTTCAGTGGGAACTGAACCAGGCACAGTGTCCTTATTAACCTGTAGCATTTGGGATGACCTTGAAAATGAATCAGTTCTGTGCTTTTGCCAATAGAGGGTCAAATGAATCACTGCTGTAAATAGGCTCAACAAATGGATGCTGACTTACATCAGCAGTGAATCATTGACATGGTCAGACATCCAGCATTCTGACTGTCTGTCAAAGATGCAATTTGACATGGTAATTTTTTTTCTCAAGGGTAGACCCACACCTTCTTTTTATTGTGCAGTAATGTTTCAATGCTAGGGTTGAGTTTGTTCAACTAAGAAAGAAAATCAATTGGCTCTTTTGAGATACATTTCATTATGAAACATGGCTGTTGCTTGGTTGGTTTATAAGTTAATTAATCTATCTGAAAAATGTAGGAGTAATTTTCATATCCCAAATGATCTAATCCTTTATATAGCCATTCCGAAAAACTGGAAAATATAGACAGAGAGCCAGATTCTCATCTCAGTTGCTCCAGATTAAATCCAGAGTGTCTCCTCTGAGGTACTTGAGATCAGAATTTTGCCATTTTATTTGACATCAGACTTTGGCTCAATGGCTTCCACAAATTCTTTCTAGAAAGTACATTTAAAAAAAAAAAAACATTTAAGGCCATTTGTGCAACAGAAACTTAAATCAACATATTTAAGCCTATTTGAAAGACCTATTGCTTAATTAAGGCTGCTAGAATTTCACCACATTACCATATCGCTATTTAATCCATGTTATGAAGGGTTTTTATAAAGAAACAAGACACAGATGCAGTATAAATTCTATTTGAAATGCAAATACAGGAGTGACATGATATGACAAAAAATCAACCAAACCACACAAAACCAAAAGCCCAGAGTAAATTAGTGTTTTCGTGCATTATGCCTCCTTCCCTTTCAAAAAAAGAAATACAGCTTTGAAATCTGACACTTATCTACCTCTATGGGGAACCAAAATCAAGATTTTGAATTTTAAAAACTACTAAATAGTGTACTAAATACTAAATATGCTCCTGAGGAGCATATTAGAGAATGATGAATATTTTTTTTCAAATTCCTTTACAGAGAGTCATAGAGACCAGAAAACAGTACCCTCATGTAACATACTGTTCAGAGGATGCATACACATTCCCTGCTGTTTGTGCATTGTTGCCAAGGAAACCTCACAGATCTAGACACAGGGATTACACACTTCAAGCTTCCTTATAGCTCTTTGTTTATTCATGAGACAAATGAATGATCATCTTATTCATAGGTACAATGTAGTTTTTAGTATTTCTGTCGTGAAGGGAGAAGGAATCCTTTTTTAGACATTTCAGACACACATTTATATAGCACTGTGGAATTTTAATGTGTATAAGATGCCTGTTGTCTCTTATGTGGAGACTCCCTACAGAATGTGTTTCCTATTTGGAAAATAACAATATTTTTTAATTGGGTGTGTGTGTCTGTATCTAAGATATACTGTATTTTCTCTGTTGAGTGAGTGAAAGTTCCTTGCTATTCAAGTTTTTTGCCATCTTCAGAAAATATTTGCTTTACCAAAAAATAGTGAAGATTTTACACATAAGGAGCTAATGAAGCCAAATTCAAGGTGAATACATGGTTTGGTGTCAGGACTGGAAACTAACTTTACTTTAAAAGTAGTTTGAAGGCTAAAATGATTCACAGAAGTAGTGCCATTGAGAAGAAGCAGGTAATAAGTGCTCTTGTAATGATGCTTTTTAAATATGTCGGCTACTCATGCTTTTTGAGTGTGTAAGTTCCAGTGTACCATTTTCTCTAGCAGTTGTTTATTTACTTATTAAATCTCAGGTTTCTGTGTGCAGTACTTTGAAATAGTTGAAACTTTTCTGGTTAGCACAGTAAAGATCGTTAGCTTCTTTTCCACATCCATCTTTCTCAGTCTGGCCATGTGGAGTTCGTGACTCTGATGGATAGCACACATACTACTCATTGCTGCATTTCCTACGTTTTGTGAATTATTTGCTTGGCATGTGTCAGTCTGTGTTCAAAATGCTGGGTATGTGTTTCCTGAAACCTTGGAAGTATAGAGTTGAGATTGTCCTGTTCTAGTGAATAATTGACATTTATAGGAAAAATGTTGAATGCAGTATATTACAATCCAACTATCCGACGACTCAGTGCATTATTTACTCTTGTTACCATCCAGAAAACTTGGTTCCTCTCATCCCACAGAAGTAGACATTTTCTCTGCACCAAGGTCAATAAATGTAACCCCTAAGAAAGACCAATGCAGTCTTTCTTTTACATATTTTTTTTCTTGATTTGAAGCAATTTGGTCTTCTGAACCAGCCATGCCTATTTTTAGACTGCCTCTGCTGCTCATAATTAATCACTCTCTCTCACATGCATGCATGCATGCATGCACGCACACACAGTGTATGTCATTTGCCACTCTTCTTGTAATGAGATTGTCAGTGATCCAAACATCTTTTACATGAATATTAAATCTTCCTGAATATAAACCTCGAATTGTAACTGTTATGTATACTTGCTTCACAGCACATGTAAACTGGCAGGATGAGATAAAGACCACAAGAAGTATGCTCTGGTGAGGCAAAACTACTAGTGATAATGGAACTGTAAGGGTCAGTGGCTATGTCTCCACTAGAAAAGTTGTCTACTTTATTATGTCGACTTAATAAGGTTGACTTTAAGTCAACTTAAAGTCGACCTTATTAAATCGACTTAACAAAAGTCGACTTAACTTTTCTAGTGGAGACATAGCCCCTTTTTGACCTTATTAAGTCAACTTAATACTTTAAATTGACTTAACAAGGTGGATTTAGGCGCTAATCCCCGTCCACACTGGCTTAAATCGACCTAATAAGGTCGACTTAAGTGTTAAGTCGACCTAAAATGAGGTGTTATTAGGTCAACTTAACTTTTCCTTAAGTCGACTTAAGGAAAGCCCAGTGTGGACATGGAGTAGTTTAAGTCAACTTAAGCCTCCTTAAATTGACTTAATTTGTAACTCTGGATGCACCCAGTGATTCAGTCTTTAAATCCTTAGTTACACCTCTGCCTCAAGTGTAGGTATTCCTCTGATGCTTAAAGGAATTGAAGATAGTGTAGACTCCCACATGATTTCTTTAATGACCTGAAAAGCAATGGACATTAGTTAATATCATGGATTGAGTCAGAAGGATCGTAACTGCACATTTAGAAATAGTGGTTTTCCGCTTTGAAATGATTTAGCTAGAGTGGTCAGATGGAATTGCTGTTTTGCACTGGTACTGGTAGTTAGAAGCTCCACACCCCCAACTTTGAAAAATGCTGACTTTGCTGTATAGATAGTTAACAGAAGGTTAGCATACACTCCTGAGCAACAGGTTACCAGATGACCATACCTACTGAAAAATTGTCCCTTTGTGACAAGGGTACATTTGTGCTATGGTTAGCACATATTTACTGAAGAAAATTGGATCCTAAAAATAGCTTTGCTTTGACTGAACATGTATACTTTCCCTTATGATTAATTGCACTAACCATCTTAACCTGGGAAATTCCACAAAGGGAACAGGGACTGCAGCCAAACAGTTCATCTGATCTACTGTGATTTGCTGTATGACTAGTGGACGTGTATAGAAGTTAAATTAAAAGTGTGCTATAAAGTACTTAAAAGATACTTGGAAAATTACAGGGGATAAAATCTCAGTAAAGCTTCACATTAAGTGACACTAAATACACATTAACCACTTTACAAATCAGTAAAAATAGTATTGTGGACCAGATTTTCAGCCCTAGTTCCAGAGCCTTTAATGGAGCTATACGAATCTGGACCACCGAAGATCCAGCCTGCATCCATATCACTCTGGAACAGATATGAAATTATTGCACTGTAGTAATCCTACAGTGTAACTATTTAAATATCTATTAAATTTCTTAGAGTTTGGACTTGAGAGGGTTTGTTTTTTTAAAAAAATCCAAACAAATTTCTCCCCTGAAACTACTGACATAGTGAAAAAATATAAATCTTGGATAGCTGAAATAAAACAGCGGAAATACATGTCATGATCAGTACTATGCAAATGTGTACATGGGTGCCAGGTTAGAATAATTTTTGGTGGTGCCCAGAACAGGTACAAGTGCTGTGCCTCCACACCCGCCTTGTAAGCCCCTTGAGGAGGTGGGGGAGGCGGGATGGCCAGGCCCATGTGGGAGAGGGGTAGAATCAGAAGGAGGGAGTGGTCACTCTGCTACTTGGGGGTGGGGCCAGCACTGGAGTGGCACCTGGCCAGTCTTTGTGAGTGTGTTTAGGGGAAAGGGAACAGAATGTCTGGGCCGTCCTGGGCAGTAGGAGCTTCTGCACTCTGCCTCTGTACAGCCAAGCACCACTGGAAGCTCCATCGCCACCCCTCTTCCTCCCCCAGCAACACAGAGATATTGGTGGAGCCAGGCCCCCATTCATGATTATTGGTGGATCATTGAGATGTGAGTTAAAGATTAGGAAGGTGGCAGTTCTTTGGAGTTAATTTTTCCTTTTTTCATATTCAGTCTTCTCCCTCATTGGAGCTGGCGTGCATGAACAGGACCACAGGAATAGTTTCATTCTAGACTAGCTCTTCTTCTTCCCTTCAATATTTCGGATTATATACCCCCGTTATTTTTTCCCACTCCTTTAATCCCATCCTTCTTGCAAATGGGTACTGCACCCATTCTGTTACCAAGGATTCTCTGAACCTAAAGTAGTAAGGACAGAGCTTGAACCTACTTGAGGTAGTTCCAACTGTGTTTAATAGCAGGTGATTTGGGTGTTACCTTTTTGGGTTGCATGGAATTTTATTCAGTGTAACCATGAGGTGAGATAGATGTATCAGTTAGGAGGGGCCAGGGCAGATGAGCCTTCTGCATTCCCTCACCCACTATGAAGGGCAACATGAAAGCTAACAGAGGCTACTGCAGTCAGGTGGGAGTTGGTTCTGTGTGAGGTGACCAGATGTCTTGATTTTATATAGACAGTCCTGATATTTGGGGCTTTTTCTTATATAGATTTCTTTTGACCCCCACCCCGTCACAATTTTTCACACTTGCTGTTTGGTCATCCTAGTTCTGTGGCCAACTCTGCAGCTGCTCCACAGCCTTGGGAGCACAATTCTTCCTCTCCCAACCAGCATATCTGCCAATCACCTGGCCGAGGTACTTGGCCTCGGATCTGGTCTGTGTATTTGGTCTTATATGCACGTATCTAGACAAACCATCAAATATCAAGTGATTGAACAACTCTCTGACATTTGTTTTATTGCTTTATTTAAAATTTTGGCTGGAGATAATGGCTTAATATTTGCCAACTGTTGGTTTTGGGGTTATTTAACCCTACAGTGTGTTGGAATCATGTTCTTTTTAGGTATAAGGCAATGAGCTGTCATTAGAAAACTGTTCATGTAGGGACAATTGTGGTAGCAGTTGGTTCCTCTTAATATGAGACACCCACTGTTGATGGAATTTTGGTAATGAGATCTTAGATTATAAAGGAAATGGGAAGAAAATATTGACTTTAGAGTAGCATGTGACAAGAATTCATCTACTATCAAGGGACCTGATCTAATACGACTTTCCCCTCTTTAACAATTATGATCTTAACATTCTTTTAATTAAATCATAGCCTTTGACATATTATTCAATCTGTTTTTCGTAATAATTTTATCACCAAGGGGGGAAAAATGCAGGAAGCAATAAGGGCAAAGGAAAGCTCAGAGGACAGCAGAAGGTTTCACAATGATTTCTTTTAAAATCAAAGAGTTGCTTTATTTCTGACATGGTTATTGCATCATCACTTTTACAGCAAAATTTGGCAGAGGCATGTGAGCAACAGGGCATGGGCCAGAGCCCTGTGGGAAACAGATGTCCACACTGGTGATACCCACTTTATACAGGTGTTTCTTGTCATAGCCAACAATTTTGTTAGGCTAGAATTTATGGAATTTAAGAACATTCCAAGAACTGAAACCCACGTTTTCAGCTGTGCTGTATCTTGCATGGAAACACAGACACGCAAATATTGTAAATCAGACTGGATAGCTGAATTTGAGTTGTCAGGATTGACCACCCAGCTTGCATGGCTTTCAACTTCTTTCCAGCCAGCTGTGCAAAAGTTGTGCTTTTCAGATGCTGCCTTCCAGAAACTGAGTTGAGCAGTTTAAAGTTTTATGCAAGGTCAATTTACATTTAAATAATTCTGGTTTACTGCTGAAGGGGGAAAAAAAGGCAAACATCTCCTTCAACTGTCAAAGGGAGACCAAAACAGAAAATTTGATTAAATTTAGAAAGTAAAAAAATATACATATTGAAACATGCACTATATCCTTTCAATGATTCAGAAGTTACTTTAGGCTTTCAAAACTGTTAGAAACATATCTCCAGCTGGGGAACATTTTTAAACAAACTAAATAAAGTCATCTTTATTTAGGCTGAATAGTAATCGAGAAATGGGTTTTATTAGACTCATCCTACTTATTAGACAAATTAATGTAAGAAAGAAAGATTAAAATAATCAGAATTTGATTTTCGGGGGGGGGGGAACTTTCTTCGTTTTATTTAACTTAGATATGCATAGTAGTAGCCATGTTTCATTAACACCTAAGGCCAGGTTTTTGGCTCCATTCACGCGTCTTTGTAACCAGAAGGGAGGAGGCATGGATGGAGCAATGTTGCATGCTCATCATGCTTTGGTGACTTAAAGGTATTACAAGATGACACAAGTTAAAGCAGCTATAAACAGAGCTGGTCAAAACATAAAATTTCTGTTCTCTGGGAAATTCAGACATTTCAAAATGATTATAATTTCTTATTTGTATTATCATTCCGTGTAGGAGCCCAGTTGTGGACCAGTACCCCATTGTGCTAGAATGATGTGCAAATAGAACAAAAAGCCCCTGCCCTAAAGAGCTACAACTAAGTATAAGACAAGATATGGCAGCTGAATATAGACATATGGGAGAAGAACAAGGAAATGAGAGAATATTATTCCATTCGATAGGCAGTGGTATCTGCATACCAGCAGTCTAAAGATTATTTTCCTTCAGATTTGGAACAAAAATTTCAGTATTTCCTGCAAAACAAAATTATTGAAAAAAATCATTTATGGTCAGTTGGGACATTTTGTTTTATTTTATTGTATTTTTTTTCTCATTTTAATTTTAAAATAAATAAATTTGAAATAAAAACTCATGAAAAGCTTTGGTTTTTGATAAAAAAAGTCATTTGGGGATGAAAAAATGTTCTGTTGGAAATTTTTAGATCAGATCTAATTATAAAGCTGCTCTAACTGGTACAAGGTGCTGAAGTAGTCCCTGGCAAACCTTAAGATAAAGGGAACACAAAGATGATATAAAGCCACCTTTATCTTGCACGGGTCCTATTCTAGGCACAGTTCATCCAGACCTGAGGATCAGGGCTTGTATCAAGAATTTGATAACCAGAAACTTCACTTTTGTGCTTTAAACTTGCAAGTTTTCATATAGTGTAGATCAAGGGTGTCAAACATGCGGCCCGCGGGCCTCATGAAATTTTTCCATCTGGCCCATGACTATACTCTGCGGGACCACACTCTCTCCCTAACAGAGAGAGAGAGAGTGTGATCTCACATACCCAGTGCTCTGCAAGGCTGTGAGTATATCAGGTCTCATGACATTGTGGAGCACTGGGTATGCGAGGCTGTACTCCGAGAGATCACACTCTCTCCCTAACAGAGAGAAAGTGGTCTTGCAGAGTACAGTCTCGCAGACACAGAACTCTATGGTGCCACAAGACTGCCCTAGTATTTCGATTTATGGTATGTACGGGCCACTTGAAGTACATTGAAGTCAAATCTGGTCCATCATAGCAAATGTGTTTGACACTCCTGCTGTAGACTGTAAGGAAATGCTTGATAGCCATCAGTGCATGATATAACTTGTATGTATACAAAATATGCTATGGACTTTCTTTCAGGATTAAATTTTATCATTGGCTTCAGTCCATATCTCAGTGCAAGAGTAACTGGGTGAAAATCTGTGGAGAGGTCAGACTAGATGATCTGATGGTCTGTTCTGGACTCAGATCTATGAATATCTAGCATATATCTCTCTGACACTGAAAGCAGTGTTAATTTGATAACTAGCCAGTCTGTATTTTCTAGCATCTTTCATTTTCAAAATCTTGGTCCTGGATTCTCATTCTCAGAATCTGTGTCTAGAATATATTCTGGAGATTCAAGACCAGAGATTCACTTGGCTGGTATAAAATATAGGACCACTGACAGCAACAGAGCTATGACGATTTACAAAAGATGAGGATCTGGGACCTTCATATCTATACAGAGAACTGAACTGTCCTGTCATGCCAACCGCCAGCCATGGAAATGTTGCCAATTTTTTAGTGCTATCCCTAAGAGATCTAATCTTTCTTTCAGAGCAAATGATCAGTAGAACAAGAACATGTAGGTGACCATGACCCACTGGTCTTTTATTCAGTAAATAAATTGTAGACTAGCCAACACAGCCATAATAGCAGAAGTGGTAGCACGAACCAAAAGAAACTTCAGAGACAGTAGAGATGCTAAGTGTTATTGCTGAGTTAATTTTATTGAATTCAGTCAGTGTTATGTGCCAGATTCAGAGCTAGTGCAAGTTCTGTGAAAGTCTTTAGGTCAAATTAATCAGAGTCATAAGTAATGAGTGAAAAAAGATATGTGTTAAAGATCAAGCTGCATTAGGTTGGTATTTGGTGGATGTGCAAATGGGTGCAATATATATGCCAAAAGGAAGGATTTGATTAATGTAGCATGTAAAGTGATTAACAAAGTATTTATAAGAAAAACTAGTTCCCCTCCAATTTTATTTTACATTCTCTTGGTTTGTTGGATCCTTTTTCTGCTACATCACACCCTTTCAGCTTCCAGTATGTGTAAAGTACCTGTTGCCATTTTGCATGAACACCAAGTACCAGAGTGGGGTAATTTACAGTAATGTAGTGCTTCCACATGTAATGTACACCACTCTTTAAGACAACAATGAATTTAACTTACTCAGCCAAATTCATCCCTAATGTAACTTCACTGAAACCCTAAGGACTAGTTTTACAGCCTGATGTTCATAAGGAGAAATTTGAACAAAATCAAAGAAGATATTTCTTCTTTTCATATTGGTGTCTCCTGTGGTTAGGGAAGCTTGCTACCAAGAAAGCTTGAGACACTGCAACGCTATGAAATGAAATCCATGACCAATGTATCTCTCTTTCACAACACCAACAGCATAAAACATTTTTATTTCTATATGTTTCTTATATTCAGTATTTAGGGCTTGATTCAAAGCCCACTGAAGTCCACGAGAGTCTTTCAGTTTACCTCACTGGCCTTGCACTTATCATCTTGTAACCTGTGAAAGTCTTCCCAAGTGATCTCTTCCAGTCCATTTACACAAGACTAAGCTCCACCATCAACCACAAGTTAGTGGACAAGTTGCAGGAATCACAGCATGGAAATTCTATTGGCTGTTATATTGGGTGTAAGCATAGAGTACCAAAATGGTCGCCTCTGTCTTTATAGTCTATGAATGAATCTATGCAAAAGCTGGCCAAATCTATAAGTCCTCTGACCAATACATTTATTCTTTTGAAATTTTTAAAAACATTCAAATTCTGTTTTTGAATTATTCACTATTTCTACTTGAGTAGTTGCTGAGCTGAAGTGACAAATCTTTTATACCTCCTGCCCATAAAAAAGTGATTTCTGAAAAGCCCTTCAAAGTTCTTTCACAATATTGAAAACCCATCTTAAATAAAAAAAAATCTTTACAAACATTTTAAAAACTTTTTTTGCATATTTTCCAGTTAGTTTCCTAATCAACAGCATGGGGACAATGTTTGCATCAAAGTCGGTAAGAAATTACTATTGGGTGAGAATTGACTTCCATTGAAGTGAATAGAAAGATTGTAATGGGTAGCAGTGTTGGAAGTCAAGACATACTATAACAACAATATGTATGTTCTGGAGTTTTCGCTTTTCATATAAGGTAGATTAGAAATGTTTAAGGAACACACAGACGTACTCTCTACAATTAATTAAAAACCCCCTTATTTACAAACACAAAAGGCTAGGAAACGCACCATACTTCATATACATCTATCCATCTGTCTATTCCATCTCTATTTCTACTCCATACCTCTTCACCATCCTCCTCAAAAGTCTTTGCTTTCTAAATCCCTTCAGGGCCTGTTTGGCTTGGCAGTCTGCACTACCTACCCTTCAGGTTATTGTTTTTTACTTACTTTTCCCAAGAATCATATTATCAAAGCCTTTCTCTGAACAAATGCCCACTTCATCTGCCTTTCTCCAGAATAATATGTGAAACCATGATACTATTCAATAGCCATATGCCTTGCCCTTGGAATCCTCTCTTTGTCTCTTATTAACAGATCACAATCTATGTCTTTGGTTATACATGGACAGTTGAAATTGATATGAACAAAAAAACTGGCAATACACGTCAAATGTAATTAGTATGTTTTAAAGTGTCCTTGATTGTTGAATGCCTGGCTCTAGGAGACAAGAATTCAGTTTAATAGTACTTATTCTTTTTTCTTTTTATATTTTATGGCAGACTTCAGGCTTCCAGCCCAATATCTTATTTATAAAAAACCTGGCTGTACATTACATGCTGATAACTTTTCAAACAGCATTATTATATAGCTCATTGGCCAGCTATATGTGTTAGAGAATTTATTATCACTTAATAAGGCTGAGGACTCGCAACATGATTACTAACATTGAATCACTTCTTTGTGTGAAAAAGGATATTTTATGAGTGTGAAAATTGTGTAAGTGTGGTATTTCTATGTGTGAGAGAATATTTATGAGTGAAAAAGGATATTTTAATGAATGACCATTGAGCTCCGTCCTTTATTATACTGTTTTCTTATAGGCCAGTTACTTTGCCGTGGAACAGTAATTAATGTTTCAGAAGGAAACATTTTGCCTTCCTCTGTAGCATGGGGCATGGCTCACCTACCGGTGAATTCTCTGTATCTTAAAGTCCTTAAATCATGATTTAAGGAGGTAAATAACTCAGTCATAGGTTAGTGGCTTATTGCTGGAGTGGGAGGGAGAGGTTTTGAGGCCTGCATTGTGCAGGGGGTCAGACTAGATGAGGGGTAGGCAACCCCTGGCACGTGTGCCAACAGTGGCACACGAGCCCATTTGGAGCGGCACTCAGCATCCTCTGTGGCACCACAGAAATTGCCACTCCTGCCACCAAAAACACTCAAAGTGGCTTCTTTGGGGGGTGGCTGCTGTGCGGAGGTCCCTGCCATGTCCATGCCCCAGGCATACTATGTAAAGAAGCCGCCCAGAGCGGCTCCTCTCTGTGGTGTGCCGCCACCAAAAGGAGTCATTCCAGGTAACTTCTTTCCGTGGCTTGTCTGGGGATAGGGGTCCCCGGGCACACTGCTGAGAGGAGCCACTCCAGGTGGCTTCTTTCCATGAATGGGCTGTCGGAACCAGCTGAGGGTCGAGGAGGAGGGGCCAGCACAGGGGTCGGCAAAGGTTGCTGGCCCCTGGTCTAGATGATCGTACTGGTCCCTTCTGACCTTAGAGTCTATGAGTCTATAAGGAAGTCAACCTGAAAATTTATCTGAGTCATATTAAAGTATTATACCTAGTAGAGTTGCTTTTATGCAGGATCATCATGGCATGTTAGATCTTGAAAAAGTTAACAAATTATATAGTTACAGTCCAATAGAGATCTTTGTTTGCCTCCATACCGTAGGCATTTGTACATGTTATCTAGGTGAGTTTGGAACAGATGTTGTTCATTTAAATTAAATAATCTACCATAAATCTACCATAAATGATTTAGACTGAACTAGTAATCTGAGTGGTTCCCAGGTGTGTGTTGTTATAATAATATTGCACTGGTCAGAACTTGTTAGACATGTTACCCTCCCTCAAATTTTTACCTATAACGTTCAGTCCAGATTTTTAGAATTCAGAGTGTATGCGTATGTGCATAACCATGTGTATATTCTCATGCCTAACTAGCGCTTCCTGTGACAGTGGGTGAAATCATAATAATTTCTTGAGCTCTGTTGGGCCTTTGTTCTAACAACTACTTCAGTTGGTCATATAGTCATAGTAGCTATTTCCACAAGATGGTCATGCATATGCACATTTTCATGTGCCATGTATTTAAAGTGTGATGGTTTTGTTTATTGTGATATATTCTTTCAATTATACTAAATTACCAGTGAGCCAGATACAGTACTGAAGACATTCTTTAGTCAAAATTCTCATAGTAGACCCAATATACCCAGTTACCATGTATAGTGGCATTAATGGTGCTATAAAAAATATGTACAACTGCTCATGGCTTAGGATTTATGATTTTTTGAAAATCAAGCCCTTAATATATTGCCCAGAAGTACTACCTTCCAAACTTGGGTCTTCCAAAAATGGCTTTACTGCTGAGTAGTAGAAATGTCTGTCAAAGTTTAGTTGGTATGTGGGAAATATTATAGTCACTTATCCTGCAGATTCAAAGGCATTTTACTCCTTTTTTCTTCTATATTTTCTAATATCCAAATTTCATAAATCTTCAGCATCTATAATTCTTTGCCTTTATTGGGCAAGCAGAACTGAACAGTACTTTCACATCATCATATTTATACCATGAGGTCTGCCATTCAGAGCTGAAATAGATATAGCACTCTATTAAGTGGGAAAAATGTATGAATGTAGTCACTTGAGGTAAAAGATTTATAACAATTGGTGAAAATCAGTAAGCTTGTGGGAATGGCAACAGTTCTTTGGCTACACATTCTGGAGTCCTGGTTAATCTCAAAATAATTCTCTCTTTCCCAAATTGGAGCAGATTTAAATTATTAAAGTGTTCTCAATGTGTGCATTTTTATAAGAGATTGAAAGGACAGAAACACATATGTCACTGTTCATACAGGCATATAATAAAGTAGATCCAAAATCAAATCAAATCAAAAGCCATTATGTCAGGAATATTTTGGTAGCAACTGTTATATCTCTATTCCATATATTTTAAACATTTCCAAGATGCAGAAGAGTGCAAAATCCCCATTTCTGACTAAAATTAGAAACTGCTTCATAAAAAGGCAGTTTATTGTTCTCTTGCATTGCAAGGCCAGAACAAAAAATACAAAAGTGGAATATGGGTTTAATAGAAATTTTAAAGTGGCAATGGAAAAACATGAACAGTATTAATGTCATTCCAAAGGGGAATTCTTTTCCAGATTTTTAGCATTTGTAGTGTTGCTCATAAACTATCAGAGAGCAGACTTTTGTCTCATGTGTTGTGTGTTGTGATGAAATATGATTCCATCATCACGTCCTAGAGTTTTTTGCATTTTGTTTCTAGTCAGGCAGGAGATTTCTTTTATTTGTTAATGTAGTTTTATTGCTGCAGGGCATTTTTATAAAAATAGATTCATTACAAAATAGAATACACAATGGGTTTGTCTTTATGGATAGAACTGACAAAAATACAGCGAAAGGTTTTTATCTTATCCAACAGTCCGGTACAACAATCGGTATTTTAAATCTTTTTGACAGTGAAAAAAAATAGAGGAGCAAGATCTTTCCTCACGCTATGGCCTTGGCTAGTCCTGTGGCAACAAACAGGGTTTGTAAATATGCTGGGGCTAGCAAAGGAGAATTCACCTGGTGCAGGCATTGTGTTAGATAGACCTACACTGCTCAGTGAGCCCTAGTATGGGGGGGGGGGACATCTTAGCATTGCAGTCACCCATGAGGCAGCCCAAGGAGGTTTCTATAATTTAGGACATCCTCTTGCGCTGTGTAAGTTATGTAGGGTGCTACACTGGTCTCTAAAGCTGCACAGAAGAGGACACACATGTTGCTTGAAGTCACATTAACACCCTCTTCTCCTGGCATAGCTAGCCCCTTCTTTCCTGCCAGGCCCCGTACTCTTCAGTGTGGGCCCAGCCAGTCCTGCTTCCACTCACATGAGCAGAAGCTTCCTGCTGACGCTCCAGTTGCCAAGTATTGGGAGGGGAGAGGCCACCCGGCCCCTGCTGTGGGGCTGGAGTTGCAGGCGGAGGAGCAGCCACCTCTGCCCATGTGCCCGCGGCTGCTCCTCTGCCCCCAGTGCTGCTGCTTGCGGCCGCTCACTGCCATGGCAGCAAGCTTGCACTGCTGTCAGGGGGTGGGTGGGCCTGCTGGCCAACCAGGTGGGCACTGCCCACCTGGGCCACCTGCAGCTATACCTGTGCCTCCTGGGCTGTGAGGTTTGTGCTGTGTCACTGGGCGATACAACACAGACTCTCAGCCAATGTTTTTTAAAAATGTACTATAATATCTTAGTGGATATATAGATTAGTAGAGATGGGCTGACTTACAAACCTTGGGCATGGATCTCAATTTTGCCAAAAATGGTGTGGTGATTAAATCTAGGGTTTGGGTTCAGGTGTGGAACTGTTACATACACTTTAAAACTATTAGCGTGCACCAAATCCCAAAGCCTTTATTTAGTTTTTATACATTCCTCACACAAGTCCCCCATTATCTCCTCAGTTGAAGTTTTAACCAAGTAAGGATAAAGTAAATTCTTCAGGATTTGGCCGACAGCCATTAGCAAGACATCGGGCAAAATTTTTAAAAATTCAGTTTCAGGTGCAAATCTGTATGAGATGCAACCCTCTGAAACTATTTATGCCAGGCTGAAAATGCAGACACAGATTGTTCTGGCCCAATTTGTAGGAACAAAAAAGTGAAACCAGACCTTTGGAAAGTCATAGACTTTTCAAAATATTGCCCATTTTCTTCATTTGACTTAACATGTTCTTCTGCATAATGATCCAAGTGAAGGTTACAAAATCCCTTTGGTTAGCTGATATTCACATTTTGGAGGATTATTTTAAAGGAATAACATTTTATCTGTCACTTTTTTTTTTTTTTACATCTTATAAGAATTTTGTAATCAGAAAGGTTAGTTTATACATGGTACTATATCATTCACTGTTTATATAGCAGGAAAAGAATCTTTTCTTTAATTTAGTTTTTCAGGGCTATATGGTGAGTAACATTTATCTGATAGCACTAAAGGGTAAAAGCTAGGTATGTCAGACTACATTCTTTGCTTGTGTAAACAGGTGCAGCTCCATTGACTACCTCAATTTACACCAGTTAATGGTTTGGTCTATCTTATTTACCTGAGACAAAATGGCTATAACAGTAGAATTACATGTTAGAGAAATCTGTGGATTACAAGTTGTGTACAGTGGCACAAGAATTTCTGGCTACAAGTCAGTAGAGAAAGAGTGATATAAGACAAAGTCTAAGAGATATTAGAGCTGTTGTAGACCAGAAGTAAATAAACTTTACATGTTGGGGGAGATTTTCAAAAATACCTGAAGAATTTGGGAACTTAAATCCCATTGGAATTCAGTGGGATGTCTTATACCTAAATTTCTTACCAGCATTTGAAAATCTTTGTCTCAATATTTGTCTAACTGCCTAAGAAAAGCATTTAATTTTTGCAGTATAAATAAACAGTGATACTGTTCAAAGGATAACTGTAAAAACAAATTAACTGGTATTTGCCAAGTCTCAATGCATTAAATAAATACATATATACTATACCCTCATCTTCGCATACAAGGTATTTTATATGATTTATTATTTAGTTTATAATTTTACAATAGTCATAATGCACCTGTGTAGTGACGTATTATTTACTAACCTATTGGTCAAGAGTGCAGAGCTGAGTGTCTCATATAGTTGTGAAGCAATTACTTTAATTTGAGTTAGCATATATTCAGGACTAATGGAGTTGGGGAGACATACACTGTACTTTTCTTTTTTTTTTAAGAACATCAAAAGTTTCACCTCAGTTGCTAAAGGAGATTAGTTTGTGCCAAATCCACAGAAATAGTTGTTGGAGTTGGACACCACTGATAGCTTCATCTGTCTAGAACTGATTTTTTTTCTCTGTACCATTTACATCTGTGTAGAATAGTGTAAATCTACTGAAGAAGAAGAAGAAGAAGAAGACAGCACAAGGCTATTTCTGTGCTCATCCCAACTGTTTTATAACAGTAGTATTAAAAAACTGATGATCTCTGTGTACAAAAACAGTTGGAATAGTAAAGGAAGTGTGCAGGTTTTAAAACAGGCTACATTTAACTTACTTTGTCAATTAAATAACATGCAATGTTTATTTATTTATTTATTTTGAAATGTGTTTATTTTTGCTATGACAGCTTGTTTGTCCTGCCAATGTCTAATATAATACATTACCACACTTGTCACTTAAGGATTGTGAAAAACTCTTTCTTTTTACAGATCCATTGAATGGATTTTTCGATCTATTTGATCATGAAATACATCCACATACAATAGATGAACCTCCCATAGATACAGACTCAACAGAGGTTGAACCTTGTACCTCAGTTCCTGACCAAGAGTCTTCTGAGTACATAATAATGGAACCTTTATTTCCAATTTTTGAACTTGAAGAAGATGAAGATTGTGAAAATACTACTGACGTTACAACTCCTCCAGCATTGCAGTTCATCAATGGAAAGCAACAGGTGACCAGTGCACCCAAAGACACAAAAGCTGAAGAAGCAAGAAGTGACCAAATTGAAAGTGTTACACATTCCAAAAATGTCACATTTTCACACTTGAATGAAACTAACACCATAATATCTGAAAATGAGGCCTCTGGTACAATGCAACCAGGTAAAACTAGAGAAATAATAGGGGCATTTGAAGTTACACAACAACCTACAGCAGATGTTGCAATGTTGGAACCTATTTTAAGTGGTGAGTCAGAAGCTGCCTCTACAGATAAATCTGAAGTAACATCTTTATATGGGCAATCATCATCAGAAACTTCAGAGACCGTAAAACATCATGGAATCGAATTTCAGCAAAATGCAACTAAAGATCCCAAAATCTTGTCTTTGATTACTATAGAATCTTCTGGAGATGCTGCCATTGATCCTGAGTTCCCCAGTGCTATATTTTCAAAAACTCAGAAAACGACAATAAAAGAACATGCTGAAAAAAGTTCTGTTGCAACTTCTACTCCCAGTCCAGTGTCAGATTCCACTGCTATAGACACAGGCACAAAAGATCTTATGCCAGAAAAGGAAACCTCTGTACTACGAGGTGATTATAAATCAACTAATAAGCCTGATAGATTTTCCCCACTGGAAACCCTTGTAGAAACAACAAGAAGCTATCTAGTGAAGCCTGTGGCAAGTCCTGCTTCATTTATAATACCAGAAGGCTCTGGAAATGCAGAAGAGGAGGATTTTGCTAAAACTTCAGCTATGGTGACAGAGACTGTAATTACTGAAAAGATTTCAGTACAAGATACTTTCTTATGGTCTGGCAAGCTGCTGATGACGGAAGATTCTGCTACTGTTTCAGGAACCACCATTTCTTTGCATAAGGAAATTAGCACTACTTCTGATTTTGACAGAAGTTCTGATGAAACTGCTACCCCCTCGTCTGTTACTGAGCTGGCTACCGAAAAAGATGTTAGCAGCATGATTGGAACAGAAATTAAAGTGAAAGAAGATGAAAAAGCAGTACAGAGCACTGTTTCTTCAACAAAGGAACATTCATCTACTATTGAGATAGGAAAGATAGTATTCAGTGATGGACAGGAAAGCTCTATTAACAAAATTGGAATTGTAGGTCAGGAATCTACTACAGTCAGTGAAACCATACCAATGACAGATGCCACATGGCCTGATAGCAAAGAGGTTACTGTTGCTCCTTTCTCCTTGGATAAAAACCTTTTTACACATGAAGGATCTGGGGAAGAACCAACATACACTAGGAAAAACATCACAGACATAGTTTCAGGGGGTCTCACTAGAAAAGTGGTAAGTACTGATGCCCCATTTATTGATCCAGGTTCTGGAGAAATAGATGTAATCTTTGAATCTACTGCCATTACTTCAGTTCCGTTGGGATCTATGAGTGGGAGCACTGGAACACAAACAAAAAAATGGGAAAGAGACGTCCATAGCACAAATGCTTCATTTGTTGAATATACAACAATTGTTGAAGCAACAAAGTCAGTTTTAAGTACTGAGTTAGAGGACTCAACTAAGGAAGCTAGAATTGGAAGTCAAGAATCCAAAGACATTTTTACTACAAGTAAGCCAGGGGAACAAACACTTGAAACAGAAGCAAATTATAGGATTACAACTCTTCCTTCTCAAGAAATTTTTTCCCCTCAATCTAGAAAAGAGGTGACAACTCCTATTACAACAGAAGAGCAAAGTAAATACTTAGAAAGCTCTGGGGTCACATCTTCTATGGAGTCGGTAGTTAAAATAACTTTTCCTGACACCATTGTGACACATTTCAGCAATATAAAGGCTGTAACTGCATCTACAGAAAGTGAAAGTGGAAAAGACAGCTCTCCAACTGTTTCAGCAGAGAAAATACTCCTTATGGAGGCAGGGTCTGGAGAAGAATCCAGAGATGAGAGCAGTACCATGATACTAGTGCCACATGGTCCTACAGAAAAAGCACTTGGTACTAATTTCCCATTAATTGATCAGGGTTCTGGAGAAGTGGATTCTGTCATTGAGTCTTTTACAAAAACTACAGCTCTACCACATTTAGCAGTTAGTAGAACAGAAACGCAAACAGAAGATGAAAGAGAAATGATCAGTACACCATCTATAGATTATTCCTTTACTGCTGAACCTGTAAATTTAGTCATGAATACTGAAGGTGAAAGCACCACAGTTAGAACTGGAATTGCAAGAAAAATCATCACTGAAGAAACAATTGAAGAACAAATGCCTACTGAATTGGTAACAAGAACTTCTGCTATAAATCTTCCTTTGGAAGAGGATACACATTCTGAGCAGAATATATCTGCAGAAACTTCACAAAAAGCTGTAGAACTGTCTGGAATAACAACAAAAAATCCTGTCATAAAATATACAGAATCTACCCTAGAACAATCTGAAATTTCAATTTTTCCCAAAGTTGGTCCATATTCAGAAGACAAGAAATTGGAGATAATTTCTGGCACTGAATCTATTGGAAAAATACCTCCATTGAATGATATTACTCTAATTACTGAGCCCATAAAACTTGAAAGCAAAGGTATAAGTTCTCCTGCTACATTTACAAAGAAAGAAAAAGACTTGCTACAAAATATTTTCCCCACAGAAGACACTCACAGCTCACTTCTGATCCCCAAGGGTGACAAGCCAACTAACAAAGAGATCAGTAGTGATTCATGGTTTTCAGGACAAGGATCAGGAGATGAACTTATTAGTGTTCCATCAGTAGTGCCACTGAATTTTGTGACTGTAAAAGAAATCACAAGTACTGAAACATTTCTTCCTGAAAGCGTGGGACCAAGACTTTCAGGTGAGAAAATCCAAGAATTTAAAAATGGTTGGACTGGATCAAACAATGACTCTAGTGAAGAACTCAGTTCTGTAAGGGAGTCAGTTTCAGAAACAACAGAGAAAATGGTCACTAGTACCTCAGCTTTAGCTGAAGTGGGTTCTAGGAATGTCAGTACTAAAGAATCTACCACAAAAAAGATACCCCATTCTTTTTTCGTTACAGAGGACTCTCACAAGAAAGAATCTTTTCATTGGATAGAAGAAAATGAAACATACGGCACACCAACTTCTACTGATCAATTTCTTACTCAAGAGGAAACTTCACAGGTGATAGCTAATGAAAATATAACTGCTGCTTCTGTATTCTTTAATGGAACTCTTATTCTTGAAAGACAGGAAGCACTTGCAACATCAACTCCAAAAATGCCTTCCACACCACTATATGAAAGTTCAGAAGAAGGATCTGGTAGGGTGGACATTGTGGAGTCATTGCACCCAAAAGTATCTACCCACTTGGCATCTACCCATTTGCCAAAGCTGGAAATAACAGTTGGTCTTCATACACATGAGGAAAACTATTCTGAAATAATGAACACAGAAACAGCATTAAATGGATCACAGACTGTTTCATTGTTATCACCCACTCACACAGAAGAAAAAGGGATCTTACCAAGCCCAACTAGTGCTCAACCAAAGACATTTCCAGGTGAGAATTTAATAAATGATACACAGATAGATACCAAAATCCTTCCAAATCTCGATGACAAAAGAAATGTTACAGGAAAAGTTTCTGCTTTTAATGGGACTACATTAATTGAAGTACTACTAGGAATCACATCAGATGAAACAACCATCATAGATGTGGATCACTTTAAATCAGTTCATGAAGATATAGTAAATTTTCAGACAACTCCAGATACAAAGACTCATTTGACATATGGCAATAACGATAGCATAAAAGTTGAAGTGAAGGAGTACAATTTAACATCAAATCTTTCTATGACTGAAGAGAGATCATCTGGATCTGGTGACAATCTTTCCACGACTATTTCCAGTCAATCAATACATAGTGAATTAGTAACAGATGAAAACAGAGCAAAATCAGATGACAAGGATTTTGGTTCAGGGGATGTCATGCAGTTGACAACAGAAACTCCCATCACTGATGAACTCTCTGAATGGGGCATTTTTCTTCCTACAGTATGGCCATCATCAGTGGCCAGCCCTAGTGTGCCTCCGCGAGTCAGTGAAGAGGCTAAAGAATCTCCATTTGAAACTAAACATATAGCACCAAAACATAAAACAGAAGACAGCTCTGAATCAAGTTCTTTGTCAGACAACCAAGCAATAGCAGATCAGAGTGAAATAGTCTCGACCTCTGGGTATTCAGGAATGGGACAAGAAGAACCTGATGAGAGGAAGCCTTTGTTTTCTTCCTTTAGACCAGACTTACCTACTGGGATAGAACAGGCTTTAACAACAAGCATGTCTGATGTAAGAATTGGTACCCCACGACTTATATCCCAAAACGTAACAGAGTCATCTTACATAAGAGAAGTAAAACATCATACAGTTTATGAAGAAACAAAAACCACATTAACAGAATCTGAAGAAACAGACTCAGCAAAACATTTTTCTTTAACTCAAATGCCAGAATCTCCAGTAACTGTCCTCTTGGTTAATGAAGTATCAGAATACCCTGACGTAATCATTTCTAGCACTTTATCACCAAAGAATTCAGACAGGTCCAATCAATCATCAGGACAAACCTTCAATGAAGTTAGCTCTGATGTTGCAGCAACCTACAAACCACCCACTAAAGTTCTGTCCTCTAAAACAGAGTCTCCACTAGATTCTTCTGAATCTGAATCAGAAAGCTCAGCTCCTGAAAGTACTCCTGATGTTAGTGAACAGATAACAGAGAGAACACAGGAGAAAGAAATTTCTGTATCAGAATTCATTGCTGAGGAACTAGCAACCATTTCTGAAGATTCTCTATCAACAGTCAGACCAACAGCTTTTATACATTCTGGAGAAACAGCAGACACAGATATTCCAGAAGTTAGCACGTCTGGAGATGAAACCTCTACAGAGAAAGTGAAAGATTCCAATCAAGTAGATGAAAGTAGCACTGAAGATGCTTTGCCATGGCCATACACCACACCAGCTTCAGTTCCTCATGAACACATAGGAGATGGAGTATTTAAGCCTGCCCAGGCAACTGTTACAATGCTATCTTCACCATCTCCAGCTATAGGCCCAGAAACACAAACAGCTGTGGTAGTACAGAAGGAGTCCACAACAATCTCTGCTAATGTTGCCTCAAAAATTACAGCCTCTGAAAACATTCCTGAGTATAATAAACAGACAATGATAAGCACAGAGGATCTAAATACTAATGAACTTGTAACTTCATCATTTTTCCTTTTGGAAGTTACTAATGGATCAGATTTCCTGATTGGCACTGGTGGAGGTTCAGTTGAAGGCACAGCAGTCCACGTACTAGGTAAGATACAAATTTGATAAATACCATATAAACATGTTTTGATACCTGCAAACATTTAACTTGTTCTTCTTTATTTTCCCTTGAATACTTTATTTTGATACTAAGATGCCAGTTTTTAGCAAACATATGCTTGTGTATGAGATGTGATAATCAAACCATATTTGGAAGACAGTGAAAATAATATACTTAAAGCACCGGACAATTCTCAAGTCAATCCAATGGTGAAGCCTACTGTGTACAAATTCAGAGAAAATTAGGGGGCTGATCTAAAGCTCATTAAGTCACAGGTGTACCCTTCCTTTTGCAATAATGGGTTTTGGTTCAATTCTGGGGTGATGAGACCAGTATATCAGAAAAGGAACATTGATCCTAGCATGGCATATAGTTGTGGTTACTTTATATTTCATGTTCTTAATAGGTAAGTAGATATAATTATTTGATGGATGTTTGTTGCTTAGCATGACAGTTGCACATGTACAATTATTCTACAACTTTGGGGGCTTTCATGGAATATTCCAATCGATTTGGAAAATAAACCCAGTGAACCCTTGTCTTTGAATCAAATTAAATTAAAATAGGATCCCTTTGCTTCATATCCCACTTCTGCTCTCAGACTCCCAATATAGCCCTGGCTTCCTTCTTGCAGACGAGAAGCACTGTACTAATAGTTTTACTGAATGATTAAGAGTGCAAAAAACTCAGGTGATACAGTGTGTGGCTGTTCCGTATGAATATATACACCAGTGATTGTTTCTATTTCCCTATATCATGTACACGTTTGTTTGAATTGAGTTCAAATAAAGATCAGTAAAATGCTTTTACACTCTGCAATTAAAAATAGTAACATGATGACTTGAAGATTTCTTTGCCGGTAAGTTTTTTATCTAAATATTTTGGTTTAGTCTTATATACAGCTAGTAAGTTTATTTGTTTCCTAAAAATATGTTTTAAAGGAAGACAACTGGGGCATGTTTTGAAGAAAGAATATTAATTAGCAAAAGATGCTTTCAAAGAAATAAGTGTGTCTGGGCATTAAATGGTTAAGTCTGAGAATCCAAAATGACGGCAACTAGTCATATACTAAAAAGATGCATGTTCTGAGTACCCAACCATTCCACATAAACTAACCCTATTCAAAAGAATACATTTTCCATTCACTGTGCACATCTGTGTAACTGTTTTTGGCTATAATTAATTGCCATGTCATGCCAACTTAATTCTCAACAGAATATTTCAACTGCCAGAAGTAACACAAAATGTCATTTTTAAAATGTAAGATATCTCTGAAAATGAGTTACTGTTCTCCAGAGTGAATGTAATGTTCTTGGTATGGCTGAAAATGATAGTGATTGAAAATGACTACTCCAGGTAGTACAGAACTTTTAAAATTGGTTACTATTTAACTTTGCTAAAGCTTCAAAGGAAAAATAAAGAAATACCTTCCTCCTTTAAAAGAATCAACAACTGACTGATTACTTTTGGCAATGTAGTAATTTTTTTTTCTTTCTTTAACTCATATAACAGGCCAAGATCCCTGCAAAAGTAATCCCTGTCTTCATGGGGGCACCTGTTATCCACATGGCTCTTACTATGTCTGCACATGCATGCCAGGTTTCAGTGGCGAGCAGTGTGAATTGGGTAAGATGATGCCAGCTGAAAGCTTTTCTTGTACTGGGTTTTCTGCAGATTGACTAGAATCATAGAATAATAGGGATGGAAGGGACCTCACGAGGTCATCTAGTCCAACCCCCTGCAATAACAATGTTTTGTATATGTGATTTGAAAATGGAATTATGTATCATTATAGTGACAGAAACCGAGAAAGAGATTCCTGCTTCTCTCTTCCCGGCCACAAAACAAACTAGAGAGAGAATTTTCAAACTGTGTCCAATTTATTAACTAAACAAACTAAGAACACATACAATAAAATACATAAATAATTCAAATCATCAGCATAATTTTCCTATCATATTGATTAAATCATTTTGAATAAACCAGCAAATTCTTATAAACTTGTTCTAATAGTTGAAGAAGGCAGTAAACTTTATTTAATTCTCAGTTCCCCAAATAACAGGGCATTATCTGTATTAATGCCAGCTAATATATGACCAGCCAAATAGCAGATAGGGGCAGGGAGAAATCAGTCACAGGTTGACATCAATATTTAGAGAACTCTGATGCCAGTTGAGCGACTTCCCAGACTATCCATGGTTCTGATATCCAGTCTCTCCCACCTCAGCATAAGGTTACATGAGACATTCCAGTACAACTCAGGTTAACACAGCTTGTTACATTTGACTAGTAAGTGGAAAATCTGGTGAAAGTACCAGTTTCTCAGGATTTAAACACATGCTTCCAACCCATACGATATATATGTGTGATCCTTCAGTGAGATTGTTTAACCTAGGGCTGTTTTAAGTGCTTGCAAAGCTATTCATTAAGTTAGGCTGTCAAATAAAAATACTCTTTTAATATTTTTGATATTCAGTGGCGATCAGCAATTTAACTTTGAAAAGGAATTTTGATTTAAAAGTTTAAACTTTAGTTGTGCCAGAGTAAATTTTCTTTAAAAATTACAGTTGTAAGTTCAGTTTTCACATATTGACCTATTTCTCACAACTTACTCTCTCACACTCAAACTCACTAGAAATTGGAGATGAATAAGCATTTTAACACCAGGTACTAGTATTTTGATTAGGTGAGAGGAACTTTCTGTTTGCCTCAGGATCATAAATCCAGTAAAGATCTCCTTTATTTCTCTGTGAAGATGATCATCCCTCAAGTAATCTAATAATAAACAGTGAGAATACCTTTAAGAAGCGTTGCCCATATCCTGCAGGAAGCATGACATGAAAGGAATAGATAAACCATACCATAAGATGCTAATGCCTGCACTTTTACAGTCAGAAACTAGAAGCACTGTTTACATTGCTAGATAAGATTTGTATAGCATGATCACAGCCTAGAGATGGTTATGCTCTTCTCAGAGAGAATTAACCAGCTATATGCGTTACAATGTATCTTCTTTCAGAGGTACCCCACAAGGAGTGATAGCTAGGAAATGAAGATACAGATTACAGAAATTAACCCAGGAGTCACACAGCAGGATTCAAAAGCATGTAAATGTCGAAATTGTTCAACATATATCACTTTCCTGAGGTTATTTTGTATGTAGAAGTCAGAATTCTCATGTGGGAAAAGCTGTTCCACAGTCTCTGTTGCAATGCTTTATCCTTCATGAGTGATATTGTTCTTAGCACTAATTCAGAATCAGGTAAACACTGTTTCTCTGGAAGGAAGCAAATATGTTGTAAATACACTCTTATATTTCTGTATAGATGTTGACGAATGCCAGTCCAATCCTTGCCGGAATGGAGCTACGTGTATTGATGGTCTCAATGCATTTACTTGTCTCTGTCTGCCAAGCTATATAGGTGCTCTTTGTGAACAAGGTAAGATATTAACAAATACTTTCCCCACCCCCAATTTGTGGCTACCCTAGGCCCACTATGTAGTCATCAATTATGCAAAACTCTTAGAAGTTTCAGTGGGAGATTTACATAAACAAACACATCAGCAACAGGACATTCTTATGTGTGTGTTTGTTTTTTTGTAAACTTTTCCTTGTGCTTCTTGATCCTTCATTCTCTTTTACACTTGCTTCGTGATTTTTGTCTCTGTTTGTGGTTCTGCTAATGCCAATGTTGTATGACCATCTTTTGGAGACTGGTTTTTGCCTAAGCAGGGCATGCAATCCTGATTACTTCAGAACGCCAGATCTCAAAATGAAAATGTAACATGCGGATCTCATCTTGTTTGACTGCTTTTACTCAAGAACCCCAAATCTGTTCCGTTTGTGGTTTGCTAAGGGCTGTATTGTCCCTTGGGCAGTGTGGTGCTACAGAATCACACCTCAGTGAGAGGAGCGGGATATTCCTAGAATTGTCAAGTATGCCAGGAATGCACAAACTGGGTACAGTATGCAACCACCTGCATGGCTGGCCATGGCTCTGCTGTCTACCCCTCTCTATCTCCTTCTGGTTCTCCTTTGGAGTAATTAGGAGAACATTCCTTGCACAGGATAGAGAAACTTGTGGTGCTTATGGGAAACTAATTAATAAGGGGATCAGAAGGGGCAGCAAACAGAAGCATGATAGGATGCAAAGGTGGATCAGTAGGAAAGAACAATGTTGTGAAGGACTTTAAAAGTAAGATGAATCATCTGTTCATTTTCAAGTGGTGGCAGTCATTGCTAGCTTACTCCAGGTTTCTTTTAGGAGTTCTGGAGGCTTTTATAGAGAGCTGAACCAAAACAAAAACAAAAACCCCAGCACATCTCTGTGGGTTCTGTGTGAGTGTTTCAACAATGTCAAGTATTTCTTTACTGTACATTCACTTAATCCATAATAAAATTTTAAAACAAAACCAGCATGAGAAGGATAGCAAATACACAGCAGGCCAGAAATAGACTTTAAATTGACTCAAAGTAGATAGTACATTGGCGATCACAAGCAATGGCAGCAGATTTTTTTTTTAGTCCTAATAAATGTTAAGTGCTACTTTCATGGAGGGGAAATAAACAATACAAGTACAAAAGAAGAGGGACATACCCAAATAGCCACACCCAAATAGCCAAAGGAAGTATATTTTAATCTTTAACTCTGCCCTAATATCACTTTATTATGGTACTAGAGATTTGGGTTGCTGCCGTGAAGGTGTGGGATTGTGATTGGGAGGAGACTAGACCTGTGACAGGGTTTATGTCTTACAAAGTATCCGCATATGAAAGACATTTGGGAACTCCTATTTTAGAACACTGACAACTAGAAACCAGGATGCCACCACCAAATGTATCATGCTGCCTATGTACTTATGGGGTCCTGCACCTTGGCATCTGCATTCCCAGCTTTTCCATGTGACCTATGCTGTGATAATTTAGAAAAAGAGTGAAAGGTACAGGTGACAACAGAGCTATAGGAAGCTCTCCAAGTTGGTAAATTCTGGATAAATAGGCAATGTTCCATTAATCTTCCATGTTGCAGTACTTTGTTCCACAAGAATAATCAATGGGACTATTCACAGAAAGGATTTACTCCTCCATGTATGTAAAGTAGGGCAAAATCTGTTCCCAATATTAAAATTATTGGAGAAGTTTCCTGGAGAAAAAGAAATGGCACTTAAAGGTGCTCTTTTTCCTGGCTTACAAAAATATCTTTCTTTCCTTTTTTCTGTAACTGACTGATTTCAAGCACAGTCAGTCAAGTAGACCTCTCTACCTATAGTTGCATAAATGTTTGACAGTTTCTGGCTTACCTTTCACCCTAAGCCTTTTTGGTGAAAGGCAGTTCACAAGTTTTTCCAAGTGAGCCTAAAGGGACTTGTTTGTTAGAGTTTAAACCTCTGGAGAATGACTAGCTCCAACTCTCGTCACAATTCAGTAGTCTGGTATAACCCACTGTTTGAAAGACCTTCTGAATCTGTTCTCTAAGACTAGAATTTGATAATGTTTTTATAACAGAAGGAATACATGTTCTCTATTTTTCAGCAAAACCATAGTATGGAATTGAGCATCATGGTAGCTTTAATTTGCCTTTTATGACCAACCTGAGGATACATTTTAGGTGGTTAATGGGAACATTTCCTAGTTTGTCAATGAGAAACAGACCTCTGCTCACTCAGCATTGGAATTTAAATTTCCTCCACTTAAAGTCCTGCAGTGGTTTGGGACCTGGGAAATGCGTTCAGTGCCAAATTTCCATTTCACCAGACAAAATAAAACTGCCTTGGCAACTCAGACACAGTTGTCTGGCAAACAGTCTTTATTTCATGGCATCAACACTGACTTTGCTAGATTGAAAACACAGTCAGAATGACAGAACATGTCACCTCAATGCCTCAGGAAGGTAGTGCATGAGCATGCAAACATGTTTCATTAGTTGCATTATGTTTTATTATTTTCATTTGCGATACATCCTATTCATTTCGGCGAGCTTTCAAAATTAAGGACCCTGTAGTTAGAGGTGCTGAGCAACAAAATCTCACTGTAGGTAATGGAAGCTCTGTGCACAGTATCTCTGAAATTCATTCCTTTAGATAGGAGACAAAGGGAATTAGATTCTCTGTTGTTTTATGGGCTCTCCTTGTCACTCAGGCAACACAAGACATCAGAAATCAGCCCGATATGGTCAGCTGATAAGTCCCGCAGACTGAGGGAACTCAATCAGTGATGCCATCTGTTCCTCAGGCAGTATTGCCAGAACTCAGTAAGCTCTGGCTATGTTCAGGAGATATATAGTCCGTTAGGGATCCTGGCCAGTTGATGAAGGGATGAGCAGACTGCAGTGTACTCTCACCTATGCTGAAGCCTAGGAGGAACTGATACCCTGACAGCCAATGAGCTATAACTGACTCCCTGACAGCCATCTTCCTTTGTCTCTCCAAATGAAAACATAGTTCAGCAGAGAATGTGGGCTAGGAGCTTCTTTTGAATACTGCAAGAGAAAACTGTCAGACATAAAAAATAAAGCTACCATCCTTTCAATAAACTAAAAGCATAATTCAGAGAGACAATATTGTTTCCAATTCAGATTGAATTACTGGTACAGTTAAATACACCTGCTCTCTTATAAATATCCCTTTCTGTCGTTTATATATTTGTTTTGTTATCCATATTCCCCAACTTTTCAAAATATAACTGTATCTGCTTAAAATACCTGCTCACCAGAGCAGATAGTTTCTTGTTTGTCACTTTTCGAATGCAAAATAGCCAGGGGATGTTTTCATATGCAGGCAAGTGTGCAAGTGTGATTGCAGACTGAGACAGTGGATCTGAACCTACTCACTTTCCATATAAGTTGGCAGTAACGCCACAGAAGTAACTCCACTCCTCTCCTTGACACCTGCTCTTCTGTGGCATTGGGGAGATCCTGATGCACATTTATTTGGAGCGCTCTAGGTTGCAGACCCTGCTCCTAAGGTTCTAGCTGCACTTTTCCTCACACCTTCTGATATATGCACATGCCATCTATGGTCCCACAACTTCATAGGATCTCCTCATTAACCTCCTTCTAGAGCTAGCCAAAGTGGCTTGCTATAACACCCAGGAAAGGATGTTGGCTGAGTGGATGGTCTGTGACTGTGGGGCCTATTTTGGTGCCTCTGTTCATTTATGTGTCTGGGCAGAGTTTCTCTGGGCTGTGTCTGCTGGCTCCCTAGGCATCTTTGGGGAGCAGCAGGTGTTGTCTGGAGTTCTCTGTTCACTTCAGGATCCCTACATTTGACTCTTTAATCCCCACATCTGCTTTTTTCATTAGTTGTCCCCTGAACTTAGTTGAGTCCTGAGCTCAGTAGCTCCTCCCTGTAGGTTGGGGGTGGGCTTGTGCTGGCTGCCAACTTTAAGGAACACATTAGGAATGCCACAGAAATCTAGGGAGTTACACCTGTGTAAAATTGGTGAGAAATCACTTAGAGTATCTAGACAAATGACCTCAGGACCTGGAATCCTTCATTTGTAATATTAAATGTTGGTGTGCCAGTGCTAATGGGCGACACTATGATCTTCCTCACAATGAGGAACACTTCTCCACAAGTTAGTGTGATTACTCATAGGATAAGATAACATTCAGTGTAAGTTAGTGCATCATAATAGAACCCACGATGATGATGATATCTCAGTATTGGACTATCCTAACTCAGGTTAAGAAGTATCTTACCACAGATAGTCTCATTGATATCACTGGGACTATTTGGGTAATAAGATACCACATGTAGGGTGCGTCTACACTTACAAATTAAGTTGACTTAAGGAGCCTTAAATTGACTTAATTTACTCCGTGTCTACACTGGGCTTTCCTTAATTTGACTTAAGCTACTCCTTAAGTCGAATTAAGGAAAAGTTAGTTCGAAATAATAACACATCGTTTTAATTCAAGCTAGCACTTAAGTCGACTTAAGCCAGTGGAGATGTGGAGTAGTGCCTAGGTGGACCTTTTAAGTCGATTTAAAGCATTAAGTCAACTTAATAAGGTAAAAAAGGGGCTACACTTGAAAAAGTTAAGTCCACTTCTGTTAAGTTGACTTAACAAGGTCCACTTTAAGTTTATAATGTCGACTTAACTTTTCAAGTGTAGACATAGCCAAAGGGACTAAGAAGGACCACAACTTACCCATTAACTTCTTCTAGAATAGGGTAGTGGGAGTATCTACCAGAAAAAATGGAGTTATTGCTCGTTCCCCACTTTACTGCTCTCTGGCTAATGGTTCCCTTTGTTTCATCTCTCTCTCTCTGCTACTCTGACTGTGGTCCACCTGCTCTCTAGGTGCTGCATTTTTGTTTTAAACTTAAAGCAAATTTGGCTTCCATATGGCTGAACCTCTGCAGACACTCAAATAGCTTAGCCTGTTTACCAAATGCAGCTGTGCTCATGGAATCGACTGCCAAAATGGCACATATGCGTTTATTAGGAAATGTCCCTCACTGGAGTAATACAGCACAACTTTTTTTCTTTTTCTTTCCAGGTTCCCAAAGCTAAACAAATGTTTTCTTCATTATCACTCAGCAACGTTGCTTTTCATAACTGAGATCCTTGTCCCAATGTTTGTGATTACCATTTCCTCCGCTGACTCACTTTTTTCTCCCAGTTGTAGTTGCTTGGGAAAGAAGAATAGTGGAGAAAAATTTATTGCAAGCATTCTCTTTGTAGACAGGCAGTATCTAGCTGATATCTCACAGCTGAGGGGCTTCTTGACTATTTACTACAAAAGCAGTTTCACTTTGAGATGTCTGGGCTAATGGGAGTCTGACTTTCATTCATTACCTGAATCCAGAATATAGAATATATACAGTTGAATAAGTCACTTTGCATTCAGCCTTTGGTTCCTTAAGCATCTTACAGAATTTGTTTGAGAATATGGCAGCTATTGGCAGCAGCCTATTGATGCTGTTGAAAAACCTGCCTATATTCTGCACCTAGGGGGGCACTTTTTTAATGAAGTTGGAGAGTGGTACACTTATGCTTGCTGTAATGAGGAACAGAAGCTGTATGGGTATCTTGTAGCACACATCTCTGAAAACAAGCCTCTAAATTATAATAAACTTTTTTGGGCAAGAAAAACATCTTTTAAAATATCATAAACATAGCAAGCAGTCAAATTCCAAAGGGGTAGCCGTGTTAGTCTATTGTAGAAAGACAACAGAGTCCTGTGGCACTTTTAAAGACTAACAGATTTATTTATCGCATGAGCTTTCGTGGGAGAAAATCCCACTTCGTCAGACGCTTTGAAGATAGGAAAGTTACAGAGTGGGAGGAAATTAAATGCAGGGGAGTGTATGACATAGCATCAGGTCAGGCTGTAACAGTACACTCCCCTGTATTTAATTTCCTCCCACTCTGTAACTTTCCTATCTTCAAAGCGTCTGACGAAGTGGGATCTTCTCCCACGGAAGCTCATGCGATAAATAAATCTGTTAGTCTTTAAAAGTGCCACAGGACTCTGTTGTCATAGCAAGCAGTGTTTCAGTTTTTCCAACACATTTTGAGATCAGTTTACAGAAAGTTGTGACCACCTTCCAGGAAAGAAAGTATATGTATAAAATGAACATAAAATAGGCTGGTGAAGTCCTCACATATAAATTGTTCAGAAGTGGATACTGATCAGATAGGAAAACTTATGCCAACTCATGTGCAAGAAAGGCATAAGCCCTTATATAGTCCTCCTGCTAATATATGTGCCTATCTCTCAGAGTAATGTCAGTGGGAGGTGCACACTGGCAATAGAATAAGGGACTGATTCAACCCTCTATAATGCAATGATGAAATCAAGCTCTGCATATTTCACTGCTTTTTTGTTAGGCTGGTTTGCATTTCTACCAGAGATACTTCCTTGATAGACTGTCCCGGCACTGGGATAGCCCAGTTCCGCTTAGTCCCTGAGCCCTCTTCCTGTGTGTTACACCAAACTCTGTTGTTACTTGACATCCTTTCTGTGAGATGAGGCTCCTAAGCAAGATGAGTAACAACATTTGAAACTTCCACCTTGAAGGACACAGCACAATTAGTCAGTGCTCTGTGGTTAAGCAAAAGCTCTAGACAGACACAGACAGACCAAACTTAAAAACTGGCCAGATCATAGAGATTGTGTCATCTGCTGCCTAGATCCCTGGAGCTAGAAAAAAACTCATTAGTGTAGATTACATATTCCCTCCACAGATTCTTTAAAGTATGAGCAGTTTTTTTTACAGCTTGACTTGTACATTTTTGTACATCTATTCTAACCAATTCTATCCCTGTATGGCAATTGGTGTGACATATTACCTACAGTTAAGAACTAAGGAATGTTATAGTTACCGAATTTACACATGTGTTATAAATATATGGCTACTGCTCCCTCACAGACAGTTGGAGACTCTTGGGCTATGTCTACACTAGAAAAGTTAAGTCGACTTAAGCACTATCTTAAGTGGACTTAATAAGGTCGGCAAGGGGCTATGTCTACACTAGAAAAGTTAAGTCGACTTAAAGTCGATGCTTATTAAGTTGATTTAACAAAGTCAACTTAACTTTTCTAGTGTAGACATAGCCCCTTGTCGACCTTATTAAGTCCACTTAAGGAAGTGCTTAAGTCGACTTAAGAAAAGCCCAGTGTGGACCTGGCTTTGTTTAGGTCAACTTAAGCCTCCTTAAGTCGACCTAACTTCCCAGTATAGACACACCCTTGGACAGAAATCCCAATTCCCTCCCCCCACTCTCCACAGATATATATCATTTATACACAACTACTGGTATCATTGTATCGGGACTGGTGCAGAGCTGGGGGGGGAAGAGGGAATCCTTAGGTGGGAAAAAGCTGGCTAGATGGGAAAAAGCTGGCTCTGTGCTACTATTCCAGAGCCTTCTGGCACAGGAGCTGAGGGAATAGGGGGGCTTGAGCCAGAAGGCCACATTCATGTGTTTAAAAAGGGGTGTGGTGAAAGCATGCTATGCTCTAGTGATCCTCAGTTGCTGAAGTGGTACTATTTCAACCACCTAACTTAGAGCAGTCCTTAGGCTGCTCTATATTATGCTAGGCCCACCTTTCCCTCTACTCCTTCTCAAAGCCATTTCCTCTCATTGGTTCTACATCAAATCTGAGGAGCTGGTTCACACTCTCTGTACCCTTCTTACTATAAAAATATTTTTCCTTGTGATAACTTTGTACAGTGAAAGAACAGAACCAAAATGAATATGGAAGTTTTACACCATCTGTTCTCTCTGTGGCTGCCTAACCTTGACACTATAATTGACGTCAACCCTATAAACTGCTACGGTTCCCATGCTCAGGTTTATTGCTCTTTAGCTTAATTGAAATATAGACTGACATGAGCGCCTATCTACTGTGTATTCTTATCAGTGTTACTCCTCATACAAGCACAGACAATGTTCAGTTCTTTACTTTATATTCCAGCTTTACAGCTGTCTTTAGAAATGATATCTTAAGTTTACTGAGGTCTACTCCCTTTTTTCTTTTTTTGGCCAACCGTAATCTTTGCTGAGATAGCACTTCAGCTTTGCATCTGCTAACTGAACAATGACTGTTACTTTTCTCCATGGCCATTTTCTATCATCAGTCCTTCGCAGTAATGGAACAGAGTAACTTAAAGAATTATTTGACGAAGTAAAAAATAAATAAATGAATAAATAAAAAGTATAGACCCACTGCAATCTTATGTCCAAGTGGAGCACCTGTGTTTAATTCTTTCAGAGTTATTGGATAATAATGCCCGCTAGGGATATCCCAGATCCAGCATAATGTGGCAATCTGGAGGGTTTTAATGCATATTAACAAACAAAGCATAACATTACTTGAGACATGAATAAGAATGATAGGATCAGTGAATATTTTTTCCATTTGTGGGGCTTAGGTTGTGTCTTCCTGAGCCTTTTAATAGCAGAATCCTCTATCCACTGGCATAAAACTCAAAAGGGGGCATTTCATGCATATTTTAAGAGGTGTTTTTTGTTTACTGGTCACAGATACAGAGACTTGTGATTATGGCTGGCACAAGTTCCAAGGACAATGCTACAAATACTTTGCCCATCGCCGCACGTGGGATGCAGCTGAAAGAGAGTGTCGTCTCCAGGGAGCCCACCTGACAAGCATCTTGTCTCATGAAGAGCAGGTGTTTGTGAACCGTATGTACCATTAGGATTCCTTTGAGCAATCGAGGGTTGAGGACACAGAGCTAGTAAAATATGCTGAGAAAACATCCTCCAGGCCTCTAAATAGTTTTCATATTTCCCTTCTAAAATATGTATCATCAGCTGCTTTTTAAAAGGAAGACATCATGTTCTCAACCATTCCTGTTTCTGTTAATTTGGTATTAATTATTATTTTCAGTGGGAAAAATTCTGATCTTTGAAGAAAATCTGTTTTCTACCCCTAAAGTTTTCAGTCCTGAGAAGAAGACAATAAAAGACAAAGAAGTTCAGCATTTTATTCCACAGACTTTGTTCTAGGCTCATTGTTTAGACAATTTCCTTCACCAGGTCATCTTAAATACTGTTTGACAGGCACAAAGCATCAGTAGCTTCAAGTTACATTCCAAGACAGCTTCATCCCTGCGACATTTGGCACAGCATCAGGTGCTGCCTGCACAAATTGAGTAATGCTATTGATTAAAATATTTGGAGATGTTCATTTTCTAATTGTACTAACGTTGGGGTCAGGCGTTCAGTTCCCAAACATCACCTTGTAAGAAAACACTTTGGGTCTCTCAAAGACTGTCTATATAAAGATAAAAGATCAGCTGACTTGGGCTGGCAGGGCTCGGGCTGCAGAGCTAAAAATCACCGTGTATGTATTCAGACTTGAGTTGGAGTCTGAGCTCTGGAATTCTCCACCCTCAGAGCCCGAGACCTCAGGCTGCAGCCCAGATCTGAACATCTACACAAGTGGTTCCCAACCTTTTTGTCTTGAGGCCCACAGATCTCATTGTTACAACCCTGAAGGGCCACCAGTCTCTGCCAGAAGTCTTCCCTTCCAGCCTCCACTGCAACCAGAGAGAAGGAGTTCAGCAAGGAGCTGCCACCCTCCTCACTGACCTTTCATCCCCTGGCTGCAGCAGGGAAGCCACATGCATCCTGGAGTCCTATCTGCTCCACCCGGGTCTGTAGGCAGTAGCTCTCTTCTTCAGTCAGGGGGATGGGAGATCAGTACTCCCTTCCCTCTGGCTCCAGCAGGGATCCCAGCACCTAGGGACCCAGGTGGAGTGCTTTGCCATGCTTCCTGCTGTTGCCAGCGGGAGGGAAGTGCTGATCTTCCACCCCTTGGCTGCAGCAAGGAACCTGCACCAGTCTTGTAGCCCTACAGCAACACATTGCACGTGGGTTCTTAAGCAGCAGTTCCCTTCTGCAGCCAGTGGGAGGGTAGTAGCAGGCACTTTTGACCCAATGGCCACAGGTTGGGAACCATTGATCTACATTGTGACTTTTTTCAGCCAAGCCCTGCCAAGTCAGCTGATCCGAATCTGTGCCCAGTTGACATTGACATTGTTTAGTCTGCAGGTCTCTGACTTTCTGCCACTGAGTTTGGCACATCTGAAAAACTTTTGACATTTTTAAGGAAGAGAATATAATTATTTAATGACAGTAAACTAGTGAGGTAGCTTTTTCCATTTTATTGTCTTTGTCTAACATTTAACCAGCTGGGTAGAAATGATCTTTTGGGGATGTGCAGGATAAAAGGAAGATAGAAGATAGTTTAAAACAATTAGATGAGAGACACTGCTTTTATAGATTTCCTGAATTAAAATAAAAAGGCTAAAAAAAAGCCTGAAAATATTTGTTTGCATGCTTAGTGAAAGCTATTTAAGAATAGGAAGTCTGATTCTTTCTGTGAAAATTCTTTCTTTTCTTTGATGAATTTTCTCCCTTTCATGGGAAAGTTAATATAAATATCTTCTTGGTTCCTTTCCTGTTAGGTGTCGGGCATGACTACCAGTGGATTGGTCTCAATGATAAGATGTTTGAGCATGATTTCCGCTGGACTGATGGCAGCACACTGGTAAGATGTCTTTAAAAAGAAAAAGTTAACCTGAAAACCTTTTTGGTGGCTTATCTAATATCCATTGGAAATGTAAAAAATAGGCCTAACGACAGGAACAATACAGTAGCCAGATGTTTACCCCAACAAACTTTCTTGCCTTGGAATTCGTACCTGTTTTTTTCATCTTCATCTTGCAATGCTAAAAAGGTGGAATATAATCCCACACAGAGACTGTTCCAAAGGGATTACCTTCTGAGATGTTTATCATATAGGGTGCGTCTACACTTAGAAGTTAAGTCGACTTAAGGAGGTTTAAGTCGACTTAATTTACTCCGCGTCTACACTGGGCTTTCCTTAATTCGACTTAAGCTGCTCCTTAAGTCGAATTAAGGAAAAGTTAATTCGAATTAATAACACCTCATTTAATTCGAACTAGCGTGTAAGTCGACTTTATTAAGTCGACTTAAGCCAGTGGAGACACGGAGTGGTGCCTTGTTGGACCTTTTTAAGGCGACTTAAAATGTTAAGTCAACTTTATAAGGCCAAAAAGGGGCCACGTCTACACTTGAAAAGTGAAGTCAACTTTTGTTAAGTTGGCTTAATAAGGTCCACTTTAAGTCGACTTAAAGTCAACCTTATTAAGTCAGCTTTATAAAGTCAATTTAACTTTTCAACTGTAGACATAGCCATAGAGCCTAGATCCTGATACTTGGTGGACCTGCTTCGTGCTCATCTGCTACTACAAAAAGGCAGCGGCATAGTGATTTCCTTCAGCATGGGGCAATTCTCAGGTTGTGTAGGGAGGGCATAATGGTTCTTACATCTGCCCTCATCCTCGCCTCCAGTGTAGAGGGCATTCTTATGATGAAGGATCTCCCCTGCACTCATGATCCCTTCTGCCAGATCACCCAGAAACTGCTCTGTATTGTGCTTTGAAACTATTCTAATGCATGACAATCTTACAGCTGGCCGGGATGTGAAAAGACATCTTAAAGCCACCTTTACATATCTCCTTCCTGACATACAGTGGGTACAGAATGCCTGAACCCAACAGTGTAGCCCTAAGATATTCAGGTATTGATACTTTTTATAGCATCAAAGCCATAAGGAAAAAATAACTAGGTGGGGAAAGAAAACATTCTCTCCTCACCTTCAGCTTGCTAAACTAACTCAGTCAGCTGTCTGGACTTGATTCGGTATCAGCCAAGCCAAAGTATTCAATCTCTTCCTTAGAAGAGACAGGTGATTTACAGCCAGTTTAACACCCATTGATACACACTATATAAACAGATTGGTCTTGCTTGTTTTTCCTTTGTGTATCCTTCTATAACTAGGGAACATCTGGTCATCAGGTCACATATATAAAGACTATGGTGACTACTGCTTATCACTCTGGTATGGACTTCAGTGAGAAGTCAGAGATAAAATTGATTTGATTGATTGATGCTTTATAGATAGAGGTTTAAAGGCCTTTCTCAGTGTTTTGTGACTGATCCTTTTCTTGATGAACTGTTGTGTGCTGCAGGTGACAGTACAGAGAAAAGAAAAATGAATTTTTCTCTCATTTGCTTGCTTTAATTCCAGAACAAATGCGCTTAAGCTTAACTGTGCCTGGAGGTACAAAGTGTCTTTAAATGTGGGGAGAGGAAGTCTGCTACTGTACATCACTTCCTCCTATTCACCTATTTGTGGGAGTCTAGCACCTTTTGATTCATCAATATGCATAGTCCTTGTACTCCATTCACTTTGTTGATCCCTCTTCCCCTAAGTGCCCTGGTATGGTCAGGCACAATCTAGGATTTATCTGTGGGATCAGCATATCTTTGCACTGGTAAATACTAAGTGACTTGTAAACTTACACTTTACAAAGGCAAGTTTGGTATGACACAAACTGATAAAATCTAATTCCAAAGGGGTAGCCGTGATAGTCTATTATAGAAAGACAACAGAGTCCTGTGGCACTTTTAAAGACTAACAGATTTATTTATCGCATGAGCTTT
>ML685830.1:2938306-3063942 GCA_007922175.1 Pelusios castaneus
CAAAAGCAGCTCAGTCAGCAGCTGAAGATTAGGCCCATAGTTCTTTAAATATTGTTTATGAATAATGATGATACTTAGAATATAAAACAATATTTAAAGTACCAAAATCTTCTAAAATAGGTGGTGATAATGAAAATGGAAATCCTGACACATTCTTATTTGATGCTGCTCAAATGAAATAAGTATGGTGAATAGTATATATTACTACATCATCATGATTTTTCCTTCACTTATATTTTCATTCTGGGCAAAGAAAGCAAGAATTAGGAATCTCTGAACCTCAAACTCTTCCACTGGAGATTGGGGAATGAGGTTTGAGTTACTTTGGTGAACATTTTCCATGGAGATGAGGAAATCTACAACATAATTATTCAGTCTATTGAAGGGAATTCCTTTGCCAAGTGTTGGCATGTATTTTATTAGCACTGCTTCTGGAAAAAGGCTCAAATGTACTTTTTATTTGCGCCTAAAAGATATTTAAAACAGTGAATTAAATGGAAGGAAATCAAGACTTTCTTTTGACATTTTCAATTCATATCCATCATAGATTGTGCTTTTTCAGATATTTTTAATTGTACGTAAGCGCCAGCCACATTAAATAGGATCAGGATTGGACAAAAATATGAGTTCACATTGATTAGTTTGTACTAAATTTGTCACTTGGATCTGCATGGCCACTTCTAGCTGACTTGCAGAAAGTTTAAGTGACAAGATACAGATGAGGCATATTACAGTATATTAACAGATGAAAAGTTTCATTTCAGTTCTCTGAGGACTCTTTTGCACATTAAGATCAGTTCTAGTCACTTCAGTATTTTAAAAAATGTGTTTGGGAAGCTTATAGGCAAGAGCTAAAAAAAACTGAGTAAAAAGTTGAGTCTAAAATAAGAGATCTACTTTTCAAAAGCGCTGATACCTAGCACTTTTGAAAATCAGACCATTTATTTAAGTGCCATTTTCCAAGAGCCCGTCTTTTGAAAATCTTCGCTTTCATTTTTCTCATGGAAATGGTCAGATGTTGTCAATTTATCAAAAGCAGCAACAATAAAACTGCTCTTCTTTTCCAAGGCATAGTTTTCATGCATCAGATGGCATTTGTACATGGTTAATAAAATCAATTCCAGTAAGGTTGTAAATATATGGACTGATCTTTAGGCAGAGTTTCTGAGAGAAAATACACTGGTGACTAACAAACCAACCAGGGAAATGGATTCACTGTGAATGAAAGTATTAAAAGCAAATACATTTTTCCTGGACCAAACAATGTTTGTCCATCTGCCCATTATGTTTCTTTTTTTTTAAATAACTTTTATTTATGATGGGGGAGACCTCCTAGTACAAGAGGCATGTCTTACATCCTGATCCTGCAGAGAGAATTGTCCAGGTCACCCTGAACTCCCATGTCAAATCTTATTGAAGTCATTGGGTCTTTGTGTGGATGCAAGGTTTGCATGCTGTTTTCTTGGCAGGATTTGATTCTTAGTCTTACAGTTGCTTTCATGTAGTAGTCCTTTGTGGTTTCCTGTTGTGCGGACAAATAGCAGGATAACCCTTTCATGAAAGGTTGAGTTGGCTAGATAAGGTGATATATCTGCTGACATGCGAAGGTCCCTTTTGGGCATGGCACTTTCCCTATAACCCAGACACATGATTGACTTGAAAAGTACTAGAGAGTGGGAGTAAAATATTTCAATGTGCTTATACAACCAGTGCAAGTGCTCATCGAAACAGATGCTGGTTTTCCAGAAACACCGTATTTTGCATATAACTGTCCTTTCACTATCCTGACTTTATTAACTTGGTCATATTTTATTTATATTTGACAAATTTATTTTTATTCCTATAATGTATGTACTTAAACCATCTGTCCTAAGTTCTGGCCACTTTTTCAACATTTAAAACATAATAACCAATACTTACATTGAATGGTGTGAATCCACTGCCAGTCACCTGTACAATCATAATTTGTTCTGTCCTGTAACACCATTACACTGCAACAACAAACAGCCTTGACCAACACCATCCAGTCCTTTCTCCAAATTCCTGAGAAAATCATTGTCCTTTGCAGCATATCCAGAGAGTTCACATATCTAGGCAGTTGCAGACCGTGTGAACAAGAAGCATGATGCTCTAGGGAGAACACCCTACAAGCAGTTCCTCTCTTTTATATTAAAGGGGTTCCAGCTTCATTGCCTCTGATAATTGCAACTGCCTTAGTGTTGCATGAAAAGTAGATGTTCTCTCTATGATAATTTGGACTCAAACAACTTAGGGTTCTAAAGAACAAAAACAACAACTTGAATTTCACCCAGAAGTCCGAGGCAGACAGTGAGACCTGCAGATCACAAGTGTTGTTTGATCTCAACAAACAATTCTGTTTCATAGAATTATAGAATCATAGGCTATGCCTACTCTGGCAAGTTAGTTCGAATTAATGAAACTTAATTCGAACTAACTTAAGCCTTGGCCATACTAGGCTTTCATTAGTTCGAATTAAGGGCTAAAATTCCAGTGGGGCCATGCTAGTTCGAATTAACTTAATTAGTTAGTTAATTAATGAATTCAAACTAACTTTGGTAAGTGTAGACATAGCGATAGAATGTTAGGGCTGGAAAGGACCTCATGAAGTCATCTAGTCCAACCCCTCGCGAAAAGCAGGACTACTCCACTAAGAAGTAGTGTTTAAGAAGTAGGTACTGCATCTGGACTCAGTTCAGCTGTAAATGGTCTCAGGGTAGAGATTATTGACCCATGCCACCATCACAATTGCAGATCAATAGCCATATCTAGAACCAGATGGGCTACTAATATTGCCATAACTGTTTGGCTTCAACCTTCTCAATAATCTTTCCTCAAATTGGAAATTCAGTAGCAGCATCTAGTTAGCGAGGACCTCAGCACCAAGTGTGAAAGTCCTGCTAGTGAATGAATAGAGGCCAGAACACTTCAAGAACTTCATTATGCAATAATGACTTGAATGCAAGTAGAGTTTCCACTCAAGCCATTTCACTGAATCCATGGATGCAGCAAGCTACATCTGAATTATATACTATGCCAGAGAGAATAGGTTATCCATGGATTTGAAATCCAGGACATATAGCATGTCATGTTGTCCTGTAGTTTGGTATTTTGTATTCCTCTGACAAGGCTGTTTTCTACTAGTTTCTAATTTATTTGAGAACTAAAACAGACATATGTAAGAGTTGCTTTTCACAAACAGTTTTGCAAAATCAAATAGTGATTTGCTTTTAAACATATTCTTACCCAATTCTATTCACTTTTCTGCAAGCGTTTCAGTGTCTATTATCCCTTCACCTCAATGTATGGGAAAGAATTTTTATTCATGAAAATAAAATATTTATACTGCAGCCGTTTATATTAGGTCATCCCACCAGGGAATAGGAACCATACACCATATGATTTAACTGATTAATCACACAGTTTGAATACTGAATGCTCATTGGAGTATTTGCTAAGAATTGTTTATAAACAATCCTCAGTTTCAAAGATTCTGTAAAAGATATTACTGGTAACAATCAAACAAACCTGGGGAAATCACAGTGGGAATATGAAGCGGGGGAAAGGACCAAATAATTATTTGCAAGAAATAGGTAGACCATATCAAAATGTATGACTGCATATTTTAAATCCTGCTCAGGTCAGCTACGTTTAGGACAAATTCAGTAATAAAGTCTGATAAGTGCAAGAAAGGGTTAAATATGAATATTACCAGTCCTAATCAGCTGGGATGTTTGTCAAGTCATTTTTAAAGCCGATAAATGAATATTGTGTGGCATCTGAAAATCTCCTAGGGACACTGAATTTTAATAATGTAGTTAGTTCTGCAAATAGCAACCTTTGTGGCTATGAAAATCTGGTGTTGCTTTTTGGAGTTTCTTCTCTTTGTATTTGGATTCCTAGCATTTCACCATTAAAGACCCTTGCAAACAAATACAGCGGTGAAGGAATCCATTGGAATTATGTTTTAATGTTCCATGTTATGGATTAAGCACATATTGCTACTTGGGGTTATGCTTGAGACCTCTGTCTATTCATATCCTTTGGAAAATACTGTGGATAATTAATGCTTTGTATGGCAGTGAGCTCACTCCCATTACACAAGATTAGTGCTGTATAAAGGAGCTGGCTAGTGTCTGTGGCTAGATTGTCTGTCGCTCATAGATCGCTGGCAGCCAGAAAACTAATGGGCACATTGCCACTTAACAACTGTCCTGAGACCTTACGTTAGTTTTTTCTTCTCTCCAGTGAAGGAGTGTTATGCTTCATGTTTGTAAGACTGGACTTCATTGCCAGTGTTAGGTAGCTACATAAAAACAAAAGTTTCATTCTGTTAAAAACAAAGTCCTCTCTTATTCTTTCCTTTATTGGTCAGTGCAACAGACTGTTTTAACTTAGATCTATAACACCTCTCCTTCCAGAAAGAATAACTTTATTGAGCACAAAAGGACTTAAAAAATGCATAGAACCTTGTAGGGAGCTAGATTGCCTGTGAGAGTTAAATAAAACAAACAGACTAAAAAATACCGTGTTAACTGCAAACAAAAAGGCTATTGTGCCAGAGATTCACAGGTTCCTTGAAGACAGGGATTTTAAATCTTCTAAATATTTTAATTTTCAGATCTAGCAATCATTACAGCCCCTCTTTAAGATGCTCTTTTGACCTATTGAAGCCAGAAGAATTACTTATTATTATTTAAAGTATATTGTTTAATGGCAGGTATGTTCTTAGCTCACAATGTCTCAGGCTAATAAGGAGATCTTTTTTGTCTGCTTTTTCTCCCCAAAGATTGTTGGCAATTGCTTCTGAGCCTCATTACATTTGGCTTTTGGCTGAAGCTAATAGCAACCTAAAACCTGCAACAACAATTGGAATAAATGACAAAATGGGGTGTTTTTTTCTGTGTGTCTCTAGTTAGTTACACACAGAAAAACCATAGTTGTGTAAGCCTTTGTCACACTCCTCAAAACAAAGATGCTTCCCTGCTTGTAAGTTAGTTTCAGCATAGATTAGTCTCTTTACAATTGTCACATAGGACAGACCTAACATTAAATTATATTCTGATTTTTAAAAATCCAGATAGAAAGCAAAGGTATGTTAAATCATGATAACAGTTTACTTTGTGGACTTCATCCCAGAGATCATAGAGCATTTTACAATTTTCTATATACAGCACTTCTGATGAATGCAACTACTTCTGGGGCGGAGAGCAACTAGCATATTGCTCAAGATGAGTGTTATACACATACCCAGACAGTCACTGTCTATATTAGAGAAGCTTTGTACACTGATGAAGTTACAGTGCTTCAAATGTCTCTAATGTAGACCTAGCTAGTAGACAAAGGCATCAGGGAAACCCCCCTCTTACAAAAAGTGCCAGTACCTCATTAATTATTAATTCCTATCCGGAGCAGTTTGGACTTCCTCTGAAAGTCTCCACCCCTCATCTTCCCCCCTTTCTCACTCCCCTGCTGCATGCACACAAATAAAGCAAACTACATTGTCCTCAATAAGCTAAATATATGAATCATGATGAAAACTAACCAGTGAGGTCCTGATCCAAAGTCCAATGAAGCCAGCAGGAGTCTTTCCATTGCCGTCAATGGGCTTTTGAATCGAGGACCGAAAGGAGGAGTTAATATCTTTCCAACATCTTTAAATTTTATAGCATCATTGAACCAAGGTAGTGTAACACAGCCGCTAATCATTAATAGTTAGGCACCGTAATGGGTAGGCGGCTCCATCTAGTGGAAGCTACCCATCATGCTTAACACCAAGTTTCTCTTTTTCACATGCCTGCTCAAGGAGTTATACCCCTAGCCTTCCAATGCAAAGTACTGATACTGATTTTATGCATCAGCTAGCCATTGACTCTACAGAAGGGATTGGATCTTCATTATATGAAATTTGGTTATAGTCTCTCAAAAAGATACCTCTTCTACTTTAGACGTAAATATATAGAGGGCATGCATGTGGTCTTTCTGGGATATTTCCAGAAAGACAAGAACATGTGCTAACTAAGGCCCCTAACCCACAAGATGGTTCCCGGGGAAGCAGTGGTCTGCATGCACAGATCCAGTTTATCATTTCAGGGCCTAAATCCTCAGGGTGAAATCCTGGCCTTGTTGGACCCAATGGCAAAACTCCTATTGTCTTCAAAGGGGCCACAATTTCACCCTTAACGATTAAACCTCTGCCACAGCAAAGATTTAAACACACACTTAACTCTGGCTCTGATTCAGCCAGGTGCTTCCACATGTCCCTAGATTAAACACGTGAGCTGCCCCAAGGACTTCTGTGGGATTACTCATGTTCTTAAGGTTAGGTATGTGGGCCTTTAAGCACACAGATATTCCCAGTGAAATCAATAGAACTACTCATGTGCTAAGCACATGTGGAACTCTTTTCAGGACTCAGACTTAATTCAGTGCAACAATTCAAATGGTATTAGATAATATCTTGTTTTTCTCACAGCAAATATCAGGTTCATTTAAATATTAGGTGATGCTATGACTATAAATGACAATTCTATTATGATTGCAGTTGAATCTTCACAAATAAACCCTTGACTTTTCTTTATGGAAAGTGACATTTCTTTCAGTTCTCCTCCAAGTCTCTCAGCTAATAGAAACAATATTGTCAACAGAGCAATGAGCCAGCAAAGTGTGAACTGATCCACTGTCTCACTGTAACCTGGGACAAGTCAATTGACTTCCTTGTGTGCCAGTCAACCCAGCTGTAGAACTGGATAACAGCAGGATCTCATTGAAAAGCAGATAGAACATCTGAGTTGAGCTATCCTAGGTAAATACATTTCAAAAGAATCCCACCAGCGTGGGTGACTGTGTCAGCGGACTTTCTCGATTGATAAGACCTTCTAAGGATTTATCTGTCATTATGGAAGAGCATATTCCCATTTTCAGGGAGAGTTTGGAAAACGGAGACAATCATAAGCCTTCATGATATCATTAAGGTTTCTAGTGCTCAGTTTAAACCAGTTTACTGATAAATGCCAGTCAGGAAATGTTGCTTAACTTTAAGATAAAGCAGCCCACAGAGAAATCATTCAGCCCAGTCCTGATGTCCTTGTCTCAGCTTTATGATATGCCAGAACAGTTCTGCACTGTGAAGCATTCGGACAGGACAGCCACAGGAATAGAAATCACATTTGTAATAACAAGTACCAAAAAAAATAAAAAAAGAAAAGAAAAATGCCAGGACAAATTTGTACTGGAGAGTCATGGAAAGTTGCAGAAAATGCTTCCCTCCTCCAGGATGGAAAACAGCAACCCAGAAAGTGTAAAGATTAGACATACTTCTAGTAAATAATTTCTTGGGTTTAGTTATTGAAGGGATTGGCCTTTACACAATAAAGAGGTCATGTAATTAAGTTTTGTTTGCATCAGAGGCTTATTTTGTTGTGGTTCATTACACACAGTGTCTGTTGACTGTTTGGAATGTAAAATCCTAGCTATTGATCAGGGCCACTTGGTATGTATTTCTGTGATAAAGGAATGGCTGTTATCACTGGATGGCTGTTACAATGCTAAAGTGCTGTTCATCCACAGATTCATCTTGACAATATGCAAACATCTAAAGAGCCTAGTGGATTACTTATTAGTTTCCCAAGTGTGGGTCGTTATTGTAAACTGTTATAAGTAACTAATCTATTATAAAGCAGAGTGTATTAGGATATTTACAGAGATGGCTTCATGATAGGAATACTGTGCTTGCTCACTTTGATTTGTGACATTTCTGAATGACAAAGGTTTGTTTTTAAATGGTTGTTTTCTTAGGCTTAATTTAATTTGAAAGGCAGTCTGTCACTCAGTTGGCAGAGTACAGTTAAGTTTGTCAAACCAAAATATGGAGGGAAATGAAGTTTATAGAAATTAATTCATTTGAGGGACATAATAAATCTATTTTAAATCTTGCAGTTCTTTTATCCTCTATTACCATAATATCTGGGTGCTTCACAGATTTTCTGTTTTACAATTAAGGTACCTGGAGACTAAGTATATGTCTATTAGGCAGCTGTGGCTCGCATGTGCCAACTGGCTTAGCATTGTGCTAAGGGGTATTGATTTGTGGTTAGAGATTCAGGGTCTAGGACCCTGCCAATTGGGAGGATCCCTATGCCCTATGCATCTGAATCAGCTGGCACAGACCAGCACAGGTTTTTAACTGCAGTGTAGACACAGCCTAAAGTCGGCCAGGAAGCCTGCAGCACAGAAGGGAAATGAACCAGCCTCTCCCAAATCCTCGATAGAGCTCAAACCTCCTTCATTTTGTTACAGAATAAGTCTTTTTGCCCTGTAGCAAAGAAAGCTAGCAAAGATTAGGCTGATAATGTCTAATTCCAGGAGGTAATTGTGGTCCTCAATTTCACCAAGAAACCTTGCAAAGACCTGAGCAGACACATTGTAGCTATAATCAATGAAAATTATTAAGGGACTACTCCTGTGCTCAGTTTGATCCTGGTAGCTGGGTAGTATAGTTGTATGATTCCTTAAGGACAGATTAAGGCATCAAGACCTTCTACTCTTATGCCTAGGATCAGCTCCTAGATATCATGGGATGGCATCTGAATCTCAACTGTCATTAGAAAGGAGTAAGCCTTGGTCTAGTCTATACATTTTTGGCAGCATAGCTGTGTCAGCCAAGAGAATGAAAAAATCATGCACTCCTAGCTGACACAATTATGCCGGCAACCCCCCCACCCCACATCAGTGCAACTATATTGATAGAAGAATGGTTTTGTTGGCATGGCTAATATGGTTCAAGAAGGAGGTGTAATTATGCTGGCAGTAAAGATTTAGCCAGCAGATGCTATATTTCTACTAGGAGGCTCCGCTGACATAGCTATACCGCAATGAGTTTGTAGCATAGACAAGTTTTAAATTTCCAGCCATCATAGCTGTGAAGATGAGCTTGAAAATGTAACCTGAGTGTTATCAACAAAGCAACGTCTGCTTGAGTTTGCGAAGAGACTGAAACAATAGCACTGCGAGATGCGAACTACTCTCTGCATCTCATGGGAGTGTTAATTTCAATGTACAGCTCCCCTCCACGAACACCAGGTCCATTGCAGATCCACTGTATGGCTGGAGTAGACAAGTGCAGTGAGCTCCCCTAAGGACTGCACAAATGGGAATGAGCATATGTTCCAAAAATTCAGTACCTGCATCTGTTTTAACATGTTGATCTCAGGCGTCATTTCACATTATATGTTACAATAATTTCCCTGTCGCCTTGCTTCCATATTGCCCAAGGTAATGGTCTTTAGGACTGTCTGTTTGATGTCATAAGTCCAAGATATTTCTGTTGTTGATTAAAAAAAAAAAGTTGATAGTAGCTTTTCCATCCTGAGTTAACTTAAAATTTGAATGTATTCAAGTTTTTCTAAACAAAGACTAATGATATTGGTAAGATGTCAGTTGATGCTTGATTGATGACTTCAGGTTGGTTTGAAAACGATCAGCATAAGAGTAGGAGGCCTTTAGTAACTGTTTCACTGTTGTGTGGAGACAGTAACAATTTACATGAAGATATAAGCTAGCTGTGGAGTAACTGGAACAAGACCAGTATTTTTTGGATTCATCTGTGAGTTTGGCTGCTGAACTCTTTTAGACGTAATCTTTTTTTTTTTTTTTTAAGTGCAGTAAGCCATGCCAAGGAATGGAACTGAAACACATTATTTTTTGGTACCTTGTATTTTTGTAAACTCCAGCAATGGAGTTGAAGTACAAGGCTCTCAAATGACATAATCATTGAAAAGAAAGGTGCTTTGTTTACGGTATTTATGCAGCGTTTCGCAACAGAGGAATTATGAATCAAGTATTTTGTACACATTTTTGCAGGTATAGTGGATGCCTTTTAATTTCACAAGTACAATGATTATAAATATAGGAGAGCTTAGAGTGCAAACGTTATAGTCTAGTAACTGACACATGCGGGGTTTGATTCTTCTCTCTCTCTTGCCAGTTTTATGTTGATGCAACTCCACTGTTTTCAATAAAGTTGTTCCTGATTTACACAATTGTAAGTCAGAGGAGAATCAAGCCCATGATTCCCCAAAATCTCATCCATAACAAGAAAAAGGATATTAATGCATTTGTAGAGAAACACATGCCATCCAAACTGAGACTCTTCCCGCACCCCTTATCTCCCGATCAGTGAAGTGTAGCTAAATAAGGTATTGAAAAACTACAGAAGAGCCGAGTGGAGACTTAAGAAAGCAATTCAGCACTCTGGAACTTCCTCTGCTAAGCAATTCTGGCATTAACACCAAGCAAAAGCATAGCTGGCCAGCCAAAATAAATCCGTGCAATGATGATATCAGATGTGAGGCAACAGCGTGTCATGCCAAGGGATATCAGACATTCTTGCATAAACCAAGCGTCTAGATATGAGCGTCAGGCTGCTCCCTGCCAACAAAACAAACACAAAGTTTGAAGTCATTATGGTGCAAAACTCCCACAGACTGCTGTATGTGATTAGACCTCAATCCAACAAGTAGCTGAGTACCCTCAACTGACAAGCCTGGAGAGGTGCTGTTCACCTTGGACTTCCAGAAGCCTGCAGCACCTCCTGCAGAACTGTTTAAGGATCAGGCCAGCTTTAGAACCTATTGAAATCAATGGGACTCTTTCCATTGACTGCATTGAGCTTTGCTCTCTGGTTGTCTTATCTGAGCATGCTGCAGAACGGTCCCAGCACTTGAGCTGAGCAGACATCACAGAACATCCGCTTTGGATTTTACTTGGTTAATCCAGAGTAACTCCACTAAATCCCATGGGATTTCTCTTTTACTGACATTACTCAGGGCAGAATTTCTGGCCTCTGCTTATGCATCCTAAGACACATTTGGACCACCGTGCCCAGATGACCCTTTCCCCACACACCTGTTATGCATTGTGGAATGCATACAGATCCATTTTGCACGTGTGCACATAATGATGCAGCAATGATGCACACTGCAGAGCCCTGCTGTTGCATGTTTGTATGCTGTGCATTGTGCTTAGCTGCTTGCAGGATCTGCACTCCCATGTGTCACCTCATGCTAAATGGTGAATTCTGTCCCTTTATGAAGAAGGACCTGTACATGCTTTGTTTTAGCAATGCCGAGCACTGAGGTGCAGAGGTGAAATGAACTTAACACTGTACAACAAGGAGGATGCTTTACAAGTTGGCACTCGTAGCACAACAAATTCTGTGCAGCCCAGTTTAGAATTGAGAATTCTCAACTCATTACATTTGCGAATTGCTCAGCTAATTAAAGACTATGATGGGGATATACTGTAGGAAAAGGTTACATGGTAAACACAGCTTTTGAATAGCTGAATAACCTAAGTGTGGTTTGTTAACTTTCTTTCTAAATGTGTTCATACGGCCACTGAGTTGTGTTTACTTTGTAAAGTTCATTTTCTTTCTTTAAAAAGCTATGCTTTATTGGCATTTATATGGGCAAGGTCCAGTTAGGAGGATGTAAGTGCCAAATTCAAATGTGAGCATTGTGGGGGTCTCGTCATTTTGACCTTATAAGGGGCTGATTGGCTGGTTATTTTCTGGCATTTATATGAATTCCTGTTCTTTTAGACACTTATTTTTATCTTTCATACATTTCTTCCAGCAATGAAACCACAGGCATACAAAAGAAAATTGCTACACATTGTTTTCCATATCTTTTTTTTTGTGTTTTATTTTGTAAGATATATGCATTTTTAAGAAGAAATTAAAAGAGGGTGAAGAGCTGTCCAAAATAAGATGGGGTCTCCATTAATAGAGGGGGAGATGTGTCTTTAGTTGCAATACCAATTTGGAAACCAGGATGAGACCTACTGGAGACAGATTCTCCCACCTCTGCAGACTGTGGGATTCTTACACCTTTCTCTGAAGCATCTGCTACTAGCCAATATCAGAGACAGGATACTGAACTAGATGGACCTTGAGTCTGATCCAGTACGACAGTTCCTGTATTGCAATGCAATGCTTTATGCTCTATGTCACTGTTCAACAGAGCAGATTACATTTCCCCACTCCCTCCTCTCCCCTGGCCACCCACACTACCACAAATGACATCATCTTAAGACCCTCTCTCAGTGAGATATAGATGTGGACCAGTTTTGTGAATGGAACCCCGTTAAAGTCTGCCAAGGAGTCTTTGCAGAATCAGGTCCATCATTTGTCTTTATTTGTTTGCTAGGCTCAGTAACAGGTTTACAATAAAGAAAAGAACAACAACAAAACCCCACACATCTTTGTGTTTGGTTTGATTTGCTCCAGACTACATACAGTGGGTTTCCTTTTGTGCATTTTGGTGTCTGTACCACTTTTTAACTGCTTTGTTTGAATGGCAGGAATTTCTCATGTTCAATTTCTGTCTGAATGTGGAATTAATAAAAGTCAGGTCCTGTGCTGGAGGAGGAAGCTTTATTTTTTCCCACCGAGATAATCAGTTTCCTCCCATTTGTATTAATTGCACATCCATTTTTGTTTAATATGCTTAACTGCCTGGGTTGAACTATTGAGTTTGCCCTCTTTCTGAGGTAATATTATGTGACTTTCTCTAATACAGAATGTCATGTGCTCTGACTCTGGAAATAACTACTTTGCTTCTCTTTTGTGCAGCAATATGAAAACTGGCGACCTAACCAACCAGACAGTTTCTTTTCTGCTGGAGAAGACTGTGTTGTTATAATATGGCATGAGAATGGCCAGTGGAATGATGTGCCATGTAACTATCACCTGACATATACCTGCAAGAAAGGAACAGGTAAAAACCATCACCATATGATTGTGACAGAAATAGGTATGATCTCATGAATTCATACATCTGAGTGACCCTCCTTTATAAAGTGATCAGGACAAATTCTGGCTGGAGACTGGCACAACGGATCCTCAAATGGGTTTATGTTTAATGTGTATCCATAGTCTAGCTAAGGTGTGGCCCAGACACATCTCTCTACCATTCTGTTTTAAGAGTAGGCATTAACTACAGAATTGGGCTGTGGTAAAGGCCATTTCCAGGCAGTTGCTCAACACATCCATTCACAGATCTCATCACAGCTGACCTTCACATATTTGGGTGGCCCTGCAGATCAATTTTTCACACACATAAACGAACATTGCTTGGCTGACTCTTTATTACCAGGTTCGCACCACTAAGCACAGGATGAACCTGAGGATTTTGAAAAGAGTTTGTGGGTTTGGGCAACTGGTATGTCAGGGTGTGAGGTGGCAGGCAGAGCCATGGTGACAGTCCATAAGGATGTGCCAGCATCAATTTATAATACTTGCTTTCCCTATCTGTGCTGTGGAGTCATGTTTTCAGAGGCAGTTCTGGGGCCAGCTTCTGGCAGGGGAAAGAGTCTGGAGTTATGCTGCCTGTAGACCAGAGGGGCTCAGGAAGAAACTGGATGCATTTTAGAGGTTCAGTGTTTTCATAAATCTCTCTGGATCTTGGAGAAACTGCTGTTCCAGGGTGGGGGCTGCAGCAGAACACCAGGGAAACTTCACAAACGCAAACAAGTCTGTGCCACAGTGGCTCATGCAAGGGACAACATGACCTCTGGTGTTTGTACAGACCTGAGTCAGGCACAACTTTCACTGTTACAATAAGATGCTTTCCTTCACAAGGGCTGTGTGACTTCAGGATGTGTCCTCATATGAATAAGATCACAGCTGCAGAACGTATTGCCTTTTGCAGTTTCTGCAGGACCCTCTCTCAGGGTTTGCGATTTCTGTTTGGTGCCTTCTAGTGTTCAAATTTATTAATCTTCTGCCTTCTGTAAGTGCCTTAGAGTTACACACAGCTCAGCCATCTATTTTTTTTTCTTTTCACTTCTCTTATCAAATCCAGTACAAAGCAGTCCTGTCCTTCCTTCCTTCCCCTCTATGTTCAGATGAAAACCTTCTCTGAGCCTCCTTTCGTCTAATGAATAGAAACCTAAATCTCCCAAATTGTTTATAGGCTGAGGTTTTCCTAGCCATCTAAGGCAGTGGTTTTCAAACCACTGGGCAGGACCCAGTACTGGGTTGCAGGGCCGTCCCATGGGGGGAGCGGGGCCTAGGGCCAATTGGCCAAAGCGGGGCCCCGCCCCCCCCATGCTGGAGTGGAGTGGGTGGGCTGACCAGCTCGCTCCGCCCCCCAGAGAGCCGGCCCTGTGCCAGGACGCCAAGGCTGCAGTCTGCGGTGGGGAGCCAGCTCCGGCCCTGGGCCAGGAGGGCAAGGCTTCCTGCAGGGATGGGGAGCCAGAACCTGCTCCGGTCCCAGCCCTGGAGGCCATTGGCTCCAGCTGGGAGGCTGAGGCTGCCTGTGGGGGGGTGGGAGTGGAGCCGGCTCTGGTCCCAGCCCCGGAGGCTGCCTGTGGGAGGGAGCCGGCGGCCCCAGCCCAACGCTGGGAGACCGAGACAGCCTGCGGGTGTGGAGCCAGCCGTGTGGGGCACGCTGGCCTAGAGGCCGGGCCCCACGTGCTCCACCCTGTGGTCGGGGAGGGCTATGCCCAGATGCTGGGCATAGCCCTCCTGCCCGGTGGCCATGGGAGGAGGGGCTGCAGCGCGTGCACCCCAGGGACGGCCCTGCTGGGTTGCTGACCTTCAGTTACCAGGTCGCAGAGCCCTCTGCTGCCGCCACCAAAAGACTGGAAGGCATTGCTCAAAGATGTAATTGTTGGGTTGTGGGCATCCATGATTTCTTTCAACTGGGTCCTGAAGAAAAGGGTTTGAAAACCACTGATCTAAGGGATTTGAACACCCAATACTGAATCAAGTTTTATGCAAACTGGGCCTCCAAAGCCGTTAGGCAGCTTTGAAAATTTCAGAGTTAAATAACTATTTACGTGGGGCTATTTACATGCCAAATGTATTAAGTAATCTCCAGTAAACAAACATTAATCAAGCATCAGACCATTTTCAAAAACATACAACGTTTTTCTCGTCACAGTTATACCAGTTTTCCATCAATGTGAATCTAAAATTGTCAGCTGAGTTGTCTATGTTTTATGCCAGTGTAAATGAGAGGATGATTGTATAGTTTTCCAACAATCCAGTATCCTAAATGAACCAAAAATAAATGGTTGGGCAGGGCCGGAAGGTGGAGTCACCCTTCTTGCAGCAAAGATGTGATATTTCTGGGCTGATTGAAAAGAAAACCAGTGACAGAGCTTGTTTGTCCTGAGAACTCTCTATAGTCCACAGCGCCATGTGCTGCACTGAGCTGTGTGCTATGTGTTTCAGATCTTGCTGAGAGTGTTTTCGCACACACCTTTATCCACATGTTTTCCAAAGTCGGATTATTTTATTACTCTCTCTAATTCTAAACCATGTTTGGGTTTATACAGCTCAGCTTTGCTCCATTAGAATGGATTGGAATATGAAACCTCACTGTTATCAGGAGCTGTACACTCTACTGATCACCTGAAATTCTTGTCAAAACCCAAACCCAAATCTTGGATGTCTGCCACTGCAGCCTAATGTAACATCCTTAGATTTATGCATGATTTGAGGATTTAAATAACTCAGCCATCGGTTAGAGGTTTATTTGAGGAGTAGGTGGGTGAGGTTCTGTGGCCTGCGTTGTGCCGGAGATCAGACTAGATGATCATATTGGTCCCTTCTGACTTTAGAGTCTACGAGTCTATGGATTTTATTGATACATCTTAGATGGATCCATAGGTCTCCAGTGTTTCACATGTATTCTCATTCAAAAGGACTATTCCAGATTAAGTTTATGAATTAGCCCTTCTTGATTTTTGATGTAAAGCCTTTGGAGTTTGGCAGCTTTCAAGTAAAAACATCTGCAGAAATTGCTATTTTATTCTCATTTTCTGTTGGCCCACAAATGACCTAGTAAATTCCATCCTTGTGACATTCAAATCTGTACAGCTGATAAATCATATGAGAACAAGGTAGGTCCTGCAGTTTTGATTCAGGCAAGATTCCTCCAAAATCAGCTGCTGCCTTTCTTGTGTAAGGTCTGCAGGGTTAGACTTACACTTTGCAATGACACTTTGCCCTTTTGGTCTTTAGTTGCCTGTGGTCAACCTCCTGTTGTGGAAAATGCAAAGACCTTTGGGAAGATGAAACCTCGTTATGAAATCAACTCCCTGATTAGATACCATTGCAAAGATGGTTTTATCCAGCGTCATATTCCAACTATCCGGTGTCAAGGGAATGGAAGATGGGATATGCCTAAAATCACCTGCATGAATCGTAAGTTGCTGTTGAAAAGGAACTGACTCTGAGCTTTATCAGAAACTATTAAGGTTCCATTTTCAGATAATGTATGAAGGGTTAATATATAATTAGCAGATGTTTTAATACATGGTTAGTCAATTGTTATAAATAGTTCCAATAGCATTATTAACCTCAGGTTTTCAAAATAATGAAACAGGTATAAAAAAATCATGGTGGGGGGAGGGAAGGTGGGTGGGTGGTTCTTTCATTTGTTTTCTGGTTTCTCAGCCTTTAGGATATAGATGGTTCTTTTATTGTTCTCTGGTTTCTTAGCCAGGATTTAGGATGTTGATCATGTCATCAAGCTTGTCTCTGCAACCATCAGGGTTAGAAATGTATTTTTTTTTAAAAAGAAAAGCAAAAACTGAAAGGTAAAATTCTCCCATATCCACTTTATTTCAGGAGCTGGGGCTTTAAAAATCAATCAAATATCATGAGACTGATAAACTCATGAGTTGGCAACACAGCGTAGGTTTCTTATAACCACAGCACACAACCGTCTATGATACTTTCTGTTGGTATGCTTGTAATCATCTGTAACACATACTACTCCTGTCTGTAACATGCTTACAACATCAAATACTCATTTAATAACCCTTTATAAACCATTAATAAATGGAGCCTTAATATAAAATGTCACTCATATAGTCCATTTATCAGCCAGTTTATTATTCAGATCAAGGAATTCTTTTAATATTTTCCTTCTTTTCCCCCTTCCTTGCAGCATCCACATTCCAAAGGACTTATTCTAAGAAATATTACTATAAACATTCTTCTCCAGGAAAGGGATCTTTGTTAAATTCATCAAAACATTATCACCGCTGGATCAGGACATGGCAGGATTCAAGGCGCTGAATGCTAAATGGTGATTGTGGATTTTCACCATTTCAGCCAAAGTCCTAACTTACTGTGCCTTTTCTATCACTTATAGAAGTATTATCAATTTGTTTTGAACTGTGGACTCCAGTAATCACAACACATTTTGCAGAAAGTTGGTGTTTATCAGAAAATTCAAAAATAAAAATAAGAGGAACCATTTCCAACCTATCAGAAACGTTAGTTTTCTATATACCCCCAGTGGGGACCATTTTATAACATATACCAGCCTACTGCAATATTTAAACAGCTCAATTTTAGCACCAATGAAAATGTAAATAAGATGATTTTATGATGTTTAATTGTGTGTTGTTTTTAAAATACTGTATATAAAATGAAAAGTCACACTAAGTTCAGGCACGTTTATGGTTATATGGCCTAAGAGGTTTGTAATCAGTGATTTTCTTATTTGTATGTCATTCACCTAGGTTGGAGATGGTTTAAATATAATTGTTTTGTTTGAAAATTGCCAGATGAAGATAAACACACAAGATGCGTGTCTTTTTTTTTTTTTTTTTTTTTTTTGGTGAGGAAATTGTGCCATTTCCCATCAGAGGTACAGTTTTTTTCCCATGTGATACAAAACATAGAAGGAGCACATAAAGTGGGAGAAAACCTGAACTAGGGACTGCAATATGGAGCTTTTCCTGCTTTCCATTCGAACTTCATCACTTGTGAGAAAGAACTACATGGAGGACTTGTATATGGCTAAGGAGGCCTGTAAGAATCAAAGTGCTAATACGTTAACTCTGTCAACCAGGGTTACTTTTTAAAAATGACTTTCACACTACTAACCATAGGTCTGTGGTACAGGTCTCTGCTTTTATAATGGAGGTGGACCTACGGTTGTTTTGGGGGGCTTTTGGGGGGTGTTTTTTTCTTTTTTTTTTTTTCTTTTTTTTTTTAAACAAACAGAAAAAAAGTTAAAAAAGTAAATAATTTTGTATATATAACCATTTTTAATCTTTTTATAAAGTAATGAATGTTTGTGTATGGATGCTGCAGCTGTGAAGCGTACATAAATAAATGAAGTAAGCCATACTGATTTAACTTATTGGACGTTATTTTACCCAGGTAAAGAAAATTAAAAGAGTGTAATAGTTCAGTGTTAGCCGCTGAGCTTCCCCAATACATTTGGAATCCTATTTCAGTTCAGCTGCTATTTTCCAGATGAACAAAATTCCTAGCAAAGAGATCGCTTGCTTGTGATGAAATGAGTTGTTTGTAGAGGAATCAGAATGCTGGCTATCTAACAATATTAACAATATTGTGCACAAAAAAAGTATAGATCATAGAGAATTCACTGTGCATGTAGGACATCTTTATTTTTACTGTTTTATTTTACTTTGACTCATTTAGCTTAACATTGGCCTGGACATGTATAATAAGATAGCATTTAAAATAATCTCCCCACTGCAAGGATCATATCAATTTGGTTGTTTCAGCAAGCACCTAACATACTCAATAAGATAAATAACTTCTAATATGCCTTCTAAAATAATAATATAAAGAAATATGTCAGGGTTTCTTAAAGTAAAGTATAGAAAGAGTAACCAAAAAAAAAAAAAAAGAGAGAGGAAGAAATGAAAATCCAGCTAATAAGTAGGGGTTTGTATCCTATTCAGCTGTCCATAAAGTAAACCTCCTATGGCTTCTCAGCAAATACACTAGCTGCAATTGCAAACAACATCTTTAAGAAATTCCATTGACTGCTAAACCAAGTGTGACCTAACCTTTGTGTGTTCTTGACTGCAGTACATCACTGTATTGACCTGTACATTTCCTGCCCTCTTCAGCGCACATAATACTTTTCTCTATTTATATTATATCTTGTATAGTGTACAATGTGAATGTCTGGTATTTTGTGAATGAAAGTCTAAAATCTTTGTAACTTTAATATCTGCTTCTGTTTCACCAAAGAAACAAGGTTTTGCTATACTGTGACTTGTCCTGTTATTGCATGTCTTCCACTTTAAATCTATGCAATGTGATTTTTTTTTAACATATGAACAGGGTGCTCATTGGCTAGGCTGTTTGTACTCACTGATACTATCCAATCCAATGCTCACTGACATCAAAAGGAATCTTTTGATTGAACTTTAATAGTGTTTGGCTTAGATTTTAGCTGAGTAGCTGTAAAGGATTGTTGGACTGTGTTTTAAAATATAGAGCACATTCATTGAAGCAGATTATTACTTGTATAAATCAAAGTTCTGTTCACAACACAGAGTATACTACACATCATTTTTTCGGGAAACATACAGATTCTAGAACAGGTTTTAGCACTCTGCCAACTTTCTTTCAATATGTACAAAAAATCCTGTATAAATCTGTTGTTTACTTGTTTGCGTTTGGATTTAAATAATGTTGTATGGCATTTGGATACCGAGGTGATGTAGTTTAAATAAGTTAGGTGTAGAGCTTATGTTGATTCTTTTCCATTTCTGCCTCTATCAGTCATAATAAAATAGGACTGACAACTTTCCATATTAAAAACAAACCCATGTTTCTTTATTGAGAAAATTAATGGAATTTTCTTCACTCCAAATACCAAATTCCTGATTTAAATCCCAAATGTATACATAAGTTAGATGGCCACATCCTAGGCCTGAGGATCCTTCTGAGCACATCACAAAACTGCCAGTTAGTCTGGTTATGTAGGCTTGTTAATCTCTCTGCTCAAGAGAAGCCAGAACATTAATTAAGCCAGTGACATTAGGCTTTCATTTCCAGGAGTACTAAATGCACACACATACAAGGATATTGAGGTCAAAGTAAAGAACAGGAGATGGAGTCATAGATTTGAACATGGATGTCAAAATCAGCATTTCACAGCTCCTTCCTCCTGCCTACCAAATTAGTCCAGCACTGTTTATCCTTTTTTTTTTTTAAAGCAAACAAAAGAACTATCTGTCAGATGAATGTGATGCAATAATTTTTTTTTAAAAAGTAAATACCAAATTAATAGCAGAAATAGTGCCACAAAATTTACTTTCCACTACAGGGTAAAATCCTAAGTTTCACCCCTATTTACCCACTCTGTGCTGCAGAAGCTGATTATGACAGAATGGCTATGGAAGGGAGATGTTAACAGTAAAATCTGGTAGCTTGGAAGAAGTCAGAAATCTATATTCCTGTCTTGTAGGCAGGCTCTGCAGGTGGTTGAGACAGGCAGGAGTCTGGCCCGATGAGTGTGCACACAGCCCAAAAATGCTACAAGGAAAGCAAGTCCAAAGCCATGAATCTGAGAACATCTGTGCAGAGCTGCCACTGTTCTGCACTGGTCCCTGTCTCCCTACAAGATTGGAAGTCCATCTGGCTCCTGCACACATGGTTTCAGGCATGTGACTCGTCTGATTGCATTTATATGCTGGTGGGCCGCTGCCGCTTACTGCAGCAGTAAACTTTGCTGCGTACTGCAATGGAAGTTGCATAATTCCAGCCAGGGAATATGCTGATTGTTCCTATGTTACTACCCGGCCCACAAGGCCCCCCCCCCCCCCGACTTTCAGTTCTGAAACACCGCTCAAGCTTGATGCCAGTGGGCATCTCCCTGAAATCAGAGCAGTGGAATACTGAGGGTGTCCAGTGCCCAAGCCCACATTTGTGCCCCCCCCCCCAGTACAGGGTAGGAGGGGTCCTGGCTCCACTCCTCCAGCTCAAGAGGGGGCCATGAGGCTTGGGGGGAGTGTAAATCCCCTGCCCCCCACACTTACCTGGTGTGCGGCACCCACTTGTCCCCTGCAGCCTGACCTGGCTGGGACAGGGCAGCCTCGCCTCCCTCCCACCCCCGACATGGGGAGGGCTGCCCAGCATACATAGAAATGGAAGTTTTCCAGCACTAGCACCCGGAGGCAGCACCAACTGGCTCAGCTTCACTGTGAAGGGCCAAAGGAGCCTGGCCAGCCCCGTCCCACCACCCAGTACTTACCTAGCTCACTGGCTCTGATGGGGAGTGGCCTCCTGGGGGAAGAGCTGTCTGTTCATGACGCAGGAGGGACAATGTGTGCCTCCTGCACATTGTGAAGAGCCAGCCTGGCATTCCCCTGCAGCCTGGCGCCTGGCCCACCTGCCCCACTCCCCTCCCCGCCCTCAGTATGCCTCTGAATCAGAGCTGACAAAGAGAAATTGATCTGCGCACATGACTTTGGATGCCAGAGAGGATGGCCTTGGAACTGGAATATCAGTGCAAATAGCATCTCCTCCTTTCAGTGCGTGTGTTAGGGATGGATCACCCATTTTGGATATAATAAGAACCTTCCTTGAAAACTTGCATTGCTGCCCAAGAATGGAAGAAAAAAGAGTCTGCACTGCAAGAAAAGCTGCTGTCCCTGCACTTTTATCTCAAGCCTTACAAGAAAGAGAAAATGCAGAAGATGTAGCAAGTCTCTTATTGTTCAAGCACAGTCTTGTGGGTTCAAATATAGAGCTGGGTAAAATGGATTAAAAATTTTCATAGCAAAATTGCATTCAGCATTTATGTTGTGTTTTTCATGCTTCTACAGTAATTTGTTTTGTTACATTGTGATGGTCTAATATGAGGAAGTTGGTCCAGTGGTAATGACCCTGGCCTAGGATTTGGGAGACCTGGATCAACACCAGTCTTTCTATCTGATGAGCAAATCACGTAGTTTCTCAGTTCCACACAGACTCATAGACCTTAAGGTCAGAAGGGACCAATACGCTCATCTAGTCTGACCTTCTGCACAATGCAGGCCACAGAACCGCACCCACCCACCCCTGTAATAGACTCCTAACTTATGACTGAGTTATTGAGGTCCTCAAATCATGATTTAAAGACTTCTATTTAATGATTGTGATACTATCCAACTTCCCAGGAGTGATATGGAGAGGAGTACATTAAATACAGTCAGGCACTCCAGTTGTGTTTGAGGAGGTTATAGACATATTAAATAGAATATTTTTACATATCAACTTTCAAAATCCACTTCTAGCTCTGAAAAAGGAAGTTTTTGGAATTTTGCATGTTTGAAATGTTGCACACATATACCATGGTAATTCTGATCTATGGAATGAAGACTGGGAGAGAGACAGCAACTTGTAGACATTCACATAAGCTAGTTTAATGTATACATACTTACCTACACACTAAGTCAGGAAGGGTCCTCCAGTGTCATGCTAACTGAAAGCAGCTCTATAGTTATGGAAAATCACTCATCTGTCTGTTGAGTGATGAAAAAGATTTGGGGCTACATTCATGCAACATAAGCTAGCAGATCAGGAGTTCTGGCATCCGCAGTGGATACAGGTCCTCTATGTGGCCAGACGACAATATCTTGCAGCTGACAATACAGGTGGCCAGGGTATGGGGGTAGAAACATTTGATTTGCTCATCTTCCCTGTTGCATTACTGGCAGTGAGAGTCTCTTCTGGCCCTACTCTTACAGAGTAGCTTCCTCTCTTGAAGTTCTTGGGGATATTAGACCCTCAGAAAGAGATCCAGTCAAATAGTTAGGTGACTGCAACTTGGGATTTTCAGCAGCTGCCATGAGGGAAAAAAAAATCTAAGACAGAAGACACAATAGGCAATCCTCCCTCCCTCCCCCTCTCCCCAATGTATCCATAACTTTATGGATTGGGAGCTGCACCACTATAAGTACAGGGTCAATGATTTTTTTAAAAAGGAAAAGGCCTGAATTAACGTAGCCTAAGTGCTTCCAGAAACAAGCACATGGGAGTAAAAGCCAACAACAAAATGCAAAGGCATCTCCCTGAAGGTGATAGGGCAAAACTGCAATGGCTGCTGGGAGTTAGAGCTATAACAGCCCAGCAGAACAGCATTATCAAGGCAATTCAGGCAAGGTCTTTGGAGGGAAAGGAGTCAACTACGGCAGTGTAGATGTTCTGAAACTCTGTCTTAAGAGGGAAGACCTGTGAACAAGATTTTTTTCATTTGAGGGCTGAGCTGTGTCCTGTGCAAATATGGGTAATTTTGTTGCTGTTACAAGTTTAGAATTTCATTTGGCTGCAAGTCTGTATTTTTCTTTGTTGTAGCTACTACTACCCTGCCATTTCATGAGAACTGTATTTGCCAGGCAGAACTCATTTCCCTAGATGCACACCCTCCTCCCACATTTGCACTAACATGTTTTGTAACCATTGTGTGTGGGGGGAGGTGTTTTTTATTAATTTATTGTTCAAGAATGGTGTCTTTGTTTGCTAAAATCCCAGTCCTGATCAGGATCCATTAGCACACTCCCAGGCTCTTATAGAACACCATTAACTTCAGAGGGACTTTGCAGGTGCAAGGGGTCCTTATTACTGGCTCTCAGCGAGATCAAGACCTTAATGTACTACAGTGCTTTCCTGGACTGCTGACTTCTTTGAGCTGCAGAAAACAGGTTATTGTGCACCTTGCTGTATTCAACTATATCAATATAATTCATAGCAAGCAACTGACAAAGAGTGGGAGAAAGGAGTGGAACATACGAGATGATAGGCAGTGGCAGGGAGGGACAGAGATATGTGACTTGCTAGGGGGGTCACACTGTAAAGTATGTTGCAGGAGACCATTTCTTAACATTTCCTGGCTCTAAATCCCAGTCGGATACCGTAATAGGTGAGAACCATAGAACGTCAACTGTATTGCCAGACGAAAAGTGAAATCCTGGTCTCACTGACAATATAATTGCCACCAGGATTTCATGCAGAGAGGTGTTCTCGGAGCCTAACAAAGTCAAACTGTCCACTTACCACTTGTTTGTAAGTAATATTTGTAATAAAATTATTGAAGTGCTTTTTTCCGGTGGCTGTACTGTTCCCTACTGTTGAGCAACTGATATAAGTACACCTCTCTGCTGTAATCTGTTGATTTCCCCAGCATCAGCAACATTTAGTTGAATTGGTGCTATTTATATAAGGTGCTCTATTTTAAAGCTGGAGAGGGATCACTCATAGTTGGAATCTTCCCTGATGTGGGAGATAACGTCTACACTGGAGAGAAGTGGGGGATCTACAGCTGTGAGAGAGGCCACCCCGCCATTCTTTTGATATACCCTTATTCATCCTCTCCCCTCTCTGGCAGGATTCCATGCAGTGAACTGAGTCCTTTCAGCCGAGGAAGCTGAGTGGGCAGCAGGTCTGTGTAGCCACATTATAAACTCAAGTTTTCCATTTCCCCGAGTCTCCTCTCATGTTCCATTCCCTCTGATTAAGGTGACTGTAGGCCACACTGATCTGTCAAGGTTTCAGAACATGTGCCAATAGTCAGAAGTTGGGGGCTAGGCTTAACATGGTGATATACTAAAACCACTCAAACTCTGGGTGATTTATGGACCAGTTTATACAACACTTCAAGCAAAGAAATAATGTGCACGTTACTGAGTTAGGCAGCCTCTCTTATGGTTGTCCTGATAGATTAGAACTGGCTTAGCTATTAAATTGAGATATTGGATTAATTTAGCTCTGAGTCTTAGAAGAACTGGACAGTTGCACTGTAACGACCATTAACTGAAACAGAGCTGTGCACAATCCCCCCAAATCAACCCCTTCGTCTGTTGGTATGAAGGGATGTGCCAATTATGTATTTCCTTTTTCTAACAGGTTGTCAGTTATGAATAATGCTGCTAGTTGTTAGTAGCATAATTATTCTCTCAATAAGCTCTGCAAATTTTACTGGTGCAAAAGCTAACAATTTTTGTAAAGTCATTTTGGATTTTCAGAATTAGATAGAAATTGTTGTCGCTACATGATATGGAGCCTACCATTACCTGCCACGTCTGGTTTGGCCTTCTACTCTATTTCTACCCTATCCTTCAAGTTCTTAAGACTCACTTCAGTGAGTCCCATGTCTAGTGTTCTCCTTCAAAGTCACAGTATTGCTCACAACCAATTTAAAACAATTATTGTAACCTCCCTAATGCATGCATTACCAACCAAAGAAAATCCATTATTCTGGAACTGTTTCTCTTGTCCTTGCCCAGTGCTTATAACAATCACGCATCAATACTTTTTGGTGTATTCTGCCAGCCCTTCAGTGCAGGCATATCGTCACACATCCTGTCCTGAAAATTCACTGTGACATTAGGTTTCAACTGGGATACAAATGCCTTTATTTCACCTCTAAGCCCTGAAAGTCAGCCTTTAGCTGCATACTCTTCAGTTAATGTCACATACTTTATTTATGCTTTATAGAGGGAGTCAAGCAGTCTTTTTAGAGCTCTGAGATGAACACCATACATACATACACACACCAACATCTTACTGGCTTACTAATGGACTTTCATTTATCTGTCAAGCACCAGCAAGTGTGTTTCATTATATGAACAATACAACCTCATTCTTTCTGTCTCCTGAATCTTCAAACTTCGCATATTTTTTACAAGCCTGTGTATAGTCAAATATGACAATCTAATATTCCATTTTGACATTTCAAAGAAAAGGCCTTAGTTTAAATGGGAAGCTTACAGTATTTCTCAATACATATTGTCAACAGATATATTTCCATCACATCTGGGAAGTGATCTAAATTAGTTAGTGTAGTCCAATTGCTTACAAAACACATAATTAAATGATGACACAGTTCTGGGGCATTATGTATTGATTATTCCCATAAGGGAGACTGGTTAATACTACTGTTGGTAGCAGATGTGGGAAAGCGGGCTCTAATCTCAGTAAACATATTTACATAGAAATATGCTTTAATGCTACTTTAACTGAAGCAATTAAGTCTGTGAATGTATTTACTAAGAGCTCACTTTCCCACATCTGCTGCCAACATTAGCATTAGCCAGTCTTCCTTATGGGAATAATCAATATTTAATTTCCAGAAATATGTCAAAGCATGTAGTTAAATTATAAGCTATTGGACTGCAACAACCAACATAAACCACTTCCCAGATTTGATGAAAATATCAGTCCTATACATATTGTCAACACTCTATCTGAAAAGAATTACCACTATTATGAATAGAATTTGGGGTTTACTAATTTAAGAAACTCATTTTGCTTTTCAGTTTTGCTATTCACTTTTTGTGAGGCACTCAGTATGGACAATGAAAACAGACTGGCTGAATTTACTTCTCTGCTTCCAGTCCTCCTCATTATCATAAAGCAATGAACTGGGAGCAAGTGGTCATGGCTTTGTCAATGGCCAATTGTATGAGCATGCATGTGCAAGACGTTTCATCTCCATGGGTCTCTTTCCCTCTCTGTGAAATAGGGAAGGCGTGTTGAGCTCCATGGCTGAATGCTTTGGTGTAGTGGAAAGATAATCTTCAGTTGTTTCCAAACACTATTTCTAGTAGATATTCCAGCAGAGTCTAGCAAAACCTTCAATTCCTTTGTGATCTATTGATTTCAGGTGGAGGACCTCTGGATCAAACTGTCTGTTGCTGTATTCCAATACCTAACTGCCAATTAGAACCAGTTAAAACGTTTTTGCTATGGTTACTTTTGTGATGTAAGCTTTATATGGTGGCTAAGTTTAAATGTTTTGGGATGGAGCTATATAGCTTTCTCTTATAGAGCCTGTTTAATGGGGTGGCAAACTTTTTGGCCTGAAGACCACATACGCTGTAGGGTGGGCAATGTGGTGGCAGAGAGGCAGCAGTGCAGGAAGGGGGTGAGGAAGGAACGAGGCTTATAAAATAAATTAAATTAAAATATTTTATTTATAAAATAAAGGGAATATAACATAAAATAAAATTCCAAAGCTGCTATGCCATGTGGGGAGTGGCCACTGTGCTCTGGCCAGGTTGTCGTTGGACCCATGGGAGGGAAGGAGTGGATCCAGGAGGGGGAAGTGGCTGCTGCACTCCAGCCAGGGCACTGCGTGGCCTAAGTGATGGGAGAGGGGCAGGGTTGGGAAGAGGGAGCAGTTGCCAACCAGACCCAGCTCCTCCAAATCAGCCGTTAGTATTCTCTCCTTTGTATTCAAAGATTATAGATGATCCAGGACATGGGGTGCAGGACCTACGGTGAAGACAGATAGTCCATGAGATCTGTTCAGTGACCGATGGAAAATCTTTAGCAGAAGGCAACTGAAAAGCACAGAGTATGTTTTATTTTTATCTGACTTTGTAGAATTAATACCTGAAACAGACTGAAGTTATTGGAGCTGAAGTACAAATCTCTCAACTAAGAGTTGTGTATAGATCAAAGACGAAGTAGATGAATTCCAAGGTAAAGAATAGACATACATTTTAATTTAGAATGTCAGTAACTAGAACTTTCTGTGAACACCAGCTATCTGACCCTAATTTCAGTTTGAGATCTCAACATACAGAATTCTTTATATGGGTATTGGCTTTTAATTATTAAAGAATTCACGTGTACTGTTCAATGAAATCCTAAACTTTTTAAACAGAGGCTACAATCTAATCCAATTCCAGTGTAAAATAAGCACATCTGGCACCCTTTCAGAAAAGAAGGCAAGAAATGAATAGTCATGGAGCCATAACTACTCAGATCTCTAGAGGTGTTATATGAAAGTCATGACTGAAGTACATTGAGGCATTAGCATATGGGAAGTTTGCATTGCAACAGACTCATGTGGGGAGACAGACTTAGTCTTCTGTGTTGTCAACACAGCAGCTTTCATGAGCGCTATAAAACTGACTTTAAGAAACGGCTGCTACTGAAAACGGGAAACCGCATTTCATTTTGCACACCAAAAATAACTTGGGATAATCACGCACAGTCTGAGGGCTAAGATATCCCTCAGTTTGAAGAGGAAAGGTGTGAGAAATGAATAATTCACTGCAAATTCAATATAGTCAGGAATGTACACTAGCATCATAGAAGTCAACCAAAATTCAACTAGTTATTTTTCACTCTTTGCATTGAAAATGGCAAAGTACCAACATGAATATAAATATCCTTTTTAAAAAACTAATCTGTTGCCTATCCAAATTAGCAAGAAGAGCAAAAGACTAAAGGCAGCTTTCATAGACCTTGATGTCTGTGAATATGTTTTTTATATACAATGCCAAGCCCCTTTCCAACTGTAGCCTTGATGCAGTCAAGAGTGTGATAAAAGAGCTAAGAATTATTGCAGTATATGGATTGTATTAAAGTTGATTACTTTTGCATTTTCACAAAGAATTAAGACTAAGTAGTAACACCCCAGGGCAATTTGGGCCAAATGTTCATCTGAATTACAGCACAAGGCAATTAAGAACCTGTTTTTGGGGGGTTTTTTTGTTTGTTTTTTAAAGGAGCCATAACCCAATCTGCCTTTTTGCATCCTCTTTTTGTGGGCAGGCCTGAAGGCATGTAGAAGTCTAACTGTCTGTGGATATAGATTTCTATTCAACTGACTGGTCCTCATTTGATCCCACTGTTATTTTAAATTTATAAAGCATCTATTTACTAGACTCAAAGATGAGATTTGAAAAATCAAGAGCCTTCCTACCCACTCCCCACCCCCCAGAAAGTGAACAGATCAGGACTTCAATTTGAGTGATATATGCCATAGGTCTCATGCTACCGGTACAAAAACATCTTTTTTCTAAACTTTATAGATGACAGTTTCCTCATATAAAAAGTGTTGCAAGCAACAGGGGAATTCTGTGTTAGGCCTTGTCCTCACAAAGACACAGCAAAAATAATAGAAGCTTAGGTATAAGTGGATCATGATGAAAAGCGATCCGAATAAAGTCCAGACTAATACCGTAGATCCGTAGTGCTTCAATAGGAGCAATTTCACAAAACTGACAACAATTATGAACCACATCATCTGGGAGGAAGTATTTATTCAGAGAAATGTGAATGACAATTGGGAATAATTTTAAAACACTTTAAAAATGCCTAGAATCCCACAATCCCCCAACTGAGGGAAAGGTCATGCTTATTAAAAAGCGCTAATTGGTTTAGAGGGAAAGTGAAGGTGGATGTAAAAATAAATAAATATACATACACCAAATAAAGAAAGGGGAATTTGATAGTAATTAGTATAAATCCAAAATTAGGAATTGTAGAAATTTGATAAGGAAAGCCAGGGATCCAAGAGTGACCTATACATTTAAAGACAATAACAAGGAGGTGGGTTTTTTGTTTTTTTAAATAAATATATTAGGACAAAAAGAATCCTGACATTCCAGGGTGGTTACCCCACTTACCCTTTGCCAGGAGGGCCCTGACTGGCTGTAGAAGGGAGCTGCTACCTAAGGACCAAGTAAAAACAATGGAAGTCCTGTTGCACTAAAGACTAACAAATTTCTTCAGGCAGAAGCTTTCATGGGCTGCAACCCACTTTGTCAGATGCATGACGTGGAAACTACAGTTAGGCGTTATATATGTGCATGTAAGGGTGAGAAACGTTACCAGAGTTGGGTAAGTGCTAACAAAGTAAATTCAGTTAGATTAGATGAGGCTCATTCACAACAGTAAATAGACAGGGTGTGAACAGGGACAATTACTTTCTGTAATGAGATAGCCATTCCAAGTTCCTGTTCAGACCCAGTCTGATTGTATCAAGTTTGCATATGAGTTCCAGCTCTGCAGTTGCATGCAGAAATCTGTTCTGAAGTTCTTTTGTTGAAGTATGGCGACTTTGAAGTCTGTTAGAGAGTGCCCAGGGAGATTGAAGTGCTCTCCTACTGGTTTATAGTTATTACCATTTTTTATATCTGTTTTGTGTCCATTTATTCTTTTGTGTAAGGACAGTCTGGTTTGGCCAATGTACATGGCAGAGGGGCATCACTGGCACATGATGGCATATGCCAGATTAGTGGATGTGCAATGAATGAGCTCCTGATGGTGTGGCAGATTTGGTTAGGACCTGTGATGGTCACTGGAGCTGATGTGTGGACACGAAGTGCTGGTAACAGGGTTTGTTGCAGGGATATGTTCCTGGATTAGTGTTTTTGTTGTATGGTGTACAGTTGCTGGTGAGTATTTACTTCAGTTTGGGGGGCTGTCTGTAAAAAAAGGAGTGCCCTGCCTTCCAAGGCTTGAAAGAGTGAGGGATCATCTTCTAGGACAGTCTGTAGATCCTTTAATGATGTGTTGGAGAGATTTTAGCTGGGGGCTGTAGGTGACGGCCAATGGTGTTCTGTTGTTTCCTTTGTTGGGTCTGTTCTGTGGTAGGTAGCTTCTGGGTACCCATCTGGCTCTGTCTATCTGTTTCTTCATTTCCCCAGGTGGATACCGAGGTTTCTTTGTTTTTTGGATATACAGACTAACACGACTACCCCTCTGGAACTAAGGACCCAGATGGAGCAGGGCTATAAGACCAGAACAGGCTCCTTGCTTCTGCCAAATGGATGGGAGATCCATGCAGCCAACCTTGCATTTAAGTTTTTACTGACCTGAAAAGTGAAATTGATTTTTTTTTAATTACACGGTAAACTTTTTACTGACATCACTAAAAATACCATAAACAATATAATAATGTCACAAACGTGAGTACTCACAATATTCTGTACACAGGAATTTAGAATTGCACAATTGTTTTAACTGCAGTTAATTGATCAATCGGGTTCTTTGGGTCTGTGAAATAAAAGAAATGTTAAAGTCAGTGTAGTTTTATAATGCGAGAAGTGATTCTGAGTCACAATCAATGTCAAAATGCAGTGTTATTTCTACCCAATTTTATTGACATTTTAATTTATTGATGGATTTAATGACAGTGTTAAAATTGTACATTTGTTTTACTGACCATTAGGAAATTTACTGATGGTTGGCAACCCTCCCCTACCTCCAACAGGGAGCATGACAAAGCACTCTGGCTGGCTCCGTAAGCCCTGGAGTCCCTGTTGGAGTCAGAGCACTGGTCTCCCATCCCCCTGGCTGAAGAAGGGATCCATTGTCTAGGGAGCCAAGTGGAACACATGGGGCTACAGGATGTATCAAGTTTTCCTGCTACAGCCAGGTAGATTGGAAATCAACAAGGAGGGAGGCAGCCTCCTCACTGAACTCCTTGGGGGGGAAGAGGGTGCTGGCAAAGACTGGCGGCCCTTCAGGGTTGTAAAAATGTGGCTCTCGAGCCAAAAAGTTGGGAACACTGGCCCAGATGATCACGTGTCCCTTCTGGCCTTAGAATATGTGCATGATTCTCTATAAAATAATAGTAATGACTAAATAGTAAAGCCTTGGGAGACAGACCTCTCCTTGTTTACAGACAGCCCCCCAACTTTAAACAGATACTCACCAGCAACTACAGATCAAACAACCGAAACATTAAAGCAGGAACATATCCCTGCAACAGACCACGCTGCCAACTTTGCCCTCATATCTACACTGAAGATACCATCACAGGACCAAATCAAGCCACCTACTCCAACAAAGGCTCATTCACCTGCTCATCCACCAATGTGATTTATGCCATCATGTGCCGGAAATGCCCCTCTGCCTTATATATTGGACAAACAGGATAGTGTCTGCACAAAAGAATAAATGGACACAAATCTCTCATCAGAAATCTCAACACTCAAAAACCAATAGGGGAACACTTCAATCTCTCTGCTCACTCCATTGACGACTTGCTAATAGCTGTGCTGAAACAGATGAATAACAAATCACAGCTTCAAAGAGAAACTGCAGAACTTGGATTTATATGCAAATTCAACTCAGTTGCCTTGGGGTTAAACAGGGACTTCAGATTTTTCTCTCATTACAACAGGTGATTTGACCTCACCTTCCTCTATGTGCTGTTCCCCAGTGTTTGAATCCTAACACCTATTCTGATTTGCTGTTACAGCCTGACCTGATCCTATGTCATACACTCCCCTGCATTTAATTTCTTCTCATTCTGTAAGTTTCCCATCTTCAAAGCGTCTGACAAAGTGGGATTTTTCTCCCATGAAAGCTCATGCGATAAATAAATCTGTTAGTCTTTAAAAGTGCCACAGGACTCTGTTGTTTTTCTGCAATAGACTAACACAGCGACCCCTTTGGGAACTTGAGTAATGACTATGCAACTCTTGCCTCCAGTTTGGCAACGCTCATTTAGGGCAGTTTTGTAACTAATATTGCGGTACTGAAACAAAGTGCAGAGAAATTTATAGACAGGTTCATTTTAACTGTTCTTGGAAATCCAGCTCAGTTTGTTTGTGAACTGGAGACTTATGAGGGCATCATGAAGGGTTTAGTGCCTTGGACTGACTGGGTGATCTGTCACTTTTCTTTTCCTTCTAGAAACTGTCATTCAAACAAACTACCACTAGATGTCACAAACAGGAGGTTTTTGGATTGTGTCCTATATTACCTACTTTGCAAAGTGCTTCGAGATCCTTGGATGAAAGTAACTGATGAAACACAAACTGTTATTATGACTAATGACAATGTGCATGATCAAACTGGAAATAAATGCAGCATTAATTAAAATGTAGCTTTATAACAGACAATGCAAAGAGATGGCCTGACACTAAATTCTGTGTTCAGATGTAGCATTCTAACTCCATCTAAGAATTAAGTTTAGTACCGAATGTTGCATATAAAGTGGAGACCTTAATCAAAATAGGCAGATCCCATCAAAATTTTAAAAATTGAACATTTAGGTCTGTGCAGTCACCCCAAAGCATTTTTTGTAAATAGTTCTGTCTCTTTAAAGATCAGTAAGTATCTTTTTTTGTTAGAATATTTACCATAAAGTTTCCCCAAATTAAGCTAAATTTTGCCAAGTCATCTTTTGCAATGCATTTATTATTTGCTCAAATAAGCACACTGCTAGAAATGCTGTAGACTAATAATTCTTAATTAGTGAAATCAGTGTACTTCACCATCTTCGTTACAGAATTCTTTGATAGAAGTAGTGCTAGGGACTTTTATTTTATTTTTTGTAAATTGTGGAATAGTCCCTATTATTAGTGAGTAATTGAAATTTATTACAGCATAATGCCAGGGTAAGTGCAGACTAAATACAATTAAAGAGTGGGATTTACTGCTACATGATTAACATCGGAAGGAATAGGGCTTTAAAATGGTTAATATAGAAATGTAAATTGAAAATGAATTTCCAATGTCTCATCAAACTTCTGCATACAAGAAAAACAGACCAGAGAAAAGCAATGAACCATATCACGGTTGGTGCAGTTTCTCGACACAAAGCTGCTACGTAACTGAGCATTTCAAAGGTTATTTGTAAGTTATGTGAGAGAGCCAGACAGTAATATCCTTTGCCCAAGAGCATTGTGAAAATGTTATCTGTCAAGTCAAGTTATTAAACAGCTTTTTAATCAAATAAATAATTCAGGACTTGTGTATAATATTACAAGGGAACAGGGAACTAGACACCAGAAGAAGCAGAATAATAGTATTGTTAATGCGAAAGCACTAGATGCAAGGCTAATGCTTCAAAAGTTGAAACATGATTCCAGTTGGTTTCAAACCCAAAGCTGTGGGAGTGGAGTTGATGGTAACCCTGGTTCTGGCAATGCTAGACTTTCATGGTTACCATCTTCCACGACCAATGAAGACTTGAAGTATTTTGGGTGCACCACAAATGACCTCTTGTTAGCCAGTCTTGTGGACTTACATGGAATTTATTTACATAATCATATAGCAATTATGTTCCTTCTGTCAGACTGCTCTTGACAGGTGGCTATAATATATGACTTTGGAGCTAATTGTATAGCCACCACTACCTTAACAGTCACTTGTTCTTTTCTGTTTGGAATCTAGCATTCTCGTCTACTTGTAAAAGACTAACTCTTTGACATTCTTGTTAGAAGATTTTCTTGGCATATTGCTCTTTTGTAACTACTGCAGGGTTAATTGTTTCTGGTTTAAGAAGTTTGGTATGAGGTTTTTGTCCTGATGCCCATAAATGTTCCTACTAAAGCACTGTGGCTATGTCTACACTGGCAAGTTAGTTCGAATTAAGGAAGGTTAATTCGAACTAACTAAAGCCATGGCTACACTAGGCTTTAGTTAGTTTGAATTAAGGGCTTCCTTAATTTGAACTAAGAAGTTCGAATAGGGTATTGGAACGAAGGCGTTAATTTGAACTAACTAGTTTGAATTAACCAATGTGGCCGTGTTAATTCGAACTAATTTCTTAGTTCAAATTAACCGGCCATTGAAATGAATGGGGATCGCTAATTCGAACTAAGCAAGTGCTTGCTTAGTTCGAACTAACATTCCAGTGTGGCCATGCTAGTTTGAATTAAGCTAATTCGAACTAACTAAAATTAGTTCAAATTAGTTAGTTAGAACTAACTAATTCAAACTAATTTTAGCAAGTGTAGACATAGCCTGTGAGTCTTAGTTTGATAGTCTAACAATATTAAGCATGGATTCATTATATATACTAGGGAACTTTTCTGCCATTAGTGTTGACTTTTCTGCTAACTCATCTCGCTGTCCATAGTAAAGACATGCAGAAGCGTGTTTGACTAGTATATTCAAAAGAATTGCCAAAAAGAGCCTATTGTATGTTGTTAAGTCATCTGGAATCTAATTTAAAGTGTACCACAATTTAATGTATACCACATCCAGTTAGAAAGAGTAGTTTTCCATTAATAAATTGCTAACAGTTCAACATTCTAACCTCTATCCTAGATATTTCTATTTATGTTTAATCAGTTGTATTAGTTTGTGATTAGTTTTGGTTGGTATATTTTATTTGTATACGATTTTTCACTAAAGATTTTCAATTTACTTGTGACACACAGGGAGGTGCTTATTCCAGGCAGGTAATATGAGGCAGGATTACATCCCCATCACAGGGCAGGAATGGCTGCAGATAAAGCATGGCCATATTTTTCATAGTATTTTTTTTCTTAACTCTTGCTCATTCAGGAAACAAAATATCATTTGGACACTTTTCTGTGATGTGGAATTACAAAGAATCTGTACTGGAATTATTTTGTTAACAGTCCATTAGGTGTGAGGACAAACATGCCATTAACTAAACTAGATGATGCAGCAAAAGAGAACCCATGAGTTAGAGCTCGTAAAAATACTCAGTAGAAGAAACAAAGTGTGTGTATAACAAAAAGGTTTCCTGGAACTACAAAAGTCTTAATTTTGGTTTGTTTGCTTCACATTTTTACCAGGAAGTTTTGCAATATGACAGCCAGAATTTTTTTTCCCCCGGGGGCCAGAAGGGTTGCATGGGGGTTACCTTCAGCAAGGTCCCCTCTTCTATTTTTGTCAGCATGAAAAATGAATGGAGCAAAGAATAATTTTATGAACGTGCCACTATTTGTCCAAAAGGAAAAAGCAAACCCAAACATATAACCTTTGAAATTAACGTAACTTCTTTTGGCAATAATGGGAAATGTGACAGTGTGTGGGAAATGAGCATTCTGGTCACTGTTTACCCATCTGAACCCCCAAGAGGTCCTGAATAAGCAGAGGAGTGCCTGATCACTAGATTATATTGGGATTTAGGTAGCTAATGAGCTCATTAATAAGGATGTGTAGCTGGGGGGAAGCAAGGGCCAGGACTGCCTGGCCAGCCCTGATAAAGAGAGCTATCTGTGTGAAGACACTGGTCCCATCTCACACCTCACACACACACTTGGGAGAAGGGTAGGAAAAATGAATTACTCTATAAGTATTATGGCTGCATGAATATGTAAAACTTAGTAAAGTGGAGCACTGTAAATCAACTACAGGTTGGTATTTACAAAACAAAGATCTTTGTGCAGTCGATGTGACAGCAAAGGAGATCGGAGCAGAGGGGGGCTTGTCACAGAAAGTACTGACATTTTTGCGCTGGGCCTCCTCCAGTTTTGTTTTGTAGCCCATCTGCAAAACATTTGCAAAACACATATTTTGTTTTGCATGAGTCCAAAGCAATTAGAGACAGGATCACATCTCTGGTTGTACACATCACATCTTTGGTTTGCTGTTACTTTGAAATCCTTCATCTACACACCGCTGGTGGATTGCTGTGGGAAATTAAATAATGGAGCTGGACTACAAGATGGCATGAATATATGCACATTCTCCACGCTGCGAGTTGCAGCATTTCATGCACACTTTCCTGAGGAGAGGCCTGAGGGATGAAGAATGGTCTGATTATACTCATTAAAGCTAATTTAGGTTGATTACAGCAGTTAGGGCAAGTAACATTAAAGATACAAGAACATAATCAAACCAAATTGTTTCATTACAGATTTTTGGCCGAGTCCTCTATGCCATCTTCAATACAAACCCCATAGTAGTAGTTAATGGAAGATTTGGCAGTGCAAGAACTGTAGGTCTGGGCCTTTTTGGAGAGCCACAGAATAGTGAACATGGAATAATACAAAAAGAGTTTAGATTTTATTGACATGGCAATAGTGGAATCTTGTTTGGCTGTGCTATATATAAACTAGGATTTGGAGGGAGGGAAGTATTACAAAGATGCTGTTACATCACTGCTCTTCTCCCCCAAATCTGGGCTAACCAGGGATTGGTCGGACCTCCTGGCAAGCGCAGCCCAAGTGCTGCTCTAACTTATGATAGGCTACACCACTACCCAGGCTACTCTGCTGGCACTAAATTTCCACAGTGGTGTGTGCTTCCCTGGGCCCCCAACAAACCCATGATGTGCTCCCTCCCAGACTGTATAAATGGGTAAATAGACTCATGCCATCCTGTATGAGAGGAATAGCCACTTGATATTTGAGCCAGCCCCCTATCGTCTTTGGGCTGCCAGCGTAGTGCAAAGGGATGGAATTGGCCTCAGTGGGGATGCAGCCCAAGGTTTGGAATCTTTTCCTAATGCAGCTGTTTTCCAGATGCAAAGACAAGTTTCAAGAGTTGGAATTTTTGCTGGATTGAAATTTGTTTATCTGGCATTTGCTTACAGTAAAAGGCCAAAAGCTAACTTTGAGATGTTTATACTCTTGTTGACTTGATTAATGTAAACATGATTTCTTTTAAAAAATCATGAGTTTTTTCCTTTTGGATGAATCATGCAAACTTCAGTATGATTCAAGCATTAATAAAATACACTCATTTATGTTGATTCAAACTCTGCCAATGCAGTGTGATGATGGTGCTAATGCATGTGAAAGAGCTGGTGCTGATGAGGTGTACATGTTTCTTATTTTAAAAGCAGCACTTTCTGCATCAGAGAAAAATGGTAAGTGTACTTTTCTCATGCACATCTAACCCCACTGATTTCAATAGGTGTTTGGGGCACACAAGGAACTCAGAATCAGGTTCCTGATCACAGCTAATAATAGTATAACCCTTCTGCCAGAGGGAGTCAGCAGCAGCAAGGAATGGATTCTACTTCAAGGGAGTCCTGTGAATGAAGCAATACCAGACTGACTCCAGTTCCCACCCAATCACCTGGGAAATCACACACATCTTCTGGGCACTCCCAAAAGGTTGTACTTGCCCTTTACAAGCACAGAGTCTGGATGTAAACAAGTAAACCCTTTAACAAAAGGAAGGAAATAACTCAGCACTGGTTTGGGAAAACAGTATGAACCAGAATTCATTAACTCAAAACCATGAGCAGAACTCATCCCACCCAAGAGCTTTTGGGACTGAATTCTTTGCCTCCTCTTTCCGCTTCCCCTGTCCTGTTGACTGTCAGAGCTACACTGTCCACCTGTCTGTCAGAGGGCATGGGTAGCCCTCCCACTGGCCACTGGGTTCAACTAGCCCCCTCTGCTAGCTCCTGCTGGTCACTGTTCTTGACTAGCCCCGTCTGCTGGCTGTCAGTCTCTCGAGGTTTCCCCAGTTTTTGTGATTTCATCTGAGCTAGTGAGTTCATTTTTCAATTATTTCAGCTCTCAGTTCATGGGGAAACCCTCTGCTGACACAAGAGGAATCCCATTAACTCTATCTTTGAACAGTGGGAAGAGACAGTGAGTTAATCCATGTCTGAAGGTAGTTCTCAGTCAGAGCTGATGCAGCCTAGACAGAAAGACCCCATCCTCTCTCTCCTGCCTTCACAGGACTTTGGCATCCGAACGCCTCCTTTGCTGAGTTCTGTTCAGATGAAAGTGAATATTTCATCAGAACTGCCTAAGCCCAGTTCTGCTGCCATTTAGTCACACAATAGGGGGACAACATCTCATTACACCTTCAATTAACACTAACGTGATTTGCAACCCAATACCAGCCGAACTGACTATTTCCCATCAGGCAGAGCAACTTGTTGTACTCATGCAAACAGAGTGCCACTTCTTTCAGCGGGCTGAGCAGGAGAGGGTCACTTAGATCTAGCTTACAATAGTTTTCAGCATCAGCTGTAGCAGAGCTCTCCACATGTTCAGAATTGGTGCCCTTTCTTCGGCTATGTCTACACTTGAAAAGTTAGGTCGACTTTATAAAATCAGTTTAATAAGATCGACTTTAAGTTGACTTAAAGTGGACCTTATTAAGTCAATTTAACAAAAGTCGACTTAACTTTTCAAGTCTAGACATGGCCCCTTTTTGGCCTTATTAAGTCGACTTAACATTTTAAGTCGACTTAAAAAGGTCCAACTAGGCACTACTCCGTGTCTCCACTGGCTTAAGTTGACTTAATAAAGTTGACTTAAGTGCTAGTTTGAATTAAAACGAGGTGTTATTAATTCGAACTAACTTTTCCTTAATTCAATATAAGGAGCAGCTTAAGTTGAATTAAGGAAAGTCCAGTGCAGACTTGGGGTAAATTAAGTTGATTTACGCCTCCTTAAGTCGACTTAATTTCTAAGTGTAGACGCACCCTTCCAGACTACGCCAAATTCTGATCTTCTCACTCCTGGTGACTGGGGCCTTGCTCCAGGAGTGCTCCTATTGATGCAGCCACTCCAGCAGTCACGTGCCATCCAGGGCAGGATTCTGATATCCTTTCTATTACTAAGAAATATTTTGTGATTTGCATTTCCAAAACCTCCATTTTTTGCCATGAGCAGGTACAATTTTGTAGCCTTGATTTCTGCATGAACTAATTATTATGACAGTTCAAGTGTTTTTCAATAATAAAGGAGATACAAAATTTTAAATATGCTCTCAATTCATTGGGGTGGATGAGATGGCTGAAAAAAGCTATTGTTACCCCCTTGGGCCAGTCAAAGTTTGGGGCCTGGCAAGGTGTTTCTACTGGGTGGAGAAACTGATGATAGATTTCTCTGATCCAGTCTTGCTTATTTATAAAGATTAATATATAAAGTCCTGTTTCCTTGAACACAGCAGAAATCAAACAACAGGAGACAGGTCCTTTGCTTGTTGTTCCAAACCTGCCTCTCCATTTTGGCTTTTTGGGTGTGTGGGCAGATGAAGAGTTCCATCAATCAAAGCCTTAGCCCCTGTATTTGAAACTTCTTGGGCCACATGGTTCAAATTCTATTCCAAGCTTTTCCATTTGCTTGTATTTTGGATGCTACTGCTAGTGTTTCAGTCACTTCTTTGAATTGAAAGAAAGCTCCCCAACTCCAACCGATAATAACAAGGTTAAAAATAAAGGACAACATACCACATTATTGCATTGTGGAGCCGTCAGGAGCAAAAAATAGCAAAGCAGATATGTGATTCCAATAGATAAAATAAACTGGAAATAGTATAATGTGTGCAGTGTAACTTAGAGTTAAACACTTTCATTGCCTTAGAGCACAAATGTAAGGTTGAACTGGGAACTATAACATCTTAAGTAGGCTTTGATTGCTAAACAGTGGCCACTACAAAAGAGGATTCTAAGTTCCTGGAGTCTGGAGTTGATATGTACATACCCCAGGAGACATCCCCATGGGGGTGGCATGCTTAGCCTATCTTCTTTGGGAGTCTTTCACCTCTAGGGCCAGAGTGGAATATGAATGTTCTGTTGATGTACAATATGATAGAAACTTCCATTAGAAAAACTTAGAAATTGGCTTCTCCAAGTGCTTGGTGAAACTTGAAGCTGTTTGTTTCAGCCTGCACAGAGGGAACCAGGAAGCCATTTGGGAACCATCAAGAGCTCATAAATCAGTATCTAATCCTCAGACTCACAGAGGGGAAAGAAGTGGATCACCAATCCCTTCATCCTGTCTGTTGTGACTCAGTGGCACCAGCAAGAACATTGCAAGACAAACATCTTGTAGGATAAGACCCTGCTGCTGACTGTCATTAGCCAGGAACTCAGATTTTAGCTGTAGCCAAGCAGAAATAGAGAAGTAGTCACAGAACCTTTAAACTTACTCATTTTAATTTTGGCTTCAGACCACTACTGGGGTATGTACATATCAACTCCAGACTCCAGGAACTGGAGACATTTACAGTTATTCTGTGAAACACAATGATCAGGGTAAATGGTAAAATATGAATGCAATCTTGGAGTTCAGAGAGAGAAACTTGGATCTAATGTCACAATTATCATACACCTTTCTTCTGCCCTCTAGAATAACAGAAAACAAGATAAAAAATATTGAACTTGCAAGGGACTGGAAAGTGCAGAATGCCGTATGACTGAGAACTATACACACATTAGGTAAAGGATTTGATTTTTATTTTACTAGGAGTTATGGGGCTGATTCTTCTTACTTACACCAGTGTAAATTAGGAATAATTCCACTGAAAGAAACAGAAGTAAAGGATTGACAAATTCCAAAAGGGTAGCTGTTTTAGTCTAGTTCAGCAAAACAAACAAGGAGTCTTGTGGCACTTTTAAAGACGAAGAGTATGTCTACACTAGAAAAAGTTAAGTCGACTTAAAGTCAACCTTATTAAGTCAACTTAACAAAGTGGCTCCTTTTAAGTTGACTTTATTAAGTCGACTTAACATTGGACAAAGGTATCCACACTGGCATTAAGTCGACTTAATAAAGTCGACTTAAGGGCTACTCCTCGTCCACACCGTTCCTAAGTCAACTTAAGAAGTCGATTTAAGGCTTAAGTCGATGTAAGGAGGGGTAGTTATTAAGTCAACTTAAGCTTTCATTAAGTCGACTTAAGGAATTTCTTAAGTCAACTTAATGAAAGTCCAGTGTGGACGTGGAGTAATTTAGGTCGACTTAAGGGTCCTTAAGTCAACCTAAATTTCTAGTGTAGACATACCCTAATACATTTATTTATCACACGAGCTTTCATGGGAGAGATACCACTTCGTCAGATGCTTGAAAATGGAAAAAAGTATAGGAAGGAGGGATAAGTGCAGTGAAGTAAGTGTAATCACAGGACCAGATCAGATTACTTCAGCAAGTCAAGCAGGTTGTATTGATTCAAACTGAGTGGAACAACAGACCGGGAGGCTGAGAGAGGTGACAATCACTGTTATAATAAGAAAGCCAAGAAACAGCTCTATTCAAACCCAAGTTGATTATATCAAATTTACATATGAATTCTAACTCTGAAGTCTCTCTTTGAAGTCTTGATCTAGGACAGAGGTGTCAAACTCATTCAGTGTCGGGGGCCAGATTGGAAAGCAGGACACTGGTCGGGGGCCAAAGCGTGTCCAAGTAGACCTCCTGACCCCCTTCTCAGCACAGTACCACCTGAGGGTCCCTGACCCCTTCCCCTGCCCGCTTGGGGCAGTGTGAGCTCCCCTTTCTACTCCCCAAACCCACAGGCTCTCTGACACCTTCCCTTTCCCCTGCCCTGCAGGCTCCCCTTTGTTGTGCTGGCTCCCTGACCCCTTCCCCTTTGCTGCGCTACCCTTCTCTTCCCTTCTCCTCTTCCCCGGGCGGTTCCTCTGCCCGTTCTGTTCCCTGCATGGGGCTCCATTCTGGTCCCCGCCCACCTTTCCCGTGCCAGTTCCCGAATCCCTTTCCCAGCCTGTTGCCCCATGGAGCCGGTTCCCCACCCCCCGCTTGCCCCCACCCCACTTACCTGGCTCACAGAGGCTCAATCCAGCCCCTGGAGTCAGTTCTCTGGCCAAGCCATTCCCCGCTCTGGGCCTCTGCCTGGGTACGTGCAGGGCGGCATATTTTAAAAGGCCCTGGCCAGGTATCAACAAAATTTCTGCCCAGTTAGAAGCCACGCCTCAAAGCAAGGTGCTCAGCTGGGACCACTCCCTTCCCATCCCCCCCTCCTGCTGAAAAAAACCTGCTCATAACCCTGGAATCTGCAAGGGGTGGGTAAAAGCACCTGCAGTTTTTACTTTTCGCCACCAGAGCGTGAGCCTCCAATGTATTTTTGTAGCAGAGGAGTGCCCTCTGTTGACAAAAAGTAAAATTGCAGGCACTTTATTGGGGCTTGACAGGTCTAGCGAGGGAGAGCTGTGCAGGGCTCCAGGCGCCAGAAAAGAGCCCTTGGTGGGCTAGATCCGGCCCGTGGGCCATAACTTTCGCACCCGGATCTAGAATAAACCTTTTTAAGGATAGCCACAGATAAGTCCATCACAGAGTGGCCAGGGAGGTTGAAATGATCGCCTATTGGTTTTTGAATGTTGCCATTTCTGATGTCAGATTTGTGTCCATTTATTCTTTTGTGCAGAGACAGTCTAGTTTGTCCAATATGTAAGGCCAAGGGGCATTATTGGCCCATGATGGCATGATTACATGACTATACTTACTTCACTACATTTATCCTTTCTTCCTATACTTTTTTCCATTTTCACGCATCTGATGAAGTGGGATTTTCTCTTATGAAAGCTCATGTGATAAATAAATTTGTTAGTCTTTAAAAGTGCCACAAGACTCTTAAAAATAAATGGTGTAGGTGAAATGAGATCCAACTTGGACATCTCCAGCAGTATACATTTATCTTGGTCTTCTCAGCTAGTCCTAGGCTGCTAAGTGCTATCACTTGATAGAGCTATGCAAATTGACCTCTTAAACAGACCTCTAATGAGTACCATATTGTGTAAAGTACATCACCATAGATTCTTCTACCCTGTCCCCCAACACTAAAGTAGCATCCTGTAAAACAGGAAGCAACAGCAGGGCTATGACTACACTTGTTAAGTCAACTCTGTTAAGTCAACTTAACAAGGTTGACTTTAAGTTGAATTAATGGAGCGTCTACACTTAAAGTTGACTTAAGTCAACCTTGTTAAGTCTACCTAACAGAGCCTGTAGTGTAGACATACCCGTCTACACTGGCTTTAAGTTGACTTAATATGGTCAACTTAAGCCTTAAGTCAACCTTCAGAGGTGGTGTTATTAAGTCGACTTAAGGAAGCTTTTAAGTTGACTTAATAAGTGCCCAATGTGGATGCAGAGTTCTGTAGGTCGACTTAAGCTTCCTTAGATCAACCTAAGGCACCAGTGTAGTTGCACCCCAGGTGTCTAGCAGGGTGGAAGAACGAGGAGACCTGTCCTCGGGAGCTCTGGACTTCCTGCCCCTCTCTGTCTTTCCTTGCCACTTCAAGGAGCAGAGGGAGGGTCCTAGGCAGAGTAGGGTAACCAGATAGCAAATATGAAAAAATCGGGATGGTGGCAGACAGTTCTAGGTGCCTATATTGGCCCTGTTCCTATAAAACCAGAATATGTGGTCAGCCTATAGGCAGGAAGCTCAGTAGCCAGAGGTTTATTTCAGATAGGGAAGGAGGTTGGGTAGCTACAGGAGGGAAGAGGTGGGCTGGAGGGAGAGGATTCAGTCCTTCCTCACCCCTCTCAGCCTACTCCACTTGATTTGTTCCCCCATCCTATGAAAACGGGTCAATGCTTGAACAGCTGAGCTCCCTAGAGGAGCAGCAGGAGGGCAGCAGCTATAGATTGGTGCAGAAAGATAGGGGCTGGCCCAAATTAATTGTATAGGGAACAGCTGGCAAGGTTCATTCCTCTATTACCAAATACTCTTGCCCTTAGTGTCCAATGAGAAATGCATATAGGGACCTTTCTGAATCCCTGAACAGCCCTCTAACGATCTTTTCCTTCTGTAACAGAGTATAGATGGGTTATTTTATTCGCACTATGTGGAAACATTCTTTTAAAAGGCACCAACCAGCTCGGTTTTTTTCTTAAAATCTAGAACTGGCTTCCTAAGACATCTGACTTTTTCTAGCAAGTTTTAAGTTCAAACCCAGGGAAAATTTAAAGAAAAAAGAATTGAACTCTCTGCCCTATACAACGTATACTGAATATTCTCCACATTGGTTGGCTGGAGTCATAAGCCATAAGTGGCACACAGCCAGCAAGTAAAATAACTTAACAGACTGCCCTTGTTTAAAACAAACTACCAAAAATGTATGATTTTTTCCCAACATTTTTGTAGGGTGCGGTGTGGAAGTTGATTCCTCCTCCACACCCTTAAATAAATATTTACCCAGAATATTATTACAGTTACCTTAAGGAGAAAATCACTGAGAGTGTTTTAGAAAACCTGCGATAGGAAATAAGAGCTGAAAACAATTTTCATTAAACGTCTGGCTGTGGTCAGGATGTTGTAGGCTTGGCATGTATCATGGGCTTTGAATGATACCCACGGCCACACAGCAAAGCCCAAGTTAATCTCTGTCTTCACAATGTATCTCTGTTTCTCTCAGGGATCTCAGTGAAGTAGAGAAGGAAAATGGTTTAATGCTTTGGAAGGCTATGTTAAATAAATAAGCCCATTATCCTCATCTAAAGAATGGTGAGACAGAGAGAGTATACTGTAACTAAGGAAAAATGCATAGCCTGATAGGCACAAAGGAAACTGTAATGTATCACAGTTCTTTACACAGACTTTATTTGTAAGAGCATTAAAGGTTATGGTTTCCCTGATTTACACTAAACTGAACCAGCTCTGTCAAACGTTTTCCACTCTTCTCTAAATACTGAATTTAAGCTTGTTTCTTTTTCCCTCCTTATGCTGTTTGGCTAAGCCTCCTATTTATAGAGTGCACCATTCCATAGTGACACAAATAGAGGCTTTAATACTTTATAAAAAGACAGAGCTGTGATCAGAAACATGTCTTTGGATTGACTGTACTTGCTATTCCACGTGTGTGAAATGTATGACCAGCAGGTTATCCTGATAAAAAGCCTTGTACATAAATGAAGATTTCTAGGCTGTTCAAAAGCTGTTTACCTATGTGAACCCTACTCTGGTTACACCTCGAGGACATAGGGTTGAGTTGTAATTGCAGTGAAAAAATTCAGACTAAATTAAGAGTCCTATAGCCTGAGTCACAGTGGGAGGTGGCACACATGTACGATATAAACAATGATAGCTAAAGCCATAGAATCAGGTTTTAACAGCTATTTACATGCTTAACGATACAGATAGGTGCTTTCAAAAAATCCCCCTAGCCCCTGGGTGCCTTATTTCCATGGAATTCAACTAGGCAGTGCTATATAGAGTCAGGGCCGGTCCAACCATATAGGTAAACTAGGCAGTCACCTAGAGCGCTAGGCTTTAAGGGGCACCAAATTAGATGGAAGTGAATTTTTTTTCTTTATTTTAAAAATATATTAATATATTACCTCTTATAACATGTGGGAAAGGGGGCACCAAAATCATAGTTCGTCTAGGGAACCAAACCCCCTTGAGCCAGCCCTGTATAGGGTCCTTATATCCAAAACATTGTTAGAAACAGACACACAACATGGAATCCAAAATGTGTGGCTTTATTCAGGCAGAACTAAGAATCAGCCAAACTGGTTCTATCTACATCTATTACTATAGCAAACCACCATCTATTACTAAGGCAACCCAATACACTACAGGCACATATTTCCATCTATAGACTGGTTCCTCTACAGCTTTACAAAGTTGGCTTATTATACCTAGAGCCATACACCACTGTGTGGAATAGAACTGGGTGACATTTTTCAACTGAATGCTTTAACTGCTAAAAAGCACAGTTTCAGTCAACTTGGAACTATTCATGCATTTGCTGTATGGGTAGGGTTACCAGATACCAAGCATGGAAAGGAGGACATGGAGAAAATGTAGTATTAATATCTGCCCACCCCCGTGGCCCCTTCCACAATCCTCTGCCTTCCCCCTGCCCACGGCCCCTTCCATGATCCTCTGCCTCCCTCTTGGCCCCTTCCCAGCCCCCTTACCTGGCTGGAGGTCCGGAGCTGCAGCTGTGGCTGGCAGAGCCACTTCTGGGCCACGCTCCTTCCGCCCTGAGCACGCTCTGTTTGAGCATGCTCAGAGTGGGAGGTTTGGAACTCCCCAGCCTGGCCGCAGCAGGGCAGGGCGGAACAAGTGTTCTGTCTGAGTCTGCTGCTTTGCTGGGCCCCTGGGAGGAACGCACCGGAACGCAGCATTCTGTCCTCGTTTTGGCTGTGATCTGCCGATTAGCCGAACCCAGCTTTTCAGGCATATTTTGGACCCTAAAATTCTCGACTTATATGCGAGCGTATACAGTAGCTTCATATAAAAACCTGAAATTTTAATCATAAGTAAAAAGCTGGACAAAATCACATATTTTTAAAATGCCTGCCGGACGGAGGACGTGAAGGTAAAAAGGAGGATGTGTCCTCCTTTTGCCGGACATTTGGTAACCCTATGTATGGCTTCTCTCTCTCTCTCTCTCTCTCTCTCTCTCTCTCTCTCTCTTTGGAGGTAACTTCAGGGACTCAATTTTCTGACCATGGGTGCTCAGCACTATCAGATAATTAGGCCCCTTTAAAACACCATCCAAAAACACCAGTCACTTTTGAAAATCACAGTCATAGTGTTTACCTCTTTAGGAAAACTGGCCATGGGCTATCCGCTGCACAGGGTGAGGCCTTGGTTTTACTTTGCCTAAGCACCTCTTTCCCCAGCATATTACATGTTGCAGGTGATCTTAGTAACAGCTCCCATCCATGCCCATGTGTATAGACATTACAGAAAACAAAGCTATGGCTGTTTCTTAATCATCTTCAGTTTAAGAAGTACATATCTCTTAAGCATCACACTGTATTATTTTTCTACTTTTCTATATCATAGTGAAAATTTAGGGCTTGTTGTGAAAGGCCGTGGTTCCAGAGCTGACAGTACTGGAAGCTGAGTGCTCTTGTGTTCACATAAGAGGGACAGCCCAGGCACTGCCAATGTAAGCTTCTTCACACCATGGGTGCGTCTACACTTAGAAATTAAGTCGACTTAATTTACTCTGCGTCTACACTGGTCTTTCCTTAATTCAAATTAAGCTGCTCCTTAAGTCGATTTAAGGAAAAGTTAGTTCGAAATAATAACACCTCGTTTTAATTTGAACTAGTGCTTAAGTCAACTTTATTAAATCGACTTAAGCCAGTGGAGATGTGCAGTAGTTGGACATTTTTAAGTCGACTTAAAATGTTAAGTCGACTTAAAAAGGGCAAAAAGGGGCCACGTCTACATTGAAAAGTTACGTCGACTTTTGTTAAGTCAAATTAATAAGGTCCATTTTAAGTCGACTTAAAGTTGACCTTATTAAATTGACTTCATAAAGTCGACCTAACTTTTCAAGTGTTGACATAGCCTATGTGCTTCCATGCTCTGTTAAGTGTTTGAGAAAGTGCTGTATGGAGATGACTCCTCGCTATCCTTATTCTTACAGCTAAGATAGCTAGCATAGCCAGTTTCTGACTATTATGATGTTGATTTTAACATGTGGGCACATGTTCAGCAGGAAATGGACTGTACCTATCACTTTATTCCATATATGTGACCAAATTCATATTTCATACATTTACATAGCACAAAAGGATAACAAAGCATTTTGAAAACTCTGGTCACTGTGCTCCCTTTCATTAGTGCTGAAGGAAGCAAGCCCAGGGATGCAGGCAATGCAGTGGGAAAAGCAGCTAGATGGAACATGGATGGACTGGGTTTCTAGTCCTATTTGTTCTTCTCCCATGGTTCGGGGTGGGGAGACCTGGCTATCATTATCCTCCCCACAAAATCTTTGCCTATGGCAGAACCTGACAGCAAACAGTGTCTCAGAGGAATCAATTCACTTTCCCCCGTTGTATTAACAAATGACAGTACAGCATATCTGATGCCACAGTCAGGCTCATATTTGGTTTAGGTCAGTGGTTCCCAAACTTTTTGCCTTGAGGGCCACAAATATGATTTTTGCAGCCCCGAAGGGCCACCAATCTATTTAATTAAAATTCAAGTAATTACATTTCTATTATGTTTTTTCAATTACATTACCTAATTTAATTAACCTAATTTAATTAATTAAATTTAAGTTATTTTTAATTAAACATTTATTTAGTGAAAAATAATTAAAAAATATTAAAAAACAGTCCTGCTCCTTCCATATGATGGGTTGCTGAGAGAGCTAGGACCGGGCAGGAGGAATGAGCAGCAGCAGCCGCCTGGCTCCTGCTCACGGATTCATGCTGGATCCTGATTCTGGCTAGCAGCCACAGGCTGGCTTCCAGGACCAGGCAGTAAGCGGGCACTCTAGCCCAACTCCTGCTCTGGGCTACCTGTTGGAGCTGGCTCCCAGCTTGCAGTCACAGCCCGACTCCTGGCTCCATGCTGGGAGCTGAGCTGTGGCCGCCCATCCCTGACCAAGAAGTAAGCAGATGCTGCAGCCTGTCTCCTGCTCCGAATTGCGTGTGGGACCTGGCTCCCAGCTTGCAGCCACAATCCAGCTCCATGCTGGGATCGGGCAGAGGGCAGGCGGCACAGCCTGGCTCCCAGACAGAAGCAAGGGAGCGTGGGCCATTTGAAAAAGCCCCGCGGGCCAAAACTGTCTTGTGAGCCAGGGGATGGGAACCCCTGGTTTTCGTAATTAGTTGATTGGGTGGTTAGCTGGACACAAAATAACTCCTTCTTTATCCATGCTCTTTATAAATAGTTGGACACGCAAATGTCCATAATGGATTACAATGTCCATATGGACTCCCGGGGACAAGGGACCTGTGGCTCCCTGGGAGAAGGGAGTGGGGATTCCCTTCTCCCTGGGACCTGAGTGAGTCCCAGCAAGAGGGCAGCCGTGGCTGCCTTCTCTCTGGGACCTGCGCAGGCCCTGGCAAGAGGGTAGTGGCTGCCTTCTTGCTGGGATCCCCATGGGTCCTAGGGAGAACGCAGCCGCATCTGCCCTCTTGCCAAGACCCCGGGGCTTCCTGGAAGGAAGGGAGCTGTGGCTCCCCTGTCCTAGGGAGCCATTGTTCCCTTGTCCCCAGCTTTAGGTCAACTTAGGGAACTAAGTCCACCTAGGGAATCCACACCGGTTTTAGGTCAACTTAAAAAATCAACTTAGCCATTAAGTTGACCTACATGGCAGTAGTTATTAAGTCGACTTAAGGAAGCCCTTGGGTCAACTTAATGAAAGCCTGGTGTGGACAGGGACTAAGTTAGATTGACTTAAGCCTCTTTTAGTCGACCTAATTTGCAAGTGTAGACATAGCCAAGGAGTCTTGTGGCACGTTTAAAGACTAAAAAATTTATTTATTGCATGAGCTTCTGTGGGAGTTGGGTTTTTTTCCCATGAAAGCTCATGTAATAGATAAATGTGTTAGTCTTTAAAAGTGCCACAAGACTCCTTGTTTGTTTTTCTGGGAACTATTGTAACTCAGACCCCCTTCTGAAGCACACACAGTTCATCCCCGGTCTCCATGAAGGGGAGCAGTAATGACTGGCTGCAGGCCATTGGCTATGTCTATACTAGAAAAGTTAAGTCGACTTTGTTAAGTCAACTTAATAAAGTCAACTTTAAGTCAACTTAACTTTTCTAGTGGAGACATAGCCCCTTGTTGACCTTATTAAGTTGACTTAATGCTTTAAGTCAACTTAATAAGGTCGACTTAGGCACTAATCCTCATCCACACTGGCTTTAAGTTGACTTAAGGAATCGACTTAAGGCTTAAGTCAACCTAAAACGAGGTATTATTAAGCATTAAGGAAATGTTTAAATCGACTTAATAAAAGCCCAGTGTGGACGTGACTTTGTTTAGGTCTACTTAAGCCTCCTTAAATTGACCTAAGTTGCCAGTGTAGACACACCCAATATTGTGAGTAGCAATAGTTGTTGCTGGTCAGCAAGCAGAGAAGCTGGACCTAAGGCTTCACCTGTAATCACTGCCACCTGAGGTATGTCTGTGCTACAATTAAAAATCTGCAGCTGGCCCATACCAACAGATTCAGGCTTGCAGGGCTTGGCTCAGGACCTGTTTAACTGCACTGTAGAGGTTTGGGATCAGGCTGCAGCCTGGACTCTATGGCCCTACGAAGTGGGAGGTTGCAGAGAACAGCCTGCAGTCTGAGCCCATAAATCTACACTCAGTTAAAACAGGTACTTAGCCCGAGTCAGCTGGGACAGGCCAGCTCTGATGTCTAATGACAGTGTAAACATAACCTTCCTGACTCATATGCATCAGGAGTCACAGCCACACTCTGAGTAGCACACTTAGGAGTTCAAGTGGATGCAGAGATATCCTGGGGGTGGGGCAAGTGGAGCGACCACCCCAAGCCCTGTGGTTACCCAGGCCCCCCACTGCCGCGCTTTGCCCCGCTCCTATCCCACCGATTGGCCTTGGGCCTCTGCCCTACCTAGGGATGGCCCTCAGTGGAGGGTTGGTTGACTTTAAGATATCTATATGTGGCCTGAGTCCCAGGCATGGTCTTCCCAATATTAATTAGACAGCCCATTGGGAGAGGTACAATAAAATATGTTCTAATATATAAATATGGTTTTATACATCTATAGTTATTCATTTTTTAAAAGTAATTTAAAATAGGTAAGTGCCAAGAGAAATCTTTAAACAAATGTTCAAATCTTAGCACATGTGTTCAGGACCTCGGAGGACCAGGTGGTCTATTGGCTAAAGCATTCAACTTCCAGTCCAGTGTATCCCTGTCAGGGTGGTAGATATGACCTTAAGCTGAGGCTCTTCAGCTTTCCATCTACACCTGGGCCTAGGCCTTAAAGGAGGTGTGATGTGGGACTTTTCCTCCCCACTGGGTCACAGGCCAGAGCAATGTGGGAAGAAATAATGGCAATGTCCTCACTACAATGAGGCTAAGGCCTTGTCTATACTAGCACTTATGACAGCAAAAAGGAGATGCACTCCTGCCAACATAATAAAGCCAACTAAATGAGCGACAGTAGCTATGTTGGCAGGAGATGCTCTCCCACCAATAGCGCTGTCCACACTTCTACTGGCAAAAACTTATGGCACTGAGAGGTGTGTTTTTTTCACACCCCTGAGTAACAAAAGTTTTCCCGGTCTCAATGTTAGTGTAGACAAGGCCTAAGTTGATTCTTTGGATTACATCCTATCTATAGATCCCTTCAATTTGGGGGCATAGTCCAAAGAATCAACTTACCAGTCCACAGGAGCAGGGGACCTGAGAGTCCTGAAAAGGGGGTGGTGGAGAAAGCAAGCTATATCTGAGGGCCTCACCCATTCTGTGGTCCCCTCTCAGTCTCACTCATCTGGCTGGCTTCCTAGAGAAGGTTTTGTCTCTTCTGCTGATTGTCCACTCCCTTTTCGTGATCTTCTGAGCCTTTTAACGCACTCTTCTAGTTGGATCATGCTTGCTAGGCCTGGAGGTACAGGGTTACCTGGGCCCAGTATTGCCTTTTAACCCCCTTGGGTCCAGTGAGAGGTTTGTATATTTAATAACAAAGCACACTGGCAGATCATTCCAGGAATTTTTACTAAAGTGCTCTGATTAAACAGCCATCACCTAACACTTAGGGAAATGTGATGAATTTATTAATAATGTCTGCAAATCCTTGACCTGAAGATGAGGTTTATAGATGTTGCTCTGTTGTTTGACCTTGGAGTTCTCATTTATAAACCTTGATCTGTTTTCTTAATATCTAGCTTTTTCCTCTTGAGTTTGAGTTTAGAAATATGCTTCCTTGGAATTTTTATACTGATTGGACAGGGCTAAAATGGATTTTCTTTCTGCTTTGCAATCAGGATGAAGCTATTACCTAATCAGTAATGAAAAGGGCTTACAAGATACAAAAATTATAAAGAAGAACTAAACAACTCTAAAACTCTAAGGACATGTTCTCTAGTCAAAAGGTGAACTGTAAGCTGAACATTGCCCTCAAATACATGAACCTGGATATCTTTCCCTTTTTCACATGCAAAGGGAGACCTTGGTACTTTATGTGTAAATCAGAACATTCTGGTGTACTTTATAGCACATGACAATACAGGGGTCTCAAATAAAGATAAAAGATCCTTTTGTTTCTTTCTATACATTTTTCTAATCAGCAATTTTACATCTCTCATAGTATATTGTTTTCCAATGTGTTCAATACACTTTCAGTTTTTGTAATCTTTATTGTCTCCGTTTTTTTGGTTACATTAGTTTAGGGTGGATTTACAGGCAGTGGATTTTGTTAGCCTGGTAGCTGGGCTCTGTTTAGTGAAGTAGCGGATGCTAATTAAACCATTCAAAAAATAATTTATGTGGCGAATGAAATTTCAGGTAATTTCTTACCTTGTTTGTCACAATTTGCCCATCTTAAATTCTAATTTTTCTAATTGAAAATAGTGATCTTCCTCTGACCTCTAAGCTAGACCTTTGCTTTTCTTGACAGGCAAAATCTAGCATGCGGGTGTTATCTTCATTGCTAGAGGAGATTATCAATGCACTATCTGGGAAAGGTGCCAGCGTCTTTCAAATGAGCAATTGTCAAACTTCTGCTCAGAAAGCTAGCTTCTGATGGTCTCTACATGTATTGCCTAGTATTTAACCTTCCTCTATTAGGAAAGGTTATTCAGAACTTGTGGAGAAGCATTTTTACGTTTCTTTTTTTCCTTGTCTGTTTTCAGTGTCGTTTCAGACACAAAGAGATTGCATAGGTCTTAGTGAATAACGATCTAACAAGGGATGGGCAGAAACGTGCAAAGTTATCTAAGCTAAACCTAGCAGATTTCATTGTCCTTCATTACCAGACACTGAGCAGAGGGAGATGGGATTGCATCTGATTGGTGCCAGTCCTTTCCATCTAGAAGTCTCTGAGGGTGCTGTTAGGGACCCGCCTATCTGCTCTGAAGGCATGTGTGGCTTCACAGAGTTTTAATGTATCGCCCTTCTTAAGTGCTGCGGCCCAGATCCTCAAAGGTAGCATTGCAATGACTAACTCTTAATTATCTTACTGTCCCGTGGAATCCTTGGGGCCTGACCTATATGCCCAGACTCCTTGTACAATACATGGAGTGACCTAGGCATTTAAGAAAGGGATCCTCAGAAGCCAGAAAGCTAAGCAGGGAGGGAGCCACCTAAGCTAACCCGGAGGGAAATGCTGGGGAGAGAGAAGAGGGACATCTGACTAAATGCACCTGACTGATGGGCCATAGATAGGCATCTTTTCCATTCAGGATCTTCAGTCATGAGCTCTTTCTTGGATTTAAGTACCTGCCCTGGCTTAGGTTCCTAGGTAGAACAAGTCCAAGCACCCAAAACCATCTCTGTTTGTCTTCTACTCACACTCACTAATTTTCTCATGCTAACCCTACATTTCCTTGTGCCCCTAGCTGTCTTTATTTTTTGGGAGCTGTGCTTCTCCCTACCTATTGGTGGCCTGCATCTAACCCTCCTGATGCATATTCTGATGGGTGTGAGGTTTTAAGTGTGCTCAGAGAGGACTGTAACGCTGTCTGGAGTGATTCATGACCATGAGTGCCTACCTCAGGGCAGACTATCAGAAACAGGGAAGGCTTCCCAAACTGGTGGTATGTTCTATAATTAGATTTCTCCAACCGAGCAACAAATATGAATTCCTGGATCACTAGAACCATCTTGGGATGGAGTTACAGACAGTACTTTAGGCTTGCTAGTCTATCTTGCTATCCAGGCAAGCTAGACCTAGTAACAAATGGTCACTTACATCAAAAATCACAAAAGATTCAGGTTGCTTCTAGTCCCAGGAGACTAGTCCAATACCCAATGTCTATTGGTACCCTAGATCTTATGCCAAAGACAAGACCTCTAGCCAATCCTGTAACAAACTATATAAAGGTTTATTAGGCACAGAATTATGAACTGACTGGTCAACCATACACCTCATTTGGAACCAGAAAGATGCAATCAGGCAGCAGAGACACACATATAGAAGCCAGTACTGTACAGTACAGCACCCTGTTAAACATAAACTCTTAAAAATAATGAAAGTTTTTAAAAAAAGATTTGACAAGGTCAGGAGACTGTTTCTGTACCTGTTTCATTTCAATTAAATGGTTAGAAGCCACATTTTCCTTCTTCCCAATAAAGTTTCACAGATGTATTAAATCAGTGTTCAGTTGTAAGCTTTTGGAAAAAACATAATGATTTGTTCGGAGTTCTGAACATTTCAGAGTTACAAATAGCTTCCATTCTCTAGGTGTTCATAACTCTGCGGTTCTGCTGTAAATAAAACAAATTAGAGAGATTTACAGATTAAAGAAAACAAACAGGTTAGCATTTATAGTTCCTAAAGATGACAGAGGTGTAGTAATCTATCCATTCAAAAAGTCTTTCAGGATGGACCCAAGCTGACCCGGGTCCTCTTTGATTTAGTTTAGTCAGCTGTCTCTGTTCCTCAAAACAAACAAGGAATCTGGTCATATTTTTAAAGACTAACAAATTTATTTTAATAAATTAGTCTTTTAAAAGTGATACAAGATTCGTTGCTTGTTTTGCTGAACTAGACTGACATGGTTTCCTCTTTGGAACTTGTCTCTGTGCCTGTGAGACATCAAACAGCAAAGAGATAATGGCTTTTTCTTGTGAACTTCTTTATATGGCCTTCCTTCAGGGGTCAAACCGATGGGACAAGACCTCCTGCACCATGTAACTTCTTCATAGGTGGATGGGACAATCAACAAAACTTTGGGTCCTAACAGTGCTGTTGCTGGCTCTGGGCACAGGCCCCGAGTCCCAACTCCAGTGCCCCGAGTCCGGTGGGGACCCGGGGCCTCGCCGCTGGCAGCAGTGGAATCCAGCCCCAACCTCGGCCAGGGACTCGGGGCTGGATCAGGCCTAGGGGCCAGATCAGGCCCAGGAGGTGGGGCTGGCATGGCAGGGGGGGAGTCTGGGCACCTTGTTTTCGGGGCAGTGACACCCCTGGGTCCTAGATGGCCTATTGAATCTCAATAACTCTTCTTGATGGGCAGGAGAAACTAGTCTTTCTGTCTGAGTTCAAAAGTTCAAAATGGGCACTATTACTGTTATAAAACAAACCTTGTATTTTATCTTATAGCATAAAATACAGCCCTTACATGTTGAGAATAATGCATGCAGCAACTTACAAGCTATTCCACAAAGTTGAAACACTAAATACATTCTAATGATTAATACCTATTTTGAACACAGCTAATATGCAGTTGAGCTGATTTGGTTTCCGGCTATGAGTTTTCCAGAGCAGGCACTTGGTTTATCAGCATCACTGTGATGAAGGTGGTATGTATTCTGTTCGATTATTTTACTTTATGTTAACAAGTTTCACAACACGGGCATCATGACTGTCCTTAGAGTTTCAGATAATAGCGTTGGCCAACAGTACTCTTTTAAATCTTTGGCTGGCGAGACCCCTACACAACCTTTCCTAATCAAAGTGGACCCTGCCACAGTGATCCATGTCTTTATCAGCTACAGCAGACTGAATTACTGCATTACATTCTTCTTAAAGTACCGGTACTCTTAAAAAGATCTTCAGCTAGGGCAGAACTGGAATGATCTCTTCCTTAGGACATATCTACTACAGCTGCTAGAATGACAGAATGACAGAGGTGCAGCTGTATTGCTGTAACACCATAACGTATTGCAGACACTGCCTGCCATGACAGAAGAGAGTTTTCTTTTCATGAAGATAATGTGCTTTCTGAGCAGCAGTAGTTAGCTCAAGAGAAGAAGCTTTGCCTCAACCTAGCTGTGTCTACACAGGATTATGTCAAACTAACTATGGTGCTCAAGACAGGACTTTTTTCACAGCTCTCAGAGACATAGCTAGGTTGATCTAATCTTTCTGGGTGCATCTACACTTATAAATTAGGTCAATTTAAGGAGGCTGAAATTGACCTAAACTACTCTGCGTCCACACTGGGCTTTCCTTAAGGCAATTTAAGCATTTCTTTAAGTTGACTTAAGGAAAAGTTAAGTCGACTTAATAACACCCCGATTTAGGTCGACAATGCTTTAATTGACCTTATTAGTTTGACTTAAACCAGTGTGAACGGGGATTAGCGCCTGAGTCCACCTTATTAAGTCAACTTAAAGTGTTAAGTCGACTTAATAAGGTCGACTTTAAATCGACATAAAGTCGACCTTATGAAGTCGACTTAATAAAGTCTACTTAACTTTTCTAGTGTAGACATAGCCTCTGTGTTTACCAGGCCTTAGTGGCAATTCTCTGCCAGAATCCTATTACTCCTATATAACATAGACTGTGCTGGCTTCCAGTAGGTTTCAGGGTGGAATGGAAGTGGTTGAATTTTAGTCTACAAAACCATATATGGCTTGGATCTTGGCTGTTTTAGAGGTCTCTCTTTATGGCTTTCTGTGGAAGGGCTTCAACTCCTGAATTTGCTTTCCATTCTAGTACAACAAAGCCTGAGTCACAATGTAACAACTATCCTTCTAAGCTACAACATAGTTTCTGAGCTAAATTAAGGATAGTCATTTTGACTGTGATGTTTATATTTTTGCCTATAGGTATGAACAGCATTTCATAAACTTATAAATAAAACCACCTGAAAATATTCATAATCCAAAAATGATACTGATGCTACAGATTTTTATAGTCCCTGATATTGTATTCACTAGCTATTTGGGAGAATGAAAAATATGCTGGCCTGTGTGAAGTTAAATTAGGAAATATTAAGCTTACTCCAAAATATTTGTAACTGACTGAGAGTGAACACTATCTCATACAGCTAATTGCTATGATTACGACTGCAATTTACTACTACTTAGTATATGCTTTTGTGAGGCACCCCTCACAGTAATGGCTGAAAAACTACCCAGTCCATCCAACTCTGGCTATCTGTGAAAATCATTCAATACCGAAAGATTAATTGAAAATAATCCTCTGAGTGCAATTTCATAAAATAGCTTAGTATAATCTTGTTTGTGGGGTTTGCTTAGAACAGATAAATAAACCTATCCTATCATTAAAGAAATGCTCATATAACATTTTTGGCAAACATAGACTTGGAGGTCACATAAAAATCTGATAGGCTTTTTTACATGGCACAGCCTTATAAGAACACCATTTAAATGTGGACAGGCTAGCAATGGGTATAACAACCAATTTATGGCCCTGCGCTTCCCAGTAGGGAACATTCTTTGTGGACTAGGAAACCTTCCACTGTAGTAAAGGTAAATGTGTATGGGGCAAGGATCAGAGGAAAGAAAACAAGGGTTACAAAATAGACTGCAGACGAGTTTTGTGCTTAGTATGTTTTTTCCAGACTCTCTTAAGGCAGACCAGTACAGCACAGCTTGGTTATACCTGAATGCAGTCAGCAACAGCACAAACATTTTTATTTTATCAGCTTCCTAGAGAAACAAATTCCAAAGGGGTAGCCATGTTAGTCAGGTTCAGCAAGACAATCAAGAAGTTTTGTGGTACTTATAGACTAACAATTTTATTTTTCGCATGAGCTTTTGTGGACAAGATCCCACTTCCTCAGATGCCAGAGTGGAGAATACTTACATTGGAAAAAAACTTACAGTATGGGGGTAAAAGGTAAATCCTGTGATCACATTTCACTTCATCAGGTCAGATTACTTCAGCAAATAAACAAGCTTATAGATTCAAACACAACATATTAGAAAGTGGTGAGGTTGAGAGAGGAAATCACTTTAATCTTCCAGACCATTCAATAATGGACTTACTCTAGAGTCTAGATCAAGGCTTCAAAGAGAGACTTCAGAGTTAGAATTCATATGCAGATTCAATGCCATCAACTTGGGTCTGAAAGAGAACATGAATTGGCTTTAACATTAAACATTAAACTTTAAATGTACCACAGGACTCCTCCTGTGTTTTTCATTGCTAACAGTGAGTCTCACCTTGTTTGTTTTCCAGATAAAAAACAATCAGTGGGCTTGTATGTGTGACTGCATGCACATGGATAATCAGACTTATCAGACAACCTGTACAGATGTGGCATTAAGACTATAGTGCAAATGAATTTCAGCTAAAAAAACAAAAAACCCCAAATGTTTACTAGAGCTAAAAGAATAGGTCTATTGGCTCGGTTGGTAGAAGGGACAGTTTAGCTATATTTTACCTCTTAGAGGGCATCCATGATACAGATAGGAAGGCCACTACATGATAAGTTGGGAGAACATGAGGGCTATATTGATATATGTATGAGAACACTAATCTTTTACTGAATTTCACTGGGAGCAGTTCACCCACCTAATCGATCCCCGACACGAAGCCTGAGTAAGTGGGTTTACTGGGGATTTAAGCAGAAGATGGATGCAGTGGAATTCACCCTTTTAATCTGCAGGCAGAGGGCAGTGTTCCCCAAGCCACCCATTCAGACTATCCTATGCAGAACTGACATGGAACTCAGCTGTAGCAAACCAAACTGCAGGGTACATCATGGACCTGCCAGAAAGCCACCAACAATACACACATATGGATTTTATTGGGGGCTGTCCACAGTTCCCATTATAATGGGTAAACTTCACCCACTGAAATGAAGATTAATGTGACCTCTGCAGTGATTCTGTTGGTTTTTATATTTCAAATGTTATCACTATGATTTTTGAAAAGATATATCACTACAAGCTCTGAATAATTCTTTAGTTTGTTTGGTTCCCCCACCCCCCGCCGCTCCTTCCTAGTTAGTAATTGTTGTCAGTGTTACTGATGTTTTGGTTTAGTCGTGGATTAAAAGTAAAAAAATACTTGAAATCTGGAGGGCTAGCTCTTGAATTCATAATAATATTAAGTAAGTGAAAAACCTAGTCAATGTGACCTTAAATCTGATGACAAGAAATATTAGTTCAGTTTCTATTGGGATTGACTGAATTTGAATCTCAGCTTTCTTTCTTTCTTTCTTTCTTTCTTTCTTTCTTTCTTTCTTTCACAATCTTGATTTGATATCCCAAATGTGAAGGTGGTCAGAAGAAAAATATCTAATTAAAAGGGAAAGGGCATCATTTCTAAGTCTGGACAATTGTGTATGAATTAGTCTTTTACTATACGGATGAGCTGAATAATAACAAAAAAAAACCATTTTATTTAACAAGTTGCTAGGTATGTTTTTGTGTGGTTTCATAGATTTTTGTTTTTGTGTGGTTTCATAGATTTATGAACCATCATCTAGTCATTGAGCACATGACAAAAATAAAAACAATACATAATTCATTATACATAATTCATTGACCAGTGTCACCATAAGTAAACTTCCAATGAACAACTAAACTATACAAATACCCACTTCCAGCCCAAAGCCTGAGGAAACAGATAAGTCTTGAACTGTACCATGAAGGTCTACAGACTGACGCTCTCAAACTAAAGGAAGGAGGAAACAAACACCAGACTCAAGAGGGGCCTCCATTGATATTTCTCTGCCCTGGCATTGAGTTCTGGGGACAGATACACTATAAGACAAATACTGTGTCTAACATTACTATGGAATATTTTTCTCTCCCCCCCCCCCCCGTCCCCCCCCTCAAAAAAAATAAAAACCAGGGGTTATCCTAAGGTGCAAAGTAAGGAGGGGTGAATTTGGTGTGAAAACTCTTTAGAAACAGAACTATGGAGGTTTAAAACAAACCTTTCAGGTTATCCTGATGTTAGGAGTAATATCACTGTAAGAGTCACAGAAAGAAAGGTTTTAATACCGGTTATGTTTTTCCATTCAACATTGCCTTTTGAATGACTGATCATTTCATACAGTTCTGTTAAAAGGGGGATGTTTATTTGTTTCTCTATTTGTGTCTGAGTGAGGGCCTTAATAAATCTGAGCTCTGACATTGCCCCACACAGTAAAATCCATCATATGAATTGAATTACTCTGCAATGAGCTTGCTTGACTTTAGTAAGTATTGCTGGGGAAAAAATGCTAACAAATGTGCAAGACCCATGAGTCGGATCCAGGAGCAAAAAACTTTCTCCAAGATAATTTAATTTTAGTTATAGCCATTAAATGTCTCTATTATTGCTATTCTGTGTGGTCAAATTATAAAATGAATACATTAAATAGTAGCCCTATCAGTTTTAATGCCAATGACTCGAGCTTACTGAAGTGAGGTAATCAAGTTTCCAGTTCTAGTCTCTGCACTCGCAGCAGGACTTTTTTATTTAGTGAATCTGTCAGGAGAATTCAGAAGCTTTTATCTCTGTGGTGGTTTTTGGAGATGATGGTAGAAAGAAAAATACATGTTTGGGTGAAAGAGATCATAAAATGATAAAGTTCATGAGTCTAAGGAATGGTAGGAGGGAAAACAGCACAATAAAAATAATGGATTTCAAGAAGACTTTAGAAAATGCAGGGAGTTGGTAAATTAAGATCTCATGAGAAGCAAGACTAAGAGGAAAAAACATTCAAGAAAGCTGGCAGTTTTTCAAAGAGACATTATTAAGGGCATAAGAGCAAACTATCCCACAAAGTAGGAAAAATAGGATGTATGACAGGAGACCACCCTGGCTTAACCAGTAGAACTTCAATGATCTGAAACTCAAAAAGACTTCTACAAAAAGTAGAAACTCGATCAAATTATAGAAGATGAATATAGATGAATAACACAAGTATGTAGAGACAAAATTAGAAAGATCAAGGTAAAAAAATGAGAGTAAACTAACTAGAGACATAAAGGATAACAAGAAAACATTTTACAAATATATTAGAATCAAGAGAAAGACCAAGGGCAGGGTAGGCACATTACTCAATGGGGGCTGGGTGTGTGTGTGTGTGGGGGGGACAATAACAGAAAATGTGAAAATGACAGAAATACTCAATAACTTTTTTATTTCAGTTTTCACTTAAAAGAGTTCTAGCAATTGGACATCTAACAATGAATGCAAGTAAAACCAGGTAAGATCAGAGGCTAAAATAGGGAAATAAAAATTACTTAGATGAGCTAGTTGTCTTCAAGTAACTAGGGCCTGATCCTAAAATACTCAAGAAGCTGACTGAGGAGATATCTGAGCCATTAATGATTATCTTCCAAAAATCAAAGAAGATGGGAGAGACTCTAGAGGACTGGGAAAGGGCAAATATAATGCCATATATAAAAAAAAAATAAAAACAACCTGAGGAATTAGACACCTGTAATATTAATTTCAGTTCCCAGAAAGATAATGGAACAAATAAGTAAGCAAACAATTTTCAAACACCTAGAAGGTAATAGGATGATCCGTAACAGTCAGCATGGATTTGTCAAGAACAAATCATGTCAAAACAACGTAATAGCTTTCTTTGACAGGGTACTAAGCCTTGTGGAGGGGAGTAAGCTGTAGATGTGGTATATCTTGACTTTAGTAAGGCTTTTGATACTGTCTCACATGATCTTCTCATAAACAAACTAGGGAAATACAACCTAGGTGAGTGCAAAACTACTCTCATTTCCAGAGGTAGTTATCAGTGGCTCACAGTCAAGCTGGAAGAGCATGTTATGCAGTGCTTTTTTTGTTTGTTTTTTTTTTAAAAAGGTGCCGGTACTCATGTCTTGATAGTAAATTTGAAAAATGCCTCTCCCACCCCTCTTCTTCCTGTGCCACCCCTCTTCTTCCAGCGGCACGCTCCTTTCCCCTGCTGGCCCCACCCTCACGGCTAGGCAGAGGGGCTGGGAAAAAAGGCACCAGAAAAGCACTGAAGTTGTGTGGGATCCTGCAGGGCTCAGTTCTGAGTCCGGTTCTCTTCAATATCTTTAGCAGTGGTTTAGATCATGGCATACAAAATAATTATAAAGTTTGCAACCTGGGAAGGGTTGCAAGTGCTTTGGGGGATAGGCTTAAAATTCAAAATGATCTGGACGAACTGGAGAAATGGTCTGAAGTAAATAAGATGAAATTCAATAGGGACAAATGCAAAGTACTCCACTTAGGAAGGAACAATCAGTTGCACACATACAAAAGAGAAGATTGCTTACATGTAATTGATATTCTTTGAGATGTGTTGCTCATGTTCATTCCACTGAGGTGTGCGTGCACCGTGTGCACAAGCCTGCCGGACGGTTTTTTTTCCCCTAGGAGTACCCGCAGGGTCAGCTGCTGAGTAGCAGGTGGCACTATAGCAACTCCCTATATATGCTCCAGCTGACCCTGTCCTCGCCAGTTCCTTCTTGCCAGAGGTCCGACAGAGAAGAAGAAGGGCAGGTGTGGAATGGACATGAGAAACGCATCTCAAAGAATATCAGTTACAGGTAAGCAACCTTATCTTCTTCTTCGAGCGACTGCTCATGTGCATTCCACTTAGGTGATTCCCAAGCCTTACCGTGCAAGGAGGAGGGGTCAGATGTCACACATTCACAGAACATAGGACCACTAGACTGAAGGCTGCATCCTCCCTGGTCTGCTGCGTGAGGGCGTAGTGTGTCGTAAACATGTGTACAGAGGTCCACATTGCTGCCTTGCAAATGTCCCAGATCGGGACATTGGCCAGGAAAGCCGCAGACAACGCTTGCACCCTTCTGGAATGGGCCCTCACCGTTGGCACTGGCACTTCTGCCTGGCTGTAATATTCCCAAATGCAGGCTGTCATCCAGGTAGAAATACGCTGGGACATTGCAGGCTGGCCCTTTGTCTTCTCTGCCACCGCTAAGACCTTCTGTAAGGACTTCTGAAGTGCTTTCGTGTGCTCTAAGTAGAATGCTAGAGCCTGTCTAACATCCAATAGATGAAGGCGATGCTCTCTGTCACTGGTGTGTGGTTTCAGACACAACACCAGAAGGAAGATGTCCTGATTCATATGAAATGACCTTTGGGAGAAAGGCCGGGTGCGAACACTGTTGCACCTTATCTTTAAAAAACACTGTGTAAGGTGGTTCAGAGGTCAGTGCTCGGAGCTCGGACACTCTTCTGGCTGATGTGATTGCCACCAGGAATGCTACCTTCCATGACGCCAGCGGCTCAAACGGGGCACCCGTCAGCTTCGATAGCATGAGGTTTAGATGGGCTGGAGGAAATAACCTGTCAAGGCCTTTCAGGAATCCCTTTACTAGAGGGTTTGAGAATATCAAGACCCCTTCTGATCCTGGGTGGAACGCCGAGATGGCTGCTAAGTGCACCTTTACTGATGTCGTGGAGAGGCCCTGATGCTTCAGTTACAGCAGGTAATCCAGGATGCATGGGACGGGTATCCGCAAGGGAGAAGTCCCGTTGGATAGTGGAGCTAGGGAGACCTAGGACAGGTCCACAGGGGACTGGGGGGGGGCACCCCTTGCCCACTGCCAGGGGGCTCAGACTTTACACCATTGTACATAAGTACAATGGGGCAAAGGGGGACAGGGACCCTGGCAGGCTCCCCCTGTGGCCCCCCCCCAGCAGGGATGGCATTGGTGTAGCCCTGGGGTAGCCCTAAGTTGACGGCTACACTGGCTTAAGTCGACTCTAGAGATTCGACTTAAGCCTTAGGTCTAGTGGAAAGGAGGTTTTATAAAGTCAACTTAATTTTAATTAAGTCGACTTTATTTTCCTTAAGTCGACTTAAGCAAGCTGCTTAAGTCGACTTAAGCAAGCTGCTTAAGTCGACTTAAGAAAACTGTAGTGTAGACACAGGGTAAATTAAGTTGACTTAAGCAAGCTTAAGTCGACTTAATTTACCAGTGTAGACGCAGCCATGGATCATCTGCAAGTCTGGATGCTTCAGCCTGCCGTGGTCTTGAGTCAGCAGATCTGGGAACAGAGGAAGGGTGATTGACTGATTGATTGACAAGTCCAACAGTATGGAGAACCAATGATGACAAGCCCACACCGGGGCTATCAGAATTAACGTTGCTGCCTCCTGTTTGGCCTTTAGTAACACCCTGTGCACCAGAGGAGCTGGGGGAATGCATAGAGCAGCCCTTCACCCAGCTGATTAAGAAAGCATCCCTGACCAAGCCCGGGAATGGAGACCACCATGTCCAGGTTGTCCCATTAGGGGCGATACATCGAGGCTAACCACATCTGGGGGGGAGGGGGCGTAGTCTTAGCCTGGCATAGCGTATTATATACATGCAGGAGGCCAGGTGGCCCAGCAGTTTTTGGCATGACCTCACTATTCTGAGAGGCCACTGCTCCCATCCTCCTATCAGAGATCTGATTGTTCGAAAGTGCAACCTGGCCAACAGTGGTCTCTGCTTGACTCGGTTGTTAGGCTCAGCTGTCCGAAGATATCCTTCACTATCTGGATGTTGTCCTCCACTTGCTTTCTTGAACGGCTGTTTAGCAGCCAGTCATTGAGGTAAGGAACGGCTCGAATACCGCGACGATGGAGACGATGGAGATAGGCAGCCACCACCGCCAGACATCTGGCGAACACACATGGGGCTGCCAAGAGGCCGAATGGTAGGACTGGGACGGGCAACAGGAGGCTTGACCAGAAGCTCCCGCCTCTGAGAAACAGAGGGGAGCCATGCAGCTCTTGCAGCGAGCTGCTGCCACTCCAGCTCTTAAAGGGCCAGCAGTATGAAATCAATCTGCTGCTGTTCTCCTCGTGCTTTCTTCAGCAAGATGATTTCACGTGACACACTCAGCCACTGTGCCATGACACACTTTTGTGTCGCAACACAGTGGTTGAGAACTGCTGGTATATATAATGGTTGGTCCTGCTGTGAAGGCAGGGTGCAGGACAGAGTTAAACTGAGCTCCTCCTGGCCTAAATGATAGCAACCATGGTAACAGAGTCACACCAGGGGCAAGCACAGAGTTCTAGTATCTCCTTAGTTCTCACAATATGGCAGGCCTTGACAAATGTGCTGCACACCTGGGGGCCAGCCCCCAAACTGAGGCACCCGGGTGTGCAGCACTCAAGGTGCCCCCGCCACCAAAAACCACTAACACCTATTTTGAGTTGCTGTTACAGCCTGACCTGATCCTATGTCATACACTCCCCTGCATTTAATTTCCTCCCATTCTGTAAATTTTCTATCTTCAAAGCGTCTGACGAAGTGGGATTTTCTCCCATGAAAGCTCATGCAATAAATACATCTGTTAATCTTTAAAAGTGCCACAGGACTCTGTTTGTTTTTCTGCAATAGACTATCACGGCTACCACTTTGGAACGTGTTACTCCGAGGTTAATGCAATGCTCCCACCCTGTTTCATTGGGAACTTAAGCAAGTCCTGGAGGCATTAGGACCCATTAGCCAGGACCTGTTACCCAGTATGTGGATGACATTCTCATCTGGGGAAGGAAATGAGAGGAGTCTGATGCAGCTACCTGGGAAATTGTTCAGGGGCTCAGAAAGGCAGGATTGAAGTTAAATGGGAGAAAAGCTCAAGTGGTCCAAACCTCAGGGGTAACCATTGAAACGGGCAGGTGGTCCATTGATTCAAACTTGGCGGCAGTGATTGCCCAATAACCATGACCCACAGATGCAAAGACTCTGGCCTCATTTATTGGGCTAGTGGAGTTCTGCCAGGAATTCTCTTGATGCAGCACCCTGCTCTGAGCCCCAGACTGGGAGTGGACGCCTAAATGTGAAAGAGCCTTCACAACATTAAAACAATACATTGTGTCCACCCCCAGCTTGCCTAACTCTGACGGGAAAACATTTCATTAATTGTGGAGGTGGCATGCCAGTAGCCAGGAGCTGATTTGCAAGTGATGGCATTTGCCTCCTGCCACCTGTGAGATATAGAGCGCAAGTATAGTCCCTATGAAAGAATGGTGTTAACATGTTCCTGGTCTCTTGAAAAGCTGAAACATGTGCTGGAGGGAGAGAAAAGTCATTCTGTGACCCTTTCACACTCCAGGACAGTTAATATGCTCTGGTGATCTGCTGAAGGGGTGTGTTACTGACACCCAGATCAAAAAGTGGGCAATTGTTTTCGAAAATAATCATATTGAGGAGCTGCACTTAAAAAATCCTAAACATTGGATTTCCGGACTGGTAAGTAAGGGCTCACCCCACAACTATACAATCCCAGAGACTCTGGAGGTTACCGATGCATTTCGAGCCCTTTCCCCCAATCAGGTTAAAAGAGCAGGATGAGCTCTGATTCATTGCTAGCATCTGCCACGTCAGCCCTGCTGGTAAGCAGGTTACTGGAGTTGGCAGAGTCAGCTCCTGGCAAAGCTGGTTTTATGCGCTCGTGGGAGGGATTTCACAATGGGCAGAGCTAAGTACTGTATGGGTCCTGCTCCATTTATGAGAGGCTTTTCCCTTCGCAGGGCAGAGGGTGGTAGTCCTGGACAGGGCCAGATTATCAAAGGGGCTTAAGCCCCAGGCCCTAGCAAAATGGGGGCCCTGGGCTCAAGCCCTTAAAACCCCTCAGATAATCGGGAGACAACCCCGCTCAGCAGTGGCAGGGCAGGAACGCAGAGAGCACCCCTGCCCAGCCAGCGCTGGTGTGTGGAGAGGGGTGGGCTGGGTCACAGGGAAGAAGGCTTTGCACTCCGCCCCTGGACTGGCCGGTCTGCCCCAGGGGCAGGCAGAGCCCGCTCACTACACCTGGGGGGGGCGTGGCCTGTAGCTGCGCTGCTCTGGGCCAGCATGCTGCTCTCCAGGGCTGCTCACCATCTGCCCCTCCAGTAGACTGGCTGGGGCGGGAGTGCCTTGGCACCCCAGTCCCCCCCCAGTGATGGTCCTTATGATGGGCTCTGAGGCTGGGGTCCCGTGTTGGGGTGGTGGTGGCCACACAGTGGGAGCAGGGGGCCCTGACATGGGGGCCCCTAGGCCGATTAATCCAGCCCTGGTCCTGGACAATGACTGTGTTTCAAGAGGGGGGCTACTCAATTATTGGGGTGCTGAGCCATTAATAAATAGCAGGATACCTCAAAAAGCCCCAAATGTCATCAGCACCTGCGGTGAGCAATCCACAGTAAAATTTGTGGCCGAACCTAATGGTTAAAATAAAAGCACACCAGAAGTCCAAATTTGGAGTGTCAGGAAATGCACAAGCAGCTGTGGTGGCCAAAGCTGTGGTGCAGCTGCTCCTGGCCCAGTACCAATTGCCAGCACCCCACCCCCCGCCCCAAAGATCCTCTAGTGGTGGCCATGTGTATCTGGAAGCAAAGTGCGCTGCCACCTTTGAACGGAAGCAGTGGGACTGGGAAGGCCCTACCCCTCTCAGCTTGCAATAGGAAAAGGGTCTGTGGGTTAAGGAGAACAAGGAGGGCCACCTTGTTCCCTACATACCCCTCCAGTGGAAAAAATACCCTGCTGCAGGGTGTACACAGTTCTAAGGATGGTGGGCACCCAAGGGAGGAAATAATGATGGATATGGTGGAGAAATTGGGTTCATGGCCCTTGTGGATGGATGATGTCAGGGCATAGTATATCTAGAGCGTACCCAGCATCAGCCCACTCCAGCAGGCCACAAGGAGCAGCTTATGGAATAGCCTCTAACTGGCTCCTAGGAAAAAATACAAATAACTTATGTGAGCCCACTTCGCTATACTAAAGCTGGGTATCGCCGGTAGTAAATGAATTTAGTAAGTGGGTAGAGGCATTCCATACCCAGGACCAGACCGCCCAAACTACTGCCTCCTTGTTCACTACCCAGGTCCTTATGCTCTGGGGGACTCCCCAGGTAATGGACTCAGACTGAGGACCCGCCTTCCACAGCGCCTTACTGAACCACCTTTGTAAACTATTGGACATTTAAGCAGCAGCTCCACATTCCCTAATACCCTCAAGCTGCTGGGCCGGCAGCAGGTATGAACCACACCATCAAGAAGGAGCTATGAAGGGGTGCCAACCTGAAAGGCACCACCTGGGCCAAATTCTTACCCTTTATCGTAATGCCAATCTGTGCCTGGCCTGCCAAAGCAATGCAATTTGGATTTCGAAAAAACCCACAAAAATTAAATTTTTCACATATGACAAAAAGGGCCCATTGTGTTCATGATTTACTTTTCTTTCAAATGAAACATTGCTTTCCCCCCCGCCCCCCACTATTCCTTTGAGGTTGTATATGCAATGTGTAGAGTCAACTGGAAATCTTTTGTTTAATTAATACTTTTACACTGAGGGAGAAGGTCTGCATTACATCTGAAGTGCTGCATTTTACTTTCAAAATAACACATAGAAGCACAAGGTTACAGACTCTGTATTACAGAAATGCGAATGTGCAGCATTTCTTATTTGGGTTATAAGTTATACTCACAGCAGAGCCTGGTCCTTTTTTAGCAATGTCTAGCCATGTGACAACTTTTGGTTTACTCTTGCAGAGTAAGAGCTTTCATACTCTTAATGTGTTATCTTTCTCATTGTCTTATGTGGGAAAGAAGTAGAAGAATGGCCAGTCAATAAAAAAGAAATAATCATACTGAAAAGAACATGATTTAATTGTTGTCATTCATGGGCATTAAAATTCAGATACATTATGAAATACAAGATGGCACATTCTTATGGTGAAGTTTTTTATCTCAAGAACAGAAAATAGCACAGATTTTTTAACAGTTCTTAAGTAGCCTCTTCGGATATGATCCAAGCACCTTGCAAACATGTTCAAAGTTGTTTCCTAACTTTGGCATTAGAAAAGTGAAAAGGAGCTACAGCTGTAGCTATAAAAATAAATATTATTTTGCCCATTTCACAACTAATCGTATGCTTTAATTCTCTTTAAAATTGTTTATGGTGTAGTTAATAATTTCTCCTTTGTACATATGTACGCCCACAAAATTATCCCATTAACCTTATGTGATAATGATAGATATATCTCTGATGAGCTAAGGCAACTAGCCATATTCAATTAGAATACTTCCTAGAAAATCAACATGTCTTTCCTTAAATACTATAATAAACATGACTCACAGACCTTTATAATATTACGGGTCTGAGTTTTGATTCTTCACAACAAATGTATTCAGTGGGGTCATGTAGGGTGCAGCTACACTTGTAAATTAAGTCGACTTAAGCAGGCTTAAGTCGAGTTAATTTACTCTGTGTCTACACTTGAGTTTCCTTAATTCGACTTAAGCAGTTCCTTAAGTCAAATTAAGGAAAAGTTAGTTCAAATTAGTAAAACCTCATTTTACTTCAAACTAACCCTTAATTTGAACTAGTTAGTTCGAATTAAGTCAATGTGGCCATGTTAGTTCGAACTAACTGCTTAGTTCAAACTAACTGGCACATTGAGCTTAATGCAATTGACTAATTCGAACTACCATTCTAGTTTGAATTAAGTTAATTTGAACTAACTAAAATTAATTCAAATTAGTTAGTTGAATTAACTAATTCGAACTAACTTTGGTAAGTGTAGACATAGCCATAGATATAAATGAGCAGTAGAATTTGGTCAGTAGTGATCATATTACAGGTCGCTGTCATTCCAGGGTCCCAATGCCCCTGTGTTATGGCCCCTCTGTACTGCAAAATTGGAGAATCTGGCCACCTGGAGATCTCATTGGTATATGGGGAAGATCTGGTTGGCATAGAACCAGCTTAGCCAACAATGCCATCATAGCTCCTTTTTATATATATATATGAACGAAGCATGGCCATGGATGTATGTATGTGCTGCTACACTCTTGACTGTGAGTAAGGCTTCTTGGGTAGCTGAACACAGAATAGAATAGGTCTGAGTCTGTTCTAATTTATAATGGAGGTTGGCAAGCTCAAGCAACAGGGAGCTATAAAGCTAAGTTGGGTGTGGTGCCAAATGTGGCCTGGCCTGATTTAAGAATCTGGACTTGCATTTCTGCCATTAGAATCCATGGCAAGACCATATCGTCCAGCAAAAGAAGAACACCACTGTGGGAAAGGGCTCTGGAAAAAAAAGGTTGCTAAGAGAACCTCACTGGTGAGCTAGCTGATGAGTTGTTGCTCTATGAAAAGTTCATGCACATTCCCCGCAACGTGGAGGATCACAAAGGACAGGGTCACTTGTATGAAGGTTTTACATGAGTTCTTACTCCACTTGGACTATGCTAGCCCATATCTTGCCCAGTCCAAACATTCTCCAGTACTTTTCCTTAGGTGTGCCTCCCACCATTCAGGAAGTCCTTGCAGGGACTCTGGGGAGGGAGGGAATGTGTATGTGAGGTCTGTATGGGAGGGAACAGAGTGATTAGTAACTGAGCCTTCCCAAAGGGAAAGGATGGGAACATAGGGAGGTATGATCTGCCCTATTAATTGTGCACATATTATAATAATTTATAATTACATTATGCTAGGGTTTCCAGAAACTCCGGCTCTTGAGGAAGAAAATAATATTAGAGCATTTTTTTTTTCTTTTTAATGACATTGTTTCATCTGGTAAGTATGAGCCAATATCCATATATAATAAAGGCCTCACCAAGAAAGCATTTTGCCTTCTGTACTTGTTGGGAATGTCAATAGGCTCTCCAATTCACTACTTTCCTATGATAATCCTGTCATGTATTTATCAGAGTAGTCACAGAATTTAAAATGGGACCACAATCATTTCAGGAATTATAGATTTATTTACTCATATCTGTGGGAAAAAAAAATTACACAAAAACATTCATGAAAGCATACCAGCTGTGTTGTACTGGGATAATATTATTATATTTCATTTGGGTAAGGAAACTGTCAAACTTCACTTAGTACAAATATTGGTCCTCTGAAATCTAGTCAACAAACATAGTGTAGGAATATGGACTTCTACATTTTTTTTAGTGATACTAAAGTTGTCTAAGGGATTTGCAAGGTCAAGATTTTCAACAGTGACTAGTAATTTTGGGTGACTTAGTTTTTGGGTAAACACCGGAAATACCTTTAAGGGCCTACTTTTCAGAAAGTGCTCAGCACCCACCCTTTGAAAGACAGCTTGCTTTAAGGTCTCTGAGGTTGGCCACCCAGAACTGAAGCATCCAAAAATCACTAGTCACTCCTAAAATCTTGGCCTCAGATACCCAATTCTCCTGAATTTAATATTAATTTAATGAGAAGTTGGTGCCTAAGCCTTGTAGGAAGCTGAAAAATCCCATGCGCTATGTACAGTGCTTTTTTTTTTTGGTGATATTGGAAGTTAAAGATAAATGTTTCGCATGCAGACTTCGGTAAATTGGGGTAAAATTGCTAACAAGTTCTAGCATTTTCCATTAATCCTAATTGATCAATCAAAAAATCTGGTGAAATTGCTCACATTTGCTATCTTTAGTTGATGGGTTTAGAAACAGAAGTATTTTATGTGAATGTAAATTGGGCTTTGTAAGTATGCACACAAACATGAGATTTTATTTGTTTAATCATTGCCAGTTATGACCAGATTTTATTTTCTCATTATAGAGACTGTATTGAGTTTTAATGAGTTTTTCTCAAATGTTTATCTTCCATGATGTGTAAATAAGAAAGAAATATTTAATAGTTTGTTCTTTATAAAGACAATAACATGTCAAAGGCTAACATAAAATCAAGCTGATTAATTTTACAATTTGTCTGTCCAGCAGTTCATCTATATTAACTGCCCTGAGTAGATGCTGAATGCTGCTTAGCAAATGGCCTTTAGAGTTTAAAAATAACTCAGTAAAGCTACTCAAAGGTAATATAACACTTCTCAGGCATCTTCAGTTTGAATTAAGAAGAAAAGTAGGGTTCACTCATTAGTTAATTATTCACGCACTCATCAATGTTTTATACACAATACAAACACAATTGAAATGTTCAGGAGATCTAGCTGTGCTTTTTGCTATGCATGGGATCATGCTTGAGCTTATTTTTCTGAAAGGCAAGATTTTAAATGGTAAAACAAGTCCTATTTTGTGGATTGTTTTATTTTGTTTTCATCAAACTGTATATATTGTCCCCCTGTGAAAATATATATATTTATATTTATTTTGCAAAACCTCACTGAACCCGTTAAGAAAAAATTACCATATTTCAAAACTGCAGATCTAATTTCTTTTTGTAGTGCATCTCAAAATGGTACAAATGTGTAAAATTTGTGCTTGTTAAAGTTTCTGCTTTGAGTAGCCTTACCTTCCATAATTTAGTCCTAGCAAGTGTCAAGCGACTGCATGCCTCATTCATGACAAGTATATTTTTGGGAGGATGTATGTAGCTTAAAGAGTTCAGCTCTAAAGCTTCCTTACCTAGAGTTTCCATTAAATTATATTAATTTAAAATATCTTTTGAAGTATATGTTTTACAAAACAAAACAAATCAAATTAAAGGGCTGGACTTATGAAAATGATTCTTTACAGTAAGTAAAAAAGGTTTATCACAGTTTTGGTAACTTGCATGAGTTCGTACTGAAAAGAAATCGTTCACATGTTCTTAACGAATTTAAAATGGCTGTGCTCTAGGTACTTTCAATTGTACTCTCTGAAACAGTAGACACCATATAGCTTGTGTTTTTTATCTGGGAAGCCTACAAAGCGCACTGCTGCTTCATCAGGACTGCAGCGTCTTCTTGGCCTGGAGATTGGGTAGCGGACACTGCCATCAGCCAGCCAGCCGGCATCACAGCGATCATACCCTAGAAGTTTCCAGGCAGCAAATATCTGGCCTACTTTAGCAATCTGAGCTCCATCCTTGAGGCAGGCCTGCACAGCTTCATCATAGGTCAGCTTGGTTGGGTGTATTAGGTAGTAAAAACGGCCTAATGGATAGAGAAAATAAAATCAACTGCATGAAATGATTAACAAATGAATCAATCTTCATTACAAAAACATATAAAAGTGAAGAATATCACAATCTGTTTATTCTAGTTCTGGGAAGTTGCTTCAAACCCACTTAATTCTGTCAAAACTCAGACTTAGACTCAAATGCATTAAGTTCACAGTCAGTCTGAAGAGAAAGAGAAAAAAATTCTGTTGAACCCTTCCCCTGCTTCATCCTGGCCTCCCATTTATTGGTTATCCATGTATACCAATTTAGCATCAGAATGAGAGGATAGTGGAACTTCTGTGCTGTGCTATATAGATTTCTATCCCTAATTGAAAACACAGGTTTCCCTTTTCCCTTAAAGGGAGAAAATCTGGAGGGAAAGGTGTCTGTGTAATGGGGGAGGGAGGAAGGGAGGGCGCGGTAAGGAGCTGGTATAGGGGAGGTGGGGTGGGGCGGCGGCAAGGAGCTGGTACAGGAATTTAAAGTCGCCTCCGAGTCCTTTAATTGGGTTCATACAAGCAAGCCCACGTATACCTGCCTAGAACTCCACTGAAGTCCCAGAAAACAGAGATTTGCAAACCTCAGGCTACATAATATTCATATGTCTGTAGTTTCTTCACAGAGATGAAAAATTACTTCAGTGCTTCAGTGGGTTTTGCAATCTACTTTCCAAATTAAATTTAAAACCAGCCTGATGTTGCATTTTCTTGTCACTGTGTGATATCTTTAGATCTGATTCGTGGTAGTATTTAAGTAAAGGTTACTAGGGCTAACAGCTGCAGTTTTATTAATTAATGATGGAAGGAACTAGTCCTTGATATGGCAGACACAATGTTTCGGAGTAAGAGCAAGCCCCATTTCAAGTCTTGTTATAAGAAGACTGAAAGGGTGCATCTACACTGGCAACTTAGGTCAACTTAAGGACACGTAAGTCGACCTACACAGACCCACGTCCAACTGGGGTTTTATTAAGTCGACTTAAGCGCTTCCTTAAGTCAACTTAATAACACCACCTCTGAAGGTTGACTTGAGCCTTAAGTCAACTTCTTAAGTCGACTTAAAGCCAGTATGGACGGCTATGTCTACTGTTAAGTTGACTTAACAGGGTCGACTTAAGTCAATTTAAAGTGTAGCCACTCTGTTAAGTCGACTTAACAAGGTCGACTTTAAGTGAACTTAAAGTTGAACTTGTTAAGTCGACTTAACAGAGTTGACTTAATTTTACAAGTGTAGACATAGCCAAATAGTGCACAACTTCTGAGAAACAAAGTTGGAGCTTGCTGTAGACCGAAGACATGCCTGTCATAAGTCTTCATTACAAAAGTTTAAAATGTTTACTGTTTCTTTTTAGGCATCACAAGGTATGTTCTCACCATAAAATGATAGAGCACTATGAAGAAGGCTGTCTCTCAGTCTCAAGGCAAAACAATATATGTCACTAGTAAAACTGAGGGAGGTCCCTTGTGTTGAGCTATAAGCAGCAACAATATAAACATTAATTTCATCCATCAAGTAAAGTCATAATGTAAATCTATTGTATTACTTTTACACAGTATGTTCAGTGTTATTTATCAATACTGGACTGACAGTTAAGGAGTTATTGGTGGAACTGCAGTCAGCTAATGGAAAAACAATATTCAAATAAGCATGGAGGGGTTTCAAACTGACTCACTTCCAGTGGAAAAATTATATAAGAAATGAGGTAATTTTTGCATGAGGCCTTCTTGTTTTAATTACAGAAGGCAACACTATATTTTTTTGTAGCAGAGGACTCTGGATTGTTGTTGTTATTTTTCCTCCTTGTGAGAAAACCAGTTCTGTGGTTCAAATGATTTTCTCAAGGAAAAGGATCTGTCCCTTTGGGGCCAACTGCCCAAAAGGGATCATTATCTAATTGAGGCCTTTTTAGACTAGTACCTTTTTATGTTACAAGTTGTTTGTATAAGAGCACAATCCAAACAAAGCAAACACTTTTGTGGCTCTAGTGAGTCACTAGAAGAACTTATCCTTTGTTTCATTTTTGTTTTGATTTTTGGAATCACTGAGTGGTATCTTTACGAACGTTCCAAATGTCATTTTAATAGACGAGAAATGGTGAAATTGGATGATATATCCATTTAGCAAAGTACATGTTTATTTCTGTTTCAAGGCCGTTGAAAACATTTTATAACATTTGCTAATGCAAAGTTTCTACAACTGGCTAAAAAACTCTTCTTACTCTGTTAAGAACTGAAGGAGTTTGCTGTAGAGTGAATGAGCTTTCAGATTTGACCAATGGGATGCAAATTCCACTGAGATTTATTAGCAGCTTATCAAGCAAGGCATGTGTCAATGGAAAGGTTATTTCCCATGGATTTGCAATAAGGTTTTGCATTTAACCTGAGACCTCAGTAATAGGAGCACTCTTAGCATCTCCAGTTATTAAATGGGCCACCATGAATACTAAATACTGTGCAAAAAACGTTCATTTCTACCCAGAATATTTTGTTACATTAAACACTACCAATAAACTGTGTGTGCGTCTTCTGATCTCATGAGAAGAGGCTTTCCAGGCAGTAAATAAAACACTGTTAAACTCTACAATGTGTACAGACAATATGTGAACAGTTACTTCCACTTGGTGTAATCTCATCTCCAAATACCAAGAGAATTAAAGTGTGAAGTGATGCCTGGTGATTTTGGCTAGAACTACATTTTCTCTTTGTAATGTGTAATCCATGAGGATGTGGTAGCAGAAACTTTCACCTTGCACTTGTGAAAAAGCCAAGAACTTTTCTGTCAGTTCCTTATTTTCCCCTTCCCACACCCCCAATTTTTTATCTTAATTGTTTGCTGTGCAGTAGACATAAAATTCACACCAACAAAGAGATCCTGCAGAAGGCCTTTTGTACCACTAAACTCCAGGTTAAGAGATTTGGGGAGGGGGAGTTCATTGGGACAGAGCATGTTGAATAGGTCCTGAGCAATGGGATAAAGTTTGCTTGGTAGTAGCTGTGAAACAGTTGTCTGTAGAATTCTCTCAATGAGACTGATGATACTGGCTATTTCCTGTGTACAATCCTCTGAGTGTGTAGCCTTTTACATGTTTTTTGTTATTTTTTCCCCCAGTGGAACCAGACACCTTTTGTTTGTTCCATCTGTTTTCAGTTTAAAAGGAGTAGATTTCCGATGTAAGTCTTGTCCTACTGGAATTCTTACTGCGAGTAACTGAATTACTGAAGGCTAAAGCCATATTGTTTTTGCCACTGTACCACATACATGTAACAAGTGATCTAGGCAAACAACCAAAATAAAAAGCCCTCACGGTACTGCCAACCAAGAGATAAAAAAATCATGTGGGACCCCAAAATCATAAGATTTTTAAAAAGTCATCAAAATATGTTTTTAGTCTGCCTTTTAACTTTTTAACTCCCTACCTGTCCTCTGGCTATGTACGTGTGTGATAATTTGAGATGGAAAAGTCAGCTTTCAATGTACACTCAATGCACGGTGAGATGTCATTTATTCTCGCCTCACCCCTAAGTTAGGGGAATTGTCATAGATTTCCTATTATTACTGTCTTGACTCCCATTCTGCCTCAGGGCTGCTTCCCTTCTTACCACCCAGCAGCACCATCTGCCCGACTGAGTCACTCCCCTGCCTCTCACTACCCCTAGGGTCCTCTCGAGTCCAAATCCAAAGTACAGAAGTCCCAAAGGTGTGGGAAGAAGGAAATGTTGCTAGGCTCTGGATCTAACAGCAGCATTTTCCTGAATCCTCCCTTCCAGTGTTCTCATAGGACCCACTCACTACTATAGGACCATGCCTACAAGGCAGGACAGGGATCTTTTCTTCACTTCCAGACACTCAGACAGCCCATGAGACAGGAAAAATCATAAAACTCTAAAACTGCCTGTTAAGATAAAATTGTGAGTTGGCAATAAATACTGCCTTTACTGTGACACAACCCAACCAATCACATCTTGTGTTTGTGGAAAAGTAACGATTCTCCATTTCCAGTTTAGGATGGCAACATGGCAGTAAAAGATGGGAGTTGTACATCTTCTTGGATGTATCCTGAAGGCCACTAACATTCGTACGATCTGCAGACTGCATCATCTGCTCAACAGACTCAAATTCAGTCCATTTTAACCACAATGAACTGTTGATCGAGGCCAGTATTCTTCAGAATTGTTGAAAGCCTCAGAAGTGAAATGCTTCCTCACTCATGAAACAAGGTTATTTATTAGATTTGGCATCTGTTTTGAACTATGTTGGGAACTCCAGGACTTCACTGTATACTGCCACTTTAGAATAAGGATGCCCCAAGTTCTTTCCAAGGTCCTCATTTCACTAGCTTTCAGCAACAAGGCCATTGATTAAAAAACTTCCATTCCATAACCTAATTAATACACTGATTTGTTGAATCCAGTTTATTTTTAAATTATTGTTGTATCTTCTTGTTTTATTTTCTCTCTCACAATGATTAATTACTTGATGTTGCTATTTTCCTTGAATGATAAAGTAAAAAAATACAAATACATAACCCAGAAAAGGGGTTTTCTGTTCTTTTCTTCCATTTAAATGGAAGATGGTGGCTTAACATCCGATGTCTGTGGCCTCCAACATTTGTATAATTGATTCATTGCTGCACTTTTTTTTAAAATCCCATTTAATTTATCTAGTGCATTTTGTAACTTGTTAGCACAAGAGATGTGTGATTCTGCTAGAAAACATTAAAAATCAATTAATATGGTGCTGTTCAATGTGCAATATGTGTAACAAAATGCATAATAATGAGCAGAATGTGAAAAGCAACCTCCACTATACCTTATGTATTTTATAGAAGGAGCTGGTAGCAAATCCTCAACTCAGCTTGCTTGACATTATAAAGAATACTTGTTCCTTTTTTTTTTTTTTTTTTTTTTTTTGGAGAAATATTACCACCATTGCTTGCAGATGGCCTTTGAAATGTGGTACAGAACAGGGAGTACAATCTTTGGGTGTCAATGTCTTTGTACTTGAAGGACATCCTCCACTATGCTGTGGGAAAGATAAGCCAGCTTATCACCTAACTCCACAGTTTGCCACCCTGTCTCCCAAAAGGGTTTTGTGCACAGAAGCATGATGGAGAAGTAGAACTTGAGTTATGGAGGTGAGGGGGAGAAATATTGCAGAGAAGACCTCCCGTCTAAGAAACTACTTGTGTTTTATCAAAGAGGAGCTCCTCTCAGAACCCAACAGTTTCATCAAAGCAGAACTTCTTTCTGGTGAACCATAGGTGGTTTTTTCCCCCCTTCCAGATTCCCACCAATTCAAGTCTCACTCTCCCCTACATTTATCTTTTCCCTTTCCCTAAGCAGCTGGCCACTCTCTTCTTAAGGTTCAGAAGATGGATACCCATTTTACTGCCCAGGTGTTATGACTCAGCTGGAAAACTGCTTTGCAGAAGATTGCTTTTCTTTTCCTCTCTGTAACAGCTCTGCCTTAGTCCCCATCTCCTGTTCTTCTATTCATTATTAAGGATATGATTTGACCATAGATGTCACAGACTCCGTGTCTTTCCAGAACCTCCATGTCTTCTGGGGCAGGGCTGGAGCAGCTGTCAGTCTCGGTCACTGAACAATGCCCAGCCCCAGGCCATCCAATAGCTGATAAATAGCTAGCCTGCCAGAACAGTAGACTGAGTTGGAGCAAGCCCCAGCAGCTCTATTCTGTACCTCCCCAGACTATTTTTTGTAAGTCAGGGACAGGTCACAGCTTCTATTGATTTTTACTTATTGCCCATGATGTGTCCCTGACTTTTCCTAGAAGTATCTGTGACAGAATCTTAATCTTATTCATTGTACATCAATTCCATTTTAAATCTTTCTTTTATTTATTATTTTAACTTGGTGTTATACTATTTTTTTAATACAGGGTTAAGTCTGATTTACTCAAGTTAAAAAAAAAAAAAAACATATAAGTGGCTATGATTTGGCCCTATGGAAGTGAAGTCAGAAAAAAATAAATAAGCAACTAAGTGATTGATGGAGCAAGATTTTAATCAGATAAACATTTTGACAGTGGCCAAAAGAAGAGCTTTGTGTAACTCACAAGCTTGTCTCCTTAGTCTAATAAAAAAATTTACCTCACCTAATTGTCAGGTTAACTCACTGTGTTTCAAACTACATCACTTCCAGCATTTGCCATTATTGGGGAGGGGCAAGGGGAGATAGAAGGAAGTGAAGCAAATGCAGAATTGAAGTATCTGTGCTTAAAGAAAGAGAGCTGTGTATACTTCACTATGACTGTACAATATGTGAATAAGTAAAGAAGTACATACTCCCTATGCTTGTGGGCTAAAAGCCAAACATCTGCTTTCCAGGATGGATAAAAATTACAAGCAAGAGGCCCTAACTTGATCACAGAAGGCTGTCTGTGGAGCTGTCAAAGAGAGAAGCTGTCTTTGGTTGTGGTCTGTGATGGCCCTGGTCTTTGCTATTGCTTGTAGCAATCTTTTTGAGCAACACTATGACATTTTCAGACTAAATCTTCAGCTTTACCACCCTTTCCACTATATCTCTTTCAGGAATCTGATTTGCCTTGCAAACCCCCCCCCTTCCCCCCCCCGGTTTAACCTCACTTGAAAACTACTTGCTTACAAAATCAGACATAAAAATACAAAATTCTCACAGCATGCTACTACTGAAAATTGCTTACTTTCTTGTTTTTACCATATAATTAGAGAATAAATCCATTGAAATATAAATATTATACTCGTATTCAGAATATAGTATATAGAGCAATATAAACCCAAGTCATTGTGAGTATATTTTTTTCTGTACCAGCTTTGCTAGTGCTTTTTATATAGCCTGTTGTAAAACTAGGCAAATATCTAGATGAGTTTATGTACCCCTGGAAGACATCTGCCTATTCCCAGGCATCCTGTATCCGTAGTTGAGAACCACTGAGCTATAACAAGCAGTGACCTTTGCTTTCTATTCAGCTGCACCTATACTAATGCCTAGCAAAGATTAGACTGCTCCAAATCCAAGGCCTGCAATCATGAAATTGCAAGATCAGAGCAGTAGTCTACAAAACTAAATAGGAAGGAAGTAATGGCAGAGTAGACATACATGACAATAAGAGCCTAGATTATTAGTCACGAAAAACCAGGATTAAATCAGATTGATATTGTGCCCTCTAAGGTTACCATACAAAATGGAACTGCTTGATACTTTAGCAGAGAGTAAAAAAGGCATTAAAGTTCCATAGGAACAGTGAATTCCTAATCACAATTGTTCTTTGTGGTTTTTTACCTTTTGGTACAATATTTGAGTTGTTGTCTATCCTTATTATTAATTTAAGGGGGCGACTCAATTAAAGGAAATATTGATTTCTCCATTGCTTTAACTTAAACTAGGCACTATATCAATAAGGAACATACCTACACAGATTGCTAGGAAAGAAAACAGACACACATGACTTTGCTGCCAATATTCATTATGAATTATTACTTTTAACACATTTCCTTAAAAATGTAATGATACTGCTTTCCAAAACCAACACGTACTTTGACAAATCAAATATCACTTGCTGCTTTTCACTATTATCATAGTTATGTTCTTTTCAGAAGCACAGAAATGGCCTTTCTAAAGGTAGAAGTGATTCAAAATTCTTACCATTGAAATTTGATGTAAAGCAGAAAACATCATATCTGCTTTTATCTTTATCCCAGAACCCATAATTCCTGACTCCCGGCACCGTATTCTTTCCTCCGCAGGGTTCTCTGGGTTTGGTGATAGGGTATTGCACGGATCCATCATTGAGCCAGCCTGCATTACACCAATCCAGCCCCGACCTCCATGCATCATACAGTTGGTCAAAAGAGGCAATAACCGCATCTTGGTCCAGACAAGCTTGCTGCGCCTCCTGGAAGTTTAGGTTGTAGCGACCCAAGCGTGGAAAGTAAGGGAATACAACACCTAAATAAAAAAGGAAGAAAGAGAACTATTGGCTGTTTAACCACATTAAAAAAAAACCCATCACAGAGAGAAATAGCACGCACTAGCATCAAAAGGACAAATTTAAGGTTATGGTGATAAAAAAAATCCCTGCAAGTGGTTGTTTTATTTCTGGCGAAATGCTCTGCCAGCCGTGAGTCTTTTGATATGAGAACATTATCTGACTATCTCCTCAGACTTCCCTGCCTGAGAGCCTCACACCTTTTCCTGCTGACACCAGAACCTCAGCCTTGCGCATATCAACAGCATTCAGTTCCGGCCATCTTACTACCAAATACATGCAGACAAATCACAGGGAGAGCAGAGAAGAGCAACAGCCATGGCTGAAAGACTGGAGGCCTTTAGGAGGAAATGTCAAAGCAAGCAAAGGGAAAAAATAATCAATGGATTATTTTTAGTGGGTTTAGTTTAAGGGAATATTTAAAAGAATGCTCAGCTGATCCTGTTAAATGGCTGTACTGTGGCTTTTAGCCCCAGCCCCGCAATAGGGACAACATGTAGAAGATGAAGAGCAAACATGGAGAGTTATCTCCCCCTCTCCGCTATCACACCTTATACGATGATACGACACATGAGCACCTGCAGGGCTAGACAGTTTTGGTAGTCACTGTTGTGGTTTTGGGGCACTATCTTCTCCCTGTCTCTTTTCGGATGGCTATCAGCAAGGTGGGCACGGATGGAATTCGGAGGCATGTGGCCCGAGACTGTGGCTCACCCCAGTGCAGGGGACACAAACAAGGTTATGGGATTTCTCCCTGCAGCACACCAGGACCAATCAAACACCAGCCCAAAACCTGAGAACAGGTCTAACCTTAGAAGAGGGAGACAACTATTATTTTGTAAAATAGGGAATATCTAACTTGAGATGGGGAAACTTAGAGAAGAATTTTGAATGGTCTCAACAGCAATATTTAATGAAACACACTAACCTTCTCTAGCCTGTAGATTTTCTTATTGCCTTTTTTACATGGTGCTCTCTAATTAAAAAAAAACCACACTTGGACACAGGAGAGACATTGCAGGCAATGGCTAAGAAGAAAACTTCCCAACTGGGTCTGATAAAATGCAGCAAAAAGCAAAGATAGAACTAAAGCAAAAGCTTGGATCAGAGCACGCCAGACTTTGATAGGGTTTCAACAGCTAACCTGACTGAATTTTGCAGATGAAGTTAGCCCGAGCTCTTTAAAGTAAAATAAAATACTTGATCCAAACAAGAGCGAGAGCTGAAGTTTTCTGCTCCTCTATAGAACATAGTAGCATAGGGTACGGAGAAGGTGGGGGATGAGATGGTGCATTAGGAGAAGAATCAAAAGACACCAAGATAAATAGATATCTATTTTTCTTTTTATTCTCTCTCTATTCTTGCTGCTAATTTTCTTCTCCTTTTCAAGTCTCTTCTATTTAGGAAGCTCCAATTGTTAGATAAACTATGAAAAATAAAGGTAATGCATGTCATGTTATTGACTATGATATCTTAAATAATAAGGTATACATATCCTACATGTTTACATTGATTCTGGATCTCTTTTTCCACTCAGTCTTTTTATTCATTTTACTCTGGAGGTGCTCCAGGACTGAACTACTGAAGGTAGTAGGCAATTTACCGAAAATAAGGATTGTATCTACTCTGCATATAAATGTCAATCGTCCAAAATCGTCAATGTTGGGTACCTAAATCCACAAACGGGCATGTAAAAAGGCCCCATTTCCAGAGGTGACAAGCACCTACACCTCCCAGTAGCTATTGTTGAAGTCAGTTTAGGATCTTTAAGTGTTGTGACCTGCTGTAAAATACAATTTTACTTAAGTGGTTAACTATGGAGTTCCACTCACATTTAACAATTTTAGCTACAATATTCCTCTACAATAAAAAGGTGTAATTGATTAAACTGGCTTCCCTCTGTAGTTACAGGGAGAGGGTGGCTACAGTTCAGCCTGGATTTGTCCCTTGATCCAGGCTTTGTGTAGCTCTGCTTTACCCTGGAAAGGGGATTAAAAACTTCTGACCTGTCCAGTGGTACAAGCATGAGACTGCAACACCTCAGCTCCATAACAGTAATTAATTCAGTTAGGGAATTGGGAAAAGGGAAGACAGTCCCTGTGTATTCGTCTTTGCCTGCCTTTTGATATATCAGTATGTCACATAGTCACAGACAAAGCTCTGCTATAGATGAGTGACTGTCAATACACATTGAAATACACCTGGCAGATAAGACATGATGGGTGGCCTACTAAGTGCAGGTGAAAGCATAAGGCACTGATTTTTAGAATCCAGCTCCTCCTCAAGCATGGTTAGGTCCTGGGTGCTCCACCAGCAGCACTCCACCAACCATGACTCTTCTCCCATCTCCCTCCCATCCCCTGCTCCCACTGAAGCCAGATGGAAGGAGTTCAGCAAGGAGACTGCCTCTTTGCTGATCTCCTGTCCCGCCGGTTGCAGGAGGGAAACTTCACACATCCTGTAGCCCTGTGCATTCCAACTGGGTCCCTAGGCATGGCTCCCTTCTGCAGCCAGGGGGATGGGAAGTTAGTCCTCTCCTCCATTTGGCTCCAGTTGGGACCTCAGTTGCCTCCCTGCAACAGCCAATGTGATGGGAGTGCTGATCTCCTGTCACCTTGGCTGTAGCAAGGAGCTTGCACATCTCGTAGCAGCCCGGTGGCAACACACTCCACTTGAGTCCATAGGTGGCAGCTCCCTTCTGCGGCCAGCAAGAGGGGAACGATGGGCCACTTTCGGCCCCCCAGGCCACAGGTTGGGAACCACTGCTTTAAATCCTATGTAAATCTTATGCTTGTAATAGACTGGCATTTCCCACCAATTGTAGTGGTCATGATAATTTTCATCTTTAGACTAAAAAAAACCCAAACCCTGCATTGTAATTTTTCTTCCTCCTTTTCCATGTCACCATGTCAAATGTAAACTACTTCAAGACAAAAATCATGGTGACATTACTATGCTGCCAGTTGCTTCTACCACCCAGCCAAGAAATTTTACTTTGTAGAAAGCTTATTAGCAACCGTTTAGCTTAATCCTCTAGGAGTTCATCATGCCAATTTATAGGGACATAGATGTGATTTTTGGGATATCTGGTACGTATACTGTATGTATACTGACCTTAGTGGTGCAATTCCTAACTTTGGTGAAATAGTTTAGAAATTGTCAGTGTCTTACATGGAAAATATCAGTTTACAATATGCAGAATATGGGGTTTGGGAATGGGAAGCTATGTTTTTAGAATTGATAGGTTGCTAGAATAGGCCCAAGCCTGAACCAGTTTTCAAAGGCCTTAGCATACAACTCACATGAACTAATGCCAGAACTCAGACGCCATATAGTCTGCCTCAGCAACCTTGGAAACTTACAATGTTACAAGGAATACCCTGCACATAGCGTGTGAGAACTGAGGGCTATGTTGCAAAGCCTTGTAATGGCTATGTTGCAAAGATTTGGCCCTGCTTAGAGCGTATGGGAACTGATAGCTATGTTGCAGATGTGTAAAAGCGTATGGGAACCGAGGGACAATGTTGCAAAGATATGGGACCCTCTGAGAAAATAGGAGGGGTATGGAGGGCAAAAAGTCTATAAATATTGGCTCCATGGATAATCTTATCAAACAGGGTTGAACAAATTCAAGACGCCCCGTGGCCTCGGCTACAGTAGCAAGTGGGGTCTGTTCAGCGAAGACAAAAAAAGGTCAGGTCCTGGTCTTGAAGCTGACTAGGCTGGCACGTAGGCCCGAGCTCATCAAAGAGAGGTCAGCACCTGATCCCCGATGGTGGCAAACTGACACGTTGGTACAGAGTTCGGTGAGTATCAAAAAATCACCAATAGGCCTCGGTGAACACTGGTTTAATAGTAGCTACAGGTATATAAAATATTAGTAACAGTAAAGGTAACAGAAGTATTTAGCACCCCAGGTCCTGGTGTTAGGACTAAAAAAGGTTAGCATCCCCACCCCTGAAAGTTGGGGGGGGGGTAGGTATAAAGTTAGGGAACAAGCAGTTTAGCACCCCAGCCTGGGAGCACAGGTAGATAGCCTGCCATCCCCTTTGAAGTTAGGGGCACCCCTTTAAAGCTAGGGGCAAGTGCAAAAAAATAAAAATAGTTTTAGCAATTAAATAGTTAATAATGCGCATTTACTTTCATTTTTAAAGCCTGCTGCAGCACAATAATATTATTAGCATAACAGTAAAGTTTTTAATCTTGCAAGCTAAAAAAAGTGTACACTTACAACGAAAAAAAGTGCATAAGTGTTATTGTACTCATAATGATTTGCAATAAACATTTTATGCTTATAACTCTCCTGATTCCATTCCTATTTTCCCTGATGCTGTTAATCTTTAGTATTCCTTTACCCCCCTTGTTCTTCCTCTTATGGGAACAGTATTTAATTCCTATACTAATCACTTGGGTTATCAGCTGGCTCGGTTTAACCCTTTATAATCTGGTTCCCTTGACTACTAATGTACCTGTAAATGCCTCCTCTCCATCAAATCAAGGCCGGGCTATTATCCCGGTAAAAAAAAAACCTGTTGTCCAAGCGCGCCCCTCAATAAATACCACCCCAAGGGTGAATAGTTTGCACAATACTAGAGAGAGAAACTATTTATCAATTTACCAATACAAGGTAATCCAGTAAAAGATATTACCTCATCCACCATCTCTCTTTAATCCTGGGAGTGGCTACAACAAAACCGTTTATAATTCTGTCAATATAGCACCTTACATAAGCACTCAATTCACTTAATTATACCCTCTCAAAGAACAGCTTTCTTCTCTCTACCTCTGAAGAAAAAATTCAAAAAGATCCAATGCCACCTCATGGCCCCACTGAAGATATTTTTTTAACTTAATGACAGACCCACAGCCAGGCTTATTCTATGATACTGTATTTATTACCTCACAATCCTCCAAACAGGTGATTGTAATGGAAATAAGATTGATTCCACAAAGGTAGCATGACAACTACATGAAGTAATGTACATTTGAGTAAACACACCATTGTTTATTTGAATGATCACATTCTCTATAGCACAAACACATGCTGTGGCTTTTATGATATGCTTAGTCAAATAAATATTTAGAAACAGAAAAGTGGGGGAAGGAAGATGGCTGAGCCCAGTTCCTCAAAAGGATTCAGGCAACTAATTCCCATTGATTTTAATGGGAGCTAGGGGCCTAAATATAATTGACTATGTCTACACTGGCAAGTTAGTTCGAATTAAGGAAGCTTAATTCGAACTAACTTAAGCCTTGGCTACACTGGGCTTTTATTAGTTCGAATTAAGGGCTTCCTTAATTTGAACTAATAAATTCGCTTATACGTTTCGAAGCACTTAGTTCGAACTAGCCGGCACATTGAGCTCAATGCAATGGACTAATTCGAACTAAGCAAGTGCCATGCATGGCACTTGCTTAATTCAAACTAAAATTTGCTAGTTCGAATTAAGTTAATTCGAATTAGTTCGAATTAGTTAGTTCAAATTAACTAATTCAAACTAACTTTGGTAAGTGTAGACATAGTCTTTAAGGATTGGACCTTAGTGCTGAGTTTCTTCCCATTAAACTCACCCCTTTTGCATAGAAGTATTGCACTCACATGACATGCAATTTCACTCAATAATCTGACACACCTGTACAGAACTGTATTTCATGTTGCCCATTCAAACCCTTGTTAAACTCACTGTAGGTTACTGATCATCTGTCTGCAAGACTCAGTTGGTGGCTACATTCCTCCATATTTATTTTATTTCATCTTCCATCTGGAGGTCACAAGTTACCAGTAGGAGGAAGCCTTATACTTTTACTCTTTATTTTGCTGAGAAAAGCTTGTTTTCTTTACACAGCTATTCAGGGATAGGATTTTTGACCAAGCCTATGGGAGCAGGGTGGCGAAACCCCATTGAAAAATCAGTGGGGCTTGGGTGCCTAAGGAACTTCCAAAGCCCACCTTAAGTGGACAGGCCTCATTGAGGAGTGGGAAAGACAATTATATTTGTGCTTCTAATATAATACAGTATTTCTTAATACAAACCCAGTATTAGCCTTTTGCGGGTCTCTAGCTGCTACTGTCATGCTTCTAGTGTAAGTACAATTTTCACTAGTCAACCTTAAAAGTATGATTGGTAATTGTGCCTAACATAACGAAGTAACCTTAAGCAGGCCTGTTACTACCGCAGTCAATAACAGTAACAGATCTACGGAGGTAACATTATATGCAATCAGTAAACTTGTAGGGGCAATCTCTGCATTTATAGACAGAATGAGATAACACAAACTTGTGTTAGCCCATATGGAGGTGGGCTGGGAGTGGTGTGGTTGTCCATAGCCAGACTAAAGAAATGCTCTTCTTTTGGTTCTAGTCTAAACAGAAAAGCAAAGCTTCTTGTAGCCAGAGTCAACACAGGCTACAGTAAGGCTCCCTTTATACTGTACTACAGGGAGTAATTTTACGCTGGCAGGGGATACACTAGATGGCCTAATCAGTGTTTTCTGCTTCATGTTTCTATAATTCAGAATGAACATGGAAACTCCTTCTCTCCTGCAGAATCCATCTCCATCTCCCAGGCTGTTATATTTTTGGGGGTGCTGGGCTTTCTCCCACTGCTTCATGGATCCCAGATGATCTAGCCACCATGAAGCAGTCAGTTCATTAACTGGCTCCATTTGCCTGTAATCCTGGCAGGTTTTGGAAGGGTGTGTGCCAGATCTTTTCACTCAGCAAAGAAATGTATGGAATTCTTTGTGTTTGACTTGCAGAAGAGCTCAGCTGAGGTGCAAAGAGGAGCTTGTTTGGTCCACAGGCAGAAGCTTTATGAACTGCACGAAAGGGAATTCACTGGAAGCTATGCTAAACTTTTTTTTCCCTTTTGGCACTAGTCACTCTCATCCCTATAATGCATAGTATAAGCCTTATTTCAGTTTCAATGGGTATTAAAAGCCAGACTCTTAGGACTACATTTCTAGTGTGATATTTGGAAGATTTACCTATACTAGTCCCATTTATTTCAAAAGCTTCTAGTCAGAGTTAAGGCCAGAAGGGACCATCAGCTCATCCAGTCTGATCTCCTGTATATCCCAGGATACCAACACCACCCAGCACCTGCACACTAAATCCAGAAACCAAAATTGGACCAGAGTATTACAGCTCACAGGAGACTACCTGCCACAGGTAGAGAATAGGTTGGATCGAAGTGCACAGGCACCTGCAATGTCAGGGAATTGCTTAAGTGAGATATTCAGATAATCTCTGCAAGAAATCTGCAGCCACATGCTTCAGAGGAAAGCTAACCACTCACCCCCTGGGTCACTGCCAATCTGACCTAGGGGAAATTCCTTCTTGACCCCACCTATGATGATCAGTTAGATCTTGAGCAAGCAGCAGCCAGCTACGCACCCGAGTGAGAGAAATTGCTCAGTGCCACACCAGAGCCCCGATTCACCACATCCAGTGACCCATCTCCAGCCATGGATACATCTTACGTTTCAGAGGAAGGAGACAAAAAAATTCCAAAGCCAAGCCAAACTTTCCAGAACACACTGGTGGGGCTATGGGGTTAACCCTTCCTGACTCCTGCAAGTGACTAGTTGAAGCTCTGAAGCATGAGTTTTTCAGAACATAACCTATAAACTATAATGGACTCTGAAAGCTTAAAAGCCCTGCCTAGTAAAAGAAACCCTGTCATGCAATCCCCAAAATAAATTTCTCCAGTTTTCTCTTAACACTGGTTGTCTGCCCCCAAATTCTTATTGGGATCCAGAACCTTATCCCTCTGATGGTTAGAAACCTTCTAATTTCCAGCCGAAATTTGTTCATGGTCAGGTTATATCTAATTGTTTTTGTGCCAGCTTACCCATTAGCTTACATACCTCTTCACCTTCGCCTGTGTTTACCCCTCCTGACATGTTTATAGAATAATTATATCACCTCTCAGCCTTCATTTTGCTAGACAAAACAAACGAGGCTCTTTTAGGCTCCTCTCACAAGACCTCCGTTCCCCTGCATCCTTGTAGCAATTCTCTGCTCCTGTTGCAATATGAATTCATCTTTCTTAAACATTGGCAGGGGTGGAGTTTAAGAGGCAGGGAGTTCAAGAGGCCTGACTGGCTGCTCGCTGCCAACTCACTGAGGAAGAAGCGGGCCCCGGCTGGGGCCCACTCCTGCCTGTTCCTCCCACCGGGTCAGCTCCAGGTCCCAGCAATGGCCAGATCTTGCCCCCAGCGGCGAGATCCTGCCCCAGCCGGGGACCTGGAGCCACCAGCGGCAGTGAGATCTGGTCCCAGCTGGGGTCTTGGAGCGGCTGGCAGAGGTTGGAGCTGGATCTGGCCCTGGCTGAGACCCGAGGTTGATGATAGCAGCAGGATCCAGCCCCAGGCCTGGTTCAGGAGCTGGATTGGGCCCAGGGCTGGTGAAGACGGGGGGTTGGAGAAAGGGGGAGGGCTGCCTGGGGTGGCTGTGAAGCTGCCTTCCCTAGATGCAGCTCCAAAATCCACCCATGAACATGGGTGACCAAAAGACATTATCTTTTTCACTAAAAAACATCACAGAATTATACAACCATAAAATCTTAGGGTTGGAAAGGACCTCATGAGGTCATCTAGTATAATCCCCTGCTAAAAGCAGAACCATTCCCACTAAATCATCCCAGCCAGGATTTTGTTTAGTTAGCCAATTCCAATGCTTCACCACCCTCCTAGTGAGAAAGTTTTTCCTAATATCCAACCTCGACCTCCCCAGCTGTAACTTGAAACCATTGCTCCTTGTTCTGTCCTCTGTTACTACTGAGAACAGCCTAGCTCCCTCCTCTTTGGAGCATCCCTTCAAGCAGTTGAAGGTTGCTATCAAATCCCCCCTCAGTCGTCTCTTCTGCAGACTAAATAAGCCTAGTTCCTTCCGTCTCTCCTCATAAGTCATGTGCCCCAGCCCCCTAATCATTTTCTTGCCCTCCACTGGGCTCTTTCTAATTTGTCAACATCCTTTCTGTAGAAGGGAGCCCAAAACTGGACACAATATTCCAGATGTGGCCTCACCAGTGCCAAATAGAGGGGAATAATCACATCCTTCGATCAGCTGTCAATGCTCCTACTGATGCAGCCCAATATACCATTGGCCTTTTTGGCAACAAGAGCACACTGTTGGCTCATATCCAGCTTCCCGTCCACGATAACCCCCAGATCCTTTTCTACAGTGCTGCTCCTCAGCTGATTGGTCCCCAGACTGTAGCAGTGCCTGGGATTTTTCCATCCTAAGTGTAGGATTTTGCACTTGTCCTTGTTGAACCTCATGAGATTTATTTTGGCCCAATGCTCCAATTTGTCTAGGTCTCCCTGAATCTTGTCCCTGCCCTCCAGTGTGTCTAGTATTCCCCCCAGCTTGGTGTCATCCACAAACTTACTAAGCGTGCAATCTATCCCATCATCCAGATCATTAAAGAAGATGTTGAACAGAACCGGCCCCAGGATTGATCCCTGGGGCACTCCACTAGTTACTGGTTGCCAACTAGACATAGAGCCATTGATTCCTACTTGCTGAGCCCAATGATCTAGCCAGTTTTTGATCCACCTTACAGTCCATTCATCCAACCCATACTTTCTTAACTTGCTAACAAGAATGCTGTGGGAAACTGTATCAAAAGCTTTGCTAAAGTTGAGGTATATCACACTGATGGCTATTCCTGCACCCATAAATCCAGTCATCTTATCATAGAAGGCAATCAGGTTGGTCAGGCACGATTTGCCCTTGGTGAATCTGTGCTGACTGTTCCTGATCACTCTATTTTCTTCCAAATGTTTCAGAATGGATTCTCTGAGGTCCTGCTCCATGATTTTTCCAGGAATTGAGGTGAGGCTGCCTGGTCTGTAGTTCCCCGGTTCCTCCTTTTTCCCTTTCTTGAGGATAAGTACTATATTTGCCTTTTCCCAACGATCCGGGACCTCCCCTGTTCTCCACGAGTTTCAAAGATAATGGCCAGCGGCTCTGCAATTACATCAGCCAACTCCCTCAGCATCTTTAGATGCAGTTCATCCATCCCCATAGACTTGTGCACATCCAACTTCTTTAAGTAGTCCCTAACCTGACCTTCCATCACCAAGGGCCGCTCTCCTTCTCTCCATTCTGCGTTACCCAGCATAGTAGCCTGGGAGCTGACCCTTCCTGTGAAGACTGAGGTAAAAAAAGCATTGAGTACTTCAGCCTTTTCCATGCACAGTACTGAAGATCTAATAAATAATAATAACAACAGTATCTTTGTTTGCACTAGCTCCCATGATGTGATAGGATAGGTTTTGTCTAGACATACAAAAAGGGATGGTCCTTGCTCCAGTGAACTGCCATCATGAAGAGGGACAGACAGATAAGTGGACAAAAGTCAGAGAAAGGAACAACAAAAGGGAGTTTCTGTGCAATCCGATAAGACTCTCTATAGAGAGACAAAGTGGATGAGGTAATATCTTTTACTGAACCAACTGGATCCAATAAAAGACGACTTTGTCCTTCTTGTCTCTCTAGTATCCTGGGACTAAAACACATACAGTTACACTGCAAACAAGATTCACTAAAGGCAGCATCACAGAAGTAGAGATTTAATATTATTTTAAAGTATGTTGTAGTGTGAGAATATAAAAATATACATAGAGAAGAATATTTCTTTCGATTACAAATCCACTGTCAGCTAGACATAAATTAAGAGGAAAATATTAGAATAATTCCAATAGCTCTGGGTGCAGAGTATAGCATGTAATGAAAATGTGAAGAGTTCAACTGGAGTTCATTACTATAAAATTAAAATATAGGGGAACAGTTGAATATTAAGTATATGCTTAGAGCCATCTGATTTTTGCTCAAAAGTAATGTAAAAATATCAAACTTTTATACAGTGCTATTTGTCAATAGACCTTAAAGCACTTCACAAAGTAAATAAGGCTTATATTATCCCCATTTTACACATGGGGGAACTGAGGCAGAGAAATGAATTCCTCAAGGTGACCCAGCAGACCAGTGGCTGAGCCAGAAATATGACCCAAATCTCCTGAGTCCCTCCTGAGTCTGTATCCATCTGATTACATTGCCCCCTACACTAGACAGAAAATATTAATAGTATTTAGTAAAGTGGAGTCACTTGACTTGATATAAGTACTGTTTGAAGTTAAACTGAAATGATATCTACCCGTTCTGTGTGTATTCTGTTTTGTCCTGTTAAAATGAAATAGAATGATATAAAGTATGGCTATCTGTTTAAAAATGTATATCAATTATTAAACAAATTTATTTGCATTACTGTTTGAAAGCTCAGATTGAAATATTGCCCAATTACTATTGGCAGTTTATTTAATAATGGTTCCAGGAGTTCAATATGTCTACAGAAACAAAAGCACTAATCTGAACTGAGACAGAGGTCAATTATTCTCATTACTATGATAAATATTCCTTCACCTGGCCAAAGCTTTAGTGTTTTGTATAGTGAACTCAAACTAAAGTCATCAGCTGTTTTGTACTGCTAGGGACATTCCTGGAAATAAATGTTTGGTCACTCTGCCAATTAACATGCTTTAGGGCTAGTATCTAAAGACAATGAGTTATTGATGTGGAACTGTCTCACCTTGAGACTGACCTTACTATTTGCAACAGATATTGAATATTTGGGTAGCAAAGGATGGGCTGATACCCAAAGGATGGGCTTTCTTTACCCCAAAGAATCTGACTTGCTGTGAAGAGGTTTCTCTTGCATTGTACATGTACATAAAACTGCAACTAAAGCCGCACTGTGAAAAATGCAGATGAGCTGAGCAATGAGACATGCATAGGGATAGTATGAGGATTACAACACATTAAATATACACACATTAAATATACACACATTAAATATATGCTGTTCCCTTCAGCATAATGGGTCTTTAATGGGTTTAATCAAGCTTAATCTTCTTTGGAGAAACTATAACAGATCTTATTTCTTGCATTGTCATTTTCTTAACAAACATTTGACTGTTTGGGGGATATTAAGCTGCTATGTTTGGTAACTCAAAAATATCAGTAACTATTTATTTTTTTTTTACATATAGAGAACTTGCAAATATTGTTCTAGTTAATTCAGTAAACCCACAGCTCTGAGCATATATGTACAAGTGTTTTTATGTATAGGCCCAATTACACACCCTTACACAAGAACTCCTGTTTATTTCTGTAAGAGATCACTCCAGGCACTCCTTTTACAACAGTTCCTAGTGAGCGCTTCTCAGTTTAAATAGGAGGGAACTAGTTAACCTACAGTTCAAAGGAGATAGCTAATTGCAAATGTGTAGTATAATGAAGAATATTTTTTAAGGACAGGTAACTAGGGGTGAGCGCTTTACTTCCTGCTGTGGCCCCTTTATATCAGGTAAAAAGACCAAAATGGTGTAAATAGGACCTAAAAACTCCATTTCTACCTAAGGGTACCTCTACAGTCGAGCCTTAGGTCGACTTAAGGAAGGTTAAGTTGACCTACAGACTCCTTCGTCCACATTGGGCTTTTATTAAGTTGACTTAAGTGCTTCCTCTAGTTGACTTAATAACACCACCTCTGAAGGTCGACTTAACGCTTAAGTTGACATTATTAAGACGACTTAAGCCAGTGTAGATGGGGAAAGCCCTTAAGTTGACCTAACTGGCTTCCAGGCCCCGGGGCAATGTGGGACAGCTACCCACAACGCACCACTCCTCCGTCGACCTAGTACCTGCAAGTGTGAACGCAGGCAGTAGACAGGAGTTTTCAGTGTGGACTCTCTAATTCGACTTAACAAGGTCGACTTAACAGATCCTCCAGTGTAGACATACCCTATGAGATGGAGGATTCTCATCAGTGAAGGCAATGTGGAAGACAGTTGTAAAGATGACCTCTGAGGCCTTTTTGCAAGCATGGCACCGGGCACACTTGATACGGGTGGAGGGTGTTGGGGCATGTTGGGTGTAAAGCTTCAGCATGCTGTGATTCTGGGCAGCATTTAGGGTAACCACTTTTGTTGCTTGAAAATGGGGGGAAATCATTTAAAAAATAAGGGACAATATTTTAAAGGGACCTTTTAGTGAAACAACACTTCCTTTAGCATATCATATATTTTTCCTCTCAAGGATACCTTTCTACCACTCTCAAGTATACAATGCTATTTTCATAAGCTTCAGTGTAATGTTTAACATGGTACTTAGTATCGGTTTTAATACCTTTCAAAATATCTTAAAATAAGGGATGTGTAGTCACTCTAGCAGTACTATGGCCCAGGCAGCACGCAGGGAGCGCTCTCAGGGTAGTCTAAGGGAAAGGGAGGTACAACAGTGTTTTGAAACTACCATAGCTCCTCTTCCCTCTTCCTCCTCTTCCTGGTGTGATTCTCATAGGGTGCATTTACACTTGCAAGTTAGGTTGACTTAAAGAGGCTTAAGTCGATCTAAACAAAGCTGTGTCTACACTGGGCTTTTAGTAAGTCAACTTAAGCATTTCCTTAAGTTGACTTAAGAAAAGCTTAAGTTGACTTAATATCACCTCCTCTAAGGTCAACTTAATGCTTAAATTGACCTTTTTAAGTCGACTTAAGCCAGTGTGGATGCCCTAGGTCGACCTAATGCCCTAGGAAGACCTAAGGGCTGAGGAGAAGTGAGTCCCAGCTCGGGGGAGCAAGCTCCCTTTGTGGAGAAGGGAGCCCTTCTCCCCAGGGAACTGCTTCTCCCCGGCAGAAGGGAGTCGTAGCTCCCCCTGGGGAAAAGGGAGCCCTGTCTCCCCTCGGGAACAAGGGACTCCCTCTGGGGACAAGGGAGCTGGGATTCCCTGGCAGAAGGCAGCTGCTGCTCCCAATGGGGACAAGGGAGCCAAGCGCGGCTTCCCTGGTGAGAAGGGAGCTGCGCACAGCTTCCTTGTCCCCAGTGGAAGCCATGGCTCCCTTGTCCAGGGGGAGCCCCGCTCCCTGGCAAGAAGGGAGCCGCAGCTCTCTGCCCAAAAGGGAACTGCAGCTCCAGGGGAGAAAGGAGCCATGGCTCCCCAGCAAGAAGGGAGCCCACAGCTCCTTTGTCCCTTGGAGCTGCGGCTCTCTGCTTGTCATGAAGCCGTAGCTCCCCTTGTTCTGGGGTGCTGCAGCTCCCCTTGTCCTTGGGAGCTGTGGCTCACCAGCCCGGGGAGCCACGGTCTCCATCGACCTAGCCAGTCAACTTAAGCACTAGTGTAGATGCCCTAAGTCGACTTAACAAGGTCGACCTTAACTTGACCTACATATCTAGTGTAGATGTGCTAAGTCGACTTAACAAGGTTGACTTAACAAAATCAACTTGATTTAACAAGTGTAGACATAGCCTTAGAGACTCAGAATCAGTCAAGAAATTTGACTTTCTTTGATAAATAGTATGTTATGAACTGAAATTGATATATCACTTCGGTGATCTAAGTCATAATCAAAACAGCTGCACTGAGCAGCTAATATAATATTTTCTTGAGCAAAAATGAGAATGAATTTATAGATGCCTCTGGCAAAAGGATAAAATGAAGCCAAATGCCTTTTTCCTCCTACTCATTTTTCCTCTCCATTCAAAAATGATTTTTAGTTGACAACCTGTATACATGTCTAATTTTCTCTAACAAAGAGTTACATTCCTTTGTGAAACAGAAGAGAGAGAGGAGTGAAAAAAAATGTCAGTTGAGTACTTGTGCTTTTCACAATGACATTGAAGCTGCGATGGTTTTTCTGTTTCGATAAATGGAATGCACCAGTTAGAATGTTACCAGGAGTTGACAAATGAACATAGAGGACTATGGTAAGGCCATGCCGCATATCTGGCTTCAACATACAGAGAGAGAGTTTTACTAGCAAACAAATACCAAAGCATACAGCAGACCACTGTGAAGGTCAAGGATTCACATCCTTCATTGATTTGCAGGTGCACAAGTCAGATATTTTTCTAAACAGTGTCAGGAGATAATTTGGCATCTGTACCAGTGGGTCTTCTGTCAGACACACACCTTGTGGCATGTATGGAAGGCAGCGAAGCATCCATAAAAACAGACAAAACGCACTTCGATGTAATTTTTCAATTCACTACACACATCAATATTGAATACCTTGGAGGAAAAGGGTCAAATTCTGTCCTCCTTTACACCAATGAAAAATTTCCTGTAATTCCATTGATTTATACTAATATATATTAGATTAGTTTCTATTTGCGTGCCTGTATTTATAGCACACAAAAACTTTAGGCTCATTTCACAGATTTGATTTTATTTGTGTGCTAAAGTCACTGTTTCCAGAACCCCACTGAGGAAAATAACTATTGACTGTATGTAGCAAATGCTTTTGCAGATAACTTCAAATGTATTTTAAAACAGCATTTAATTATAAAATTGGGGAAAAAATATTCAACTTTACCTACATTTAAGGAAACCACTGAAACATATGCCCTTTTCATGTCCTCTTTGTTAAGCGAATGGCAGAAAGCCTTATAAAATATGACTTTGCCCTGTATCAATTGTAGTAATTCATAATGATGTCTGTAAAGCCATAGAACCAGATTTAAAGTTTCAAGCACAGATCTTAGTCACCTTCTGCTGACACTGAGGCTGGCTGGGGGCTAAACTGTCCCATCTTCACATAAATAAGTCTTTTCTAATTTATTGTGGCTGTCACAAACTAGGTAGGCCAAGATTCCTAGAGTACAATGCACTCCAGCTACTTCCTCTCATGCTCTTATCTCTCATGATATAATTTGGTTTGATATGGTACTGTTAGCAATCTGATAACTGTTTTTTCTATTCCTACAGAACTCTGCCCATCTCACATTGCAAGCGCAACTCAGTAACTAAAAATTTAACAAAATGAGTATGAGACCAAATGTTTATAGCTGACATACCTGCAAAATTTTGATCCTGCAAAATTACCAGCTGAAAATAAGCAAAATTTACAGAATTCTGTGCAAGGTCCATTGAGAATTTTGGATTCTGGAATTAATTCTACACTTCATGTTAGCATAAGTATATGTGGCCAGAAATCATACATTAAGGATGACTTAAGGTCCTATGCAAAGAAAAAGGGTTAAAATGCAGTGACCTACAAAACACACAGTATAACCTGTGCTTTTTTCCTAAAGAGGATGCCCTGGGAAAGCACAGAGCAGGTCTGAATTTGTAATTGAAGTCCTTTATTTTATTGACACAGGAACACAGCTTTAATTGTAGTACTGGTGAGTAAGTGGATGGACGTCATATGGTCAGATCTTAAAACAGTCACGGCTTGATACCCTGCAGACTAGGAACAAACAATCTCTTTTTTAAAAATAAATGGATTTAAAGAGAAAAATCTACTTCAGAATATATTGTACATTAACTATTAGAGAAACCCATATGCAAAAGAAGGAGGTAATAGCTAGCAATTCAGTTTTGCTACCCTCATTCACGTGTAATACCATACTCCTCAAATAGTTTCAGTGAAATCAGTATTATACGATACTTAATAGTGTATGTACTACAGGTGACAGAATATGACCGTATGTGATCAATCCACTTTTTTGATTGGCTACTATTCAAGCTGAGTATTAGCATTAAAATTTTATAATAACCATAATCATAATTTCCTGAGCAGATTTCTAATTATCATTAATGTAGATGATAGTTCATATTTAAAAAATTACAATATATATTAAAATAATAAATGTAACTGCTAAGCAAAATAAGATTTATTTTCCACATTGTCGTTCCAGTAACCATTATGGTCTCCCATATTTCCTATGAAAAAGATGTGTTTGTTAATGCTCCACAAATCTGTAATGCAAATGTTACTTACCTTGTAAATCCAGAGCTACTACTGCTGTGTCATCCTCTAATCCTTCAATTACCTCACATTTATATCTCCCATAATCCTCCAGTGTTACATCTATGATTATGAGAGAAGCATCATTTTCATTGCCTTCTTTTAGAAACACCCTGCCATGATAGTTTCCATAACTCTTTTGGTGGACTCCCATTGCAACAAAGACATCCACTTCCTTGAGGTAATCTGAGGTGAGTTTGGTCCATTTGATCCGGATTTTGTGGGTTCCTGAGTCAGCTGATCTATGGTCACGATAAAATTTGCATGGTAGTGTGATGTTGCCACCCCGATGTGAGAAGACTTTAGTTTGTTCTGCTTCCACAAGTAGACGGGGTCCATTTTCTGCTAGAACAAAAAGAAACCAAACAAATAAAAAGAACCATTAGTCTGCATTCTAGCTTTTACAAAATGGGATATATGATATATGTAGTAGTAAACATTAGCTATTTGATACAATTAGTTCCTCTTGATCACTCTCCTACAGCTGTGTTGTATTATACAGCCGATATTTAGTAGTAGGCTTGCTATGCTAGTTTCATTCTGTACATAGGGAATGCCCAGATAATAAATCTCTGCAATTTGAGATGAGAAGATACCTCTGATGTAGCCCTTGTTTCATTGATGAGTAGGCTACTAACACTTTATTGATAAATTCGTATTAGTAAGTAATTTATTGAATTAATCTATTTACAAAGGGGCGACATTGTGACCCAGCTAACGCATGAAACACTGAGATATAAAGGGGTGTAAAGCTACTGTAGCAGGTAACAATTCAAGAGGTAGAGCTGCTCGTGGACCCACTATTCTCCTTTCACACTGGTGGTCAGGGATTGGGTAGGCAGGAGGGGAGATTTACGAGCCAATTAACACAACTGAGTTAGCAACCTGCAGGAAATAGCCTGCATCAGATATAGGAGTGGGGCAGATTACTTTTCCTTGAAGAAAGGAAGGAATTGGCATATGTGTTCAGGGAAGCAAGGGACAATAGACTCTTGTCATTGGTCGTCAGCAAAGAGTTAATCTCTCATGACCCCAAAGAGACAGAGATTCTTTACTCCAAACAAATCACAACCCTATGTCTTTGCTCAGTGTAACCCTATACACAATGTTTTTCTAGAACACTCAGTGCTATTCTATCAATAATCCATCCTGCACAAGTGTGGTTCACTCGCAATGGATCATTTTCTTAAAATGTGTGATGCTTTGGGGGCCAGATTACGGAGCCCTTATTCACACTGGTGAGCATGTCCTCATGTGAGTAGTCCCACTAAAAACAATGGGGATTACTTATGGATAAGAGATCAATGTGCGTATGAACTTCACTATCTGTCCCTTGTTTTGCCCACTGAGAGAGGCCTACTACCTTGATGTTACCATGACCTAGCAGCCAGTGAAGATTTTTGATAGGGTGGAATAAGTTTATTCATTATTTTGGGCCAAATTATGCTACTGATGAGCAGTTTAAAAATAATACAGAAGCTGCCAGTACATAATAGGATATCCAAGTTTCTCCTCATGATTTATTCTGGCTCTTGAGTTAGGGTTAAATTTAATAGATGTAGGTCCCCCAGAGTTTGGAAGCTTAACCAAACATTGTAAACTTTTGTCAAATTCTCTTCAAATGCCTTTCTTTACGGTAACACCTGCCTTCTTTCAAACCAACGAAACCCCCCTCTTTCTCTCTCCCACCCCTATGGACATGCACACACACAACATCAACTGCTTCATTTTTCTTTCTACCCAGATTCCCTAGAGTCAAGCTCTATTTTGCCTTCAGCAGATGCAAAAACTAGAATGCTATTGCTGCTATTCTGATAAATCATCATGTTTAGTAAAGTCAGCTGGACCAGTTGTTCTCTTCAAATTTTATATGCTCCAGGACTTCTCTGAGTCAAATGTAGATCACTGTTACCTTGGGAAACCCCCTGAAAGCACAAGATTTGAGGTGGCTATCATTGTAGCAGCTTATCCCAACTAGTAGATGGTTTAATTTTCTTTGCAGCACCTCTCCCACCTCTACTCTCATGCATAGCTTGCAAAAATTCATGCAGCAAGCTCAGCCCTTCTGGAGAAGGCCCCAAATATTGCTCTTTTTAATCATTAGTGACACTGACTAATAATAAGTAAGGACTCACCAAAGATTGATTCCCTTACTACAAGAAAATTACTAACCTCGATGACTAAACAGGTCAAGACTTTGTGATTCTATAAATGTGAGCTGTACTGATCTGAACGGCCTAGAAATGTGCATCCCAAATATAGGGTACAATCTTGCTCCTATTGAAGTTAATGGCAAAACTCTCATTGACATCAGTAGGTGCACCATCAGATGCTTGGTCAAATAGGACCAGACTCAAAGCCCATTGAAGTTAATGGCAGTTTTCTATTCACTTCAGTGAACTTTGGATCAACCCCTTATGACCAAAAGCCTAGAGAGGCTTGCAAATGTGTAAACACAGTTACTATAACTAGATGTGCAAAAGGACATAGATATGAAATCCATGTAGGCAAGGAAACCCTGAAGGTGGTCAGTGAGAAGATATTCATAAGAAAGGAGGAGGATAAGGTTAAGATGGGACTTTGAGAAGCAGGAGAAAAGACTATGAATAGATAAGCTTTGCATGACAAACATCATACTCTGGTCCACATCTTGCCCATTTTGTGCCTGCCAAACAAAAATGTCAATATTTTGGACACAACTCCAGGTGTTTGATTGAGAAAATCTGTTAGGTAAATGATACATTCTTTCCACAGTAAAAGGCAGCATACGTTTGACTTCTGTATGCACTGCATGTTTCATATATGAAACATACCAAAAGACATATAAACACCACAGGACATGCTGCATTTTATCACAAAATCATTTATATATCTATTTATATTCAGAAGCTGTAATCACACAGACAAACTCATACAGCCATTAGAAACAGATGTAAGAGTAAGATATAGAGGCACTTAAATACTTTAGTTCTTAGTCAGAGGGAATGTGCAAAAAACCAAACCAACAAACAAAAACCCCACCACATTATTGTTGTAGGTGCAGAATGCCTATTGTTGCCAGCTCTGGCAATTTGGCTATTTCGTCCTGAATTACGAGAGTTTCGCCAGGTTGTAGCCAATCTCACTATGATAAGAGAAGCTCCAACTCTCTTATTATACCTAGGAGGAAACTCCGCTCTAATTGGTTGCTTTTCCCAACTTCCCCACCTCTTGAGGAAGAGCCACCAATCAGAGTTGCTGCAAGAGGCAGGCAAAATTCTTTGCACCTCCCCTCAGGATAGAGAAGTTTTTGAATAGGAGAAGAAAAGAGAGAGCTGCCTACACCATTCTCACAGGAGGGAAGAAGGGAACAGAAAGAGTGCAATAGCTCCAGTGTTTCTTCTTCCTCCACCCCCCATACTCTCCTGTAAAAAAATGTATCCATTTATTAGCTGTTCTTTCCCCCTCTTCCATCTCTATCATAGCAACATCAGGCCTGGGAAGAGAAAAAGGAGTGAGATGGGGACAACTCCTGAAGCTGCTCTGTCTCCCCTCGGCCTGGGAAAGGAGCAAATTGAACCCCACAGTAGCTGCTCCCCCAGGCCTGGGAGAGGAGGGTGACAAGCCTCAAGAACTGTTGGAGAAGTGGGGCTGTGGAACAGACAGATGTGGTTGTTGTGGGAGAACAACTGCTGTTCAGTTTGCAGAGGATGCACGATAAATTGCTGGGCTCAGAGTTAGGCAGTTATGTGGCTAGAGAGGACACAGATTAAATGAATTAGAGTATTGGGACTTAGGGACAGCCTAGAAGCTCTGTACCGTCAGGCATCCAGTGAAAGCTCCTGCGGTAGGGGCCAAAATCACCTTACTCAGTAAATCGGAGACAGCTTGCAACATTAATTCTCTCTCTCGCTCTTCCATATGCACACACACACACATACACACACACAAGGATCAGTCAGGAGGGAGATCACAACTCAAGAATGAGACCAATAACATTTTTTTTTAAATAAAAAGCAAAACATTCATGATTTTTGGGGTCTGAATCTTTAAACTCTTGGAACTGGCACTATTGTATAACCTACTGGGGAGTGTATGTTACACCTCCCCACTTGTGTGGCTGACACACAGAGCATATGTCTCTGTTCCAGTCCAACTTTACACCTCAAGGTGTAGTAACTCAGGATTTTAACTCTGGAGGTCCCTAATTCAGACGTCAGAGAAGATGGTGGTCAACACATTTGTACATTATTATTATTATTATTTCTGCTTGAGGAACTTTTATCATATCATTTATGTTCTCAGTTAGATTCAGCCCAGTGAATTTTCTTATACCACCAAATCGTGGGAGTCCAGCTCTGGAGGAAGGCAGGCAACATTTCCAGCACCAGACTCTGTCAAAAAGTTACACAGTGGGTGGGCAGTTTTAGTCTGGAACCCTGCCGTGGAAGTATGGAAGGCAGTACATCTGAGAACAGGCTTTACCTAAATAGAATGGACTTGGTCTTAGAAAGCAGAGAAGGACAGAATCATCATAGATAACCACCTCCTTGTCACCTCTCAATAAAATGTTGTGACTTAAAGGGCTACTGTGATCCTTGGCTGTATAAAAAGAGGAGTATCAATCAGTGGTAGGGAAGTGTTGGAGAACAGCTATGCCTAGATCAGGGGCAGGCAATAATATTTGGCGGGGGGCTAGTGGTGGTGGCAGAGAGCCTGCCTGGGGCCGGGGTGGAGGGAAGGGTGCTATGGGGGGGGAGGGTGAACTCGGTGGAGGGGATCCGGAGGGTGTTGGTGGGGGGAGGGAGGGAGGACAGGGGGTAAGGAAAGCCAGCTGTTTGGGGGGGGGTCAGAATAGCAATGCTGGTTTCAGCCCCAGGCTCATACTTCATGCTTGTCGGGGGGGGGGGGGGGCAGGGGCAGCTTCTGCCCTAGCCCACCCCCAGAGCCACAGCACCAACTGGGGGAGCATAAGGGGGTGGCACAGCATCGGCCCCAACCCCAGAGTGATGCATACAGCACTGGCCGGGGGTGGGGCTGCGCAGCCCTGGCCCCCCAGAATGATGAAGCACACCGGCTGGGAGGGCAGAAGGGGGCAGCGCAACAGCAGCCAGGAAGGAGTGAAAGAAGGGGACGGGGAGAGCAGGCTGGGGGCGGCAGGCTGGACAGAAGCCTCAGGAGGGCCGGATCTAGCCTGGGGGCTGTGTTTTGCCCACCCTGGCCTAGACTGTAACTGAAAAATCATCCCTCAAAATGCAACTGGTGAAAATGCTGACAAAACTTGCTAAACTCTGAGCAGGGAAAGTCCCCTGAAAATGCACGTTTGGCAAAGATGACAACATAGTTGTGAGAGTGGGCCAAAAGAAAAGAAGCAACTTTGCAATTTATATGACCCAAATCTGACCTTTAAAGACATATTAAAGGAAAATAGAAATGGTAGCAAGGTCATTCCTTACAAGTAGACTAGAGCTTTGGAATGCAAGTGTATTGTTGGTAGTTATTGAATGTTGTTTACATATATCTTGTTAGAGGTGAACAATGAAGATAAACTGCCTGTCTATTACTGTCGTTCTATTAAGAGGTTGAAAGGGAATATTCCCATCTTTAGTGTAATAACATCAGTTGCCTGTTTTACTCTTTGAGGTTTAAGTAAACTGCCTGTTAAGTGTACTAATGCAGTTGATTATGTATGTGTGCCTAGGAAATGAAGGTCTTACTTCAAAGAACAATATGCATTACTGTTCTCCACTCAAGGAAATATCTGGGGGCATCTTAATAATTTAAATGACTATTTTTGACTGTATTGGCTGAGGAAGGACGCATTGAGTAAAGATCAAACTTTCAGCTCACTTCTCACTTTCATCAAAGCCCCTGTGAGGGAGTTACCTGCAAACTAGCGCTTACCTTGCTTCAACTATAAAAGAAGCTTCAGGCCTCTTCCTTTTTATCTCAAATCTGTTCAAGCTTGTCATGGAAAGTTTGGATTGCAAGACTGGGATTTCAGCACAGCCTGATATTGCCCTGCTAATTTTCATGAGAGAATTTGAACAAACTCTACATGAACAATTTAGTCTTCATTTCTCTGGACTGGATTTCTAACAAAAAAACTCTAAACAAGAACGGAGGGCCCCCACTGCTGTTTGGGTAATTTCAGAGACTTTATAATTTAAGAATTTTGCAACTCAATTATCATCTCTACTTAGAAACTGACTTATAACTTTATTTTCCTCTGTATATATATACTCAGCTTTTAACCAGTACTCTCTTTCCTTTTTAAAATAAATATTAGTTTAATTAATAAGCATGGCTTTAATCACATATTTGGGTAAGATCTAACTATTCATTGACCTTTTTGGTAGTGTGTGCGATCCTTTGGGATTGGTAGAACTTTTTTACATGATGGGTAAAGATTTTCAGTAATCCCCGTTGCATTTGACTTGGCTGTCTGAGTGCGAGGCAAAGGGTAGTTTTAAGGAAATTGTGTTTTGTTTTCTGAATGACCAGTGAGGTTATCAGAAGCTGTTTGTTGCTGGGTTGGTACATTTTATGGGGGGAAAAAACACCAGTATTTAGGGATTAGCCTACCCCACTCTTTTCAGTTTACATTGTTTAAGTACCTCAGCATGACTCCCTTGGAGGTCAACATCTCAATATTCTTATATGACAATACTGGAGACATTGGGGCATATTGTTCTTCATAACTTTCTTATTCAAATAAGAAAAATAAAGTTTATTTTAATTTCCCGCCTCACAGAAGTGATCTTAGCTCTGTATACAGCATTGCTAAGTCTGCTATTAGAATATTGCTTGAGGTGTTGCTGTAGCCATATTGTAGACATATTACCTCATCCACCTTGTTTCACTAGAAAACTGAGTCCAGTTCTGGTGTCTGCATTTGAGCTGACTGAAATGTTTTTTTGAAACTTCTTCCCCCTCTCCCTCCAAAATAGAAACCCCCCCCAAATAAAAACAAGTTAACCAAAATGTTTTGTAAATTAATGTCATATTTACTGAATTCTTTCAGTCAAAAACATCTTTAAAAATCTCTGAAAAAAGCTTTTCAGAATGAAATGTTTGATTGTTTTGTTCCAAGTGACTTTTTTTGTTTATAAATTGACTTCAGTTTTATTTTTTTTTAAAAGCCTGAAAATGAAACAGTTTTGGTTTTGACTTTTTGGTTCACTGAAAAATTTGAAAAATATTTTGTTTGGGTCAACCCAAGACATTCTTTCCCTGATTTTTTAGAACAGCCAACAAACTAAAAGATCAGTGTACATGGAGAACAAGTGATCACCATCCTCTTTATGACAGCCTTTAACATATCTGAAGACTTATCAGGTCTCCCTTTAGTCTTCTTTTCTCAAGAGTAAACAATTAAAAAACTAAAACAGGAAAATATGGCTGCAGAGGTATTCATTAAAGAGTTTATAACTTATATCACATGTACAGTTGAGCGCAATTAACTGGAAACCCAAATTCATGCTGCTTCAGATGATATTTAGCCAAATGGTTGTTTGAGCTGGGACTATTTGTCTTCTTTTGAGATAAAACAGGGCATAGATAAGGGAACATGAGAGCCCTATACAAAGGAGTAACAGTGACAAAGGAACTAGATAACCTCTAGACACTAGCTATGATTTACAGAGAGATCTGATAACAAAGACAATGTTAATATCCTGACAACTCTTGTCGTCCTCTGCTATCTGAGCAGAACTAGGTTGAAAGAAAAGTTGCTGGGCAGATTAATCAATGGAGTAATTGTGTGCACTGGCTGTACCAAAAGGGATATAGCATTTTGCCTCATAAGGTAAGCTGCAATTTCACTATTATTAGCAAAACTTCCAGAAGTTCAATACATTAGATAACAGAACTTGGGATGGGAATAAATCATCATTTTCTTCATTTTAGATTAGCCCAGAAGGAGACTCTCACAGCACTGATATCCTAAAAGTTGCCGAACAACATACTGGTGCCTTCTCAGATCAATTCCTGTGAAAGGAATATTTAAAAGAAGACATTTCTATCCAAGAATACAATATCTCAGCTCATTAAAGAAATTACTTGTTAGTTGGGAAAGTTTCTTAAAAGAAAAACAAAATATTTAATAGTACTTTGCTTGTCAACTATAGTCTGCTTTTTCAGGCATCTGTTTTTCTACCAATGGGATTACACTGAACAGTCTGTTTTGTCTTCTCCTTCATTAGATATTATTTCTGCCTCTGTATTCTCTCTTAGAGTTGGGAACTCCTTCTTTTTGGCTGAGTCATACTCTTTCCTATAAATAAACAAGGACGGGGCCAGCAAATGCAATGTCACTATGGACTTGAGGAATATGTACCATCATCATTCCCTCTAATGAGAGTGAATTCTGATTTTTCAGATGAAGGAGGGGTTCTGGCCATAAAAGCTCATGAAAAAAAGGGAAAAAGTAAAAAGAGTTTGGAGAGAACATAGTCTATCTGGATACCTGCTGCATCTACCTTTCCCACTCATATTGGCTGGCCTCTTGCTTTTTCATCTCAAAACAAGGAGTCAGAGCTATTGAGAAGCTTGACCTGCCCAAGTTAAAACTGACTTGACAAGAACTTGCTAGAGCAGCGGCACCCAAACTCTGCCCCTCAAATTAATTGTATTTCAAAATTGATATTGATTGAGCAATTGGTTGAGGGGCTATTGACAAGTGCATGGGATGGGGTATAGAAGGAAACATCCGCATTAGAGCGGGAGATGTAATTTCCAGCTGGGGTAAACTTACAAGTGGTAGTTCTGAATGAGCTAGAAGTTGAAAAATAGAACTTTGGCTGAGGCTGTGCTAGCAATAGGGTGATCTATTTGCCCCTACTATGATCCCATCTGAAACCCTAGGTAAGAAATTACACCTCCTGCTCTAGTGTTCACATATCATAGAATCATAGAATAATAGGGATGGAAGGGACCTCACGAGGTCATCTAGTCCAACCTCCTGCTAAAAAGCAGGACCACTCCCACTAAATCACCCCAGCCAGGGTTTTGTCTAACCGGGCCTTAAAAACCTCCAAAGATGGAGGTTCTATCACCTCCCTAGGTAGCTCATTCCAATGCTTCACCACCCTCCTAGTGAGAAAGTTTTTCCTAATATCCAACCTTGACCTCCCCACCTGCACCTTGAAACCATTGCTCCTTGTTTTGTCCTCTGTTACCAACGATAACAGCCTAGCTCCCTCCTCTTTGGAGCAACCCTTCAAGTAGTTGAAGGTTGCTATCAAATCTCCCCTCAGTCTTCTCTTCTGTAGACTAAATAAGCCTAGTTCCTTCAGTCTCTCCTCATAAGTCATGTGCCCCAGCCCCCTAATCATTTTTGTTGCCCCCTGCTGGACTCTTTCTAATTTGTCCACATCCTTACTGTAGTGGGGAGCCCAAAACTGGACACAGTATTCCAGATGCGGCCTGACCAGTGTCGAATAGAGGGGAATTATCACATCCCTCGATCTGCTGGCAATATTCCTACTGATGCAACATATGCTTACCCAACTCTTCTGTGTCTCACCTCATTGTTTCTCTTGTCTGACCTGTGTGTAGCTTGCAAGCTTGTCTCTTTTGTCAACAGATAAAATATATTCTCCCAAAATTAGCACTCTTGTTCCCATTATTGCTATCATTATTCATACGCCCTCTATTGACTGCAGTGGGATTCCTAGGTGGATAGCTAGCAGACTGATTTATTAAGGCACCCCTAGATATCTCAGTTAAGCTGCTAATGTATTGATTATATTAACCCAAATTCTGCCCTCCAATGAACATTAATAGCTTTCAATGGTTCCTCCTAGCTTCGGCATATGAGAACAGAATTTAGCTCATTGTGGCTAATGGCAGCCAGCTTGGGGAAGTTATGGGAACATTGCAGGGCAAGAGGCAAGTTTCTGGACAGTGTGTAGACGCAGTTCATGCTGCTAGCTGCGGTCCTTGTTAAATGGTCTTTGTCAGATTTTACTATCAAATACTCAGAGTGGTAATGCCACTCAATATGACCAGAGATGAAGGGAAGAACTTACAGTCTAACTACAACACCTGCGTGCGTATAGTGAAAGAAAAGCATAATTTTAAGAATTTTTCCTTCAGCTATGAGTGTGTTTTGTTAGGTAGATTCTCATTACTGGATGCATGTCCTACGGAAATCCTTCAGCTGTCTGGTACTATTTTGCTCTTTCTGGTAAAATATCCATGGAGTTATTAGCTTGACTTGATTCCTGCTTTCAACTGCTTTGCTGTTCTATTACATGATTTGAGCACACGCTTAGTCTTACAATGTGATCACACTCCTCTAATAAGGCAATGAAGTGGGCCATATTATGTTTATTTAAGGATTCAGGATTCATTTCAAGGGTAATAACATTCAGCCATTCTATTGAGGGAATAATGGTGCTAATAAGACTACATATAAGAGTATCTGAAGTGAGGAATCTGTGGTAGTGACAAATTATTAACACAAAACAACAGGAAGAATTATACATAAAACAAACAAACAAAAATGTTTCTATGGTATTGTGTCGTAGGGGGTTTTTTATTTTGTTTTTTGGGCAAATGTTAAGAACCTCTCTAAATTTGTTGTCAGGCCACCAAAAGCATTTTGTTCTTATTTGACTCAAACACCAGCTACATTTCATTTGTGCCAGGGGAGAGAAAAATATGTGTCAAAGTATTCTTCCAGTTCCAAAATTTGACAGGAAAAATTACCTTCTACACAATATTTTTGTAAGTATTAGTTCCAGATTGGGCCTCTAACACAGAGTATCTCATCATGGAGTCATAGCTATGCCAGATAAAACTGGGTTAAAAGTTCACATAAAACTGTTCCAATCAACAATACATTTACAAAACACTTTACAAATGAATGAGGGGAAATGTACCTATTGTACAGTAATAAGATGATAGGTGAAATGCCAAATGACTTGGGCTAAGTCTATACTGATGGTAGCAAAATCGTCGCTGTCAACACGACCTTCCAGGTTTGACTGAGCAGTCTGAGTAGACACGCTCAATAATCCGGAAATCGCCATAGCGACTCCAGTCCCAGAACTGGAGTAGCAGCAGCCAACCAGAGGGCATTTCTGGTCAGCTTATTGTAGTGTATAGGGAGCTCTTAGTAAGTCGTCGGTGTTTTACGTACCTTGCGTTATCGCCCGTTGACTGCTGCCGAAAAGTGCATCAAGTATAGAGTAGGGCTCAGGGTCTGATCTGTCACTCTTGCTCACGCTGAGCAGTATCTTGGGCTTGGATCCTCAGAGGTATTTGAATATGATTTAGATGCCTAAATATCTTTGAGGAGCTGGGCCTTAGTTAAAAGTTCCTTTGAAACCACTGGACAACTTGCAAAGTACTTCTCAGTTTGCGTAAGAGAGACAGAATTGGGCAATAAATTATTATTTTCTCTTCAGCTTTCAGGTGGATTTGGTGCTTAGCTGAGTGAAATAAATACTGGCAGATATGGTACTTTGAAAACTATTTTGCCACATACTGCTATTTTAATCTTGGGCTTCCCTTGAGCATTGACTGACAACTTGGCCAAGTTAAGTGATGTATTTGTGATATGGACAGCTATCCACTAAGGTATATTATCAGAACACCAGTAAGTGATTACTTGTATTCAAGTTTCAAGTAGTGAGCTATTAGTGTGCACCAGATTGCCTCTAATTTGGATTATTTTAAACATTTTTGGTAATGTTGAGAAGAGAAAGCAGATAAATACTCAGTTCAATTAAAATGCAGCAAACCCAAGAAAGGATTACCAGGGATATTCTCCTTCTTGCTATTTGACCTGTGTTGAGATTTTCTGTGCAAGTAAGGACTGCTGAGAACCTATGGGTCATAGGAGGACAGGGATAGGCCTGAGAGATCTGCTGCAGAGAGGCTACATTGAGGCCATAAGACCACTGCAGAATTGGGGCTCTTCTCCCTGCCCATTCTGCCCCAGATAAAAGAGTAAAGCTCTCCAGTTCAGTATCCCAATTCTGAAAATGTCCAGCATGAGATACTTTGTTCTACTGCTTTGGTTGCCAATACCATCTCACTAGCTGAACACATTATTGTGAGGAAGAGGGAGCTCTGTGTGCATACAACCCCTCCATATGTGGATAAATGGAGAAGGGAATTTTGATTCAAGTGCCTTTCTTTTTCCAAACACATCCAGTTTGCAAATTGCTGGCTCAGATTGCGGTGCACACAACAGAAAACTTGCCACAGTACATGCACCCTTTATATAAAGGATAGAGAAATTATGAATATCATTAACTTTAAATCACAACCCTTCAAGAAAAAGCTACAGAATGGGCCTAGTCAAACAAGTCTTGTGTATGCTCTCCTCTGGGCTTTCTTGTTTGTTTTTTAATATGTTAAAGCTTCCCACCACCCTCAAGTAATTAAGTTGGCAGTTAGTCAAGTCAGCTTTGTTTATTGCAGAGTTGCAACTTACAGCAATATCTCTTCTCTCTAATAGATACCCTGGGTCTTTTGAATTATCACACAGCAAGTGGCAGTCAGAATGGATTCAAAAGATACCCAAAAGTAAGAGTTGGAAGAAATCAGAGTTTTCCTTATTTGCAGTTTCTCAGAATCCTTAATGGCTTGTCTTCACACAAAACGTATACTGCTTTAACTATATTGGTATAGCTCCCTCCTAGTTTGGAGATGGCTACTTCACTATAGGGGTGCTTATGCTGTTATAGCTTATTTCCATAAATGTAGGCCTGGTCTACACAGTTTTATACCAATGTAACTATGTTGATTAGAGATGTGATTTATTTCCTTCCAAGAGCATTAAATTGGTACAACCCCAATGTGGATGCAGTTATGCTGGCCTACAGGTGCCTAATGCCAGGTTAATTTACTCTCCTACTCCTTAGGCTCCCATGATAAGAGGGTATGGATAATTCAGGGAGAATCTGGGTTTAAAAGGCTGCTCATAAGCAATCAAAGGGGCAGCAAACAGAGGAGCTTTGTGAAGAAGTTTAGAGAGAGAACATGAGAGCCAGCTACACCCAATAAATATTCTCAAAAGTTAAACCACTAATCTCCACCCTCCAACCCGGGGGGAAAACACACACACAAAGAACAAAAACAAACAAAACATCCTGCAAAAGGAACAATAGCTCAGGCAGAAGTCCAGCTGCAGAGGGGAGCTATCCAGTTTTTTGCACTGAATACAATATGTACATTTACCTGCCTTGTGGGAAGTAGATCATACATCCTGCATTCAGTGCAAGCAATTCATGGCCCTCAGACACCTACAGTGAGATCTTGAGACCTGGAGGCACAAAGAGGCTGGCTGAACTGGAGGCACAAAGAGGTACAAAGAAGAGATTTTCCAGGACACAGTAGAACAGTCCCATGCTTACTCTGACAACCTTTCTGCTGTTGAAAAGGATGAACGTCTTGAGGAAGGAGAGCATCAGACTGAAGCAGAAGGAAACGATCCCACAGTTAGGATCCTCCTTCAAGATGATGTCATGGTATTCTCTGACATTGAGGATACTCCTCTGGGCAAGATAATTCCAGTGATTAGGGAGAGACAGGTAATGCAATGGAGGATTAGATGATTAGAAATACAGATAATTGGGTTTGTGATGACCACATCCGAGAGTTGTGGACCTCTCAAGACATTTATATAGATTTATGTGCAAGGCCTGAGAAGAAGCCAGACCTTGTGATACATGCAGGTACCAATGACATAGGGAAAAGTAGGAGAGAAGTAGTGGAGAACAAGTTTTTGGGCTGTTGGGCAAGAGATTGAAGTCCAGGATGTACATGGTAACATTCTATGCATCATATGCAGGGCCACTTAGTCATGCAGAACAGCCAGGTCTCAGTTCATGGATGAGATAATGGTATCTGGATGAGAGACTTAGGTTTATTAGGAACTGGGCACTATCTAAACCAAAATGGAACCAGATTGCAAGCATATAAAATTAGAAAGGCTGTAGAGGAGTTTTTAAACTAAGTGTGGGGAGGGAGCAGTGAAGCCAGCAGGTGAAGAGGACCATAATGTTCAGAAAGACACATATCTTAGGGATGGATTTATTAAAGGGGATATTCTATATCCCAATAAAGAGGTAAGAATAATATGATAAAAAAAATGTAAGAACAAAAGATACAGTCACATAAAAAAAGTCCTGTTCAGTTCCATCACATAAAGGCAGATATGAAAGTTTGGAATAAATTAATAAATTTAGCAATAATGAGTCACCAGGACCAGATGGTATTCACCCAAAGGTGCTTAAACAAACTAAGCAATGATGGATAACATGGAAGGTCCTCTCATGGATCAGAAGCTGCTTAAAAGACAGAAAACAAATGGTAGGAATAAATAGTCAGTTTTCATAGTGGAGAGAAAGTACAGTTGATCAAAGATCTGTACTGGGACTAATACTGTTCAATATATTCATAAATGATCTGGAAAAGGGGAAAACCATGAGGTGGAAAATTTAGCAGATTATATAAAATTAGTGAAGATAGTTAAGTCCAAAGCAGACTGTGAAGAGGAATCTTTCAAAACTGTGTGAATGGGCAACAAAATGGCATTTGAAATTTTATGTTGATAAATGCAAAGTAATGAACATCGGAAGACAGAATTCCAACCATACACACAAAATGATGAGGTCTAAATTAGCTGTAACCACTTACGGAAGAGATTTGATGTCATTGTGAGTAGTTCATAAAAACATCTGCTCTATGTGCAGCAGCAATCAACAAAGTTAACAGAATATTAGAAGCCATTAGGAAAGGGATAGATAACAGAAATAGAAACAGAAAATAACACAATTCCATTATATAAACCCATGGTATGCCCATACCTTGAATACTGTAAGAGGTTTTGGTCATACCATCTCAAAAAAGATATATTAGGATTAGGAAAAGTACAGAGAAAAGAAATAAAAATTATTAAGGGTATGGATCAGCTTCCATATAAAGGCAATATTGGAAAAAACTACAACTGTTCTGCTTTGAAAAGAGATGACTGAGGTTGGATATGACAGAACTATAAAATCAAGATTAGTGTGGAGAAAGTGAATAAGGAAATGTTATTTACCCCTTCACATAATGGAAGAACCAGAGGTCACCCAATGCAATGAAAAGATTGCAGGCTTAAAACAAATATAAAGAGGTGGTTTTTCACACAATCAATCTGTGAAACTTATTGCCAGGGGATGTTGTGAAGGCCAAAACTCCAACTGGTTTAAAAAAAGAATATCTAAGTTCATGGAGGCTAGGTCTCTCAATGGCTATTACCATGACGTCCAGGGATGCAACCTCATGGTGGGCATCCCTAACCCTCTGACTGCTAGAAGCTGGGCCAACTGATAGGGACTAGATCACTCAATAAATTGTTGTGTCCTTTTGACTCCTTCCGAAACATCTGACAGTGGCTACTGCTGGAAGACAGGAAAGTGGGCCAAATGAATCCTACTGACACAGTATGGCCATTCTTATGAATGTTTAACAAATGTTTTATTAATAGCTATTTGCAGCAGCACAAATTGCTCCCACCTCTTCTCTGTGAATGAAAATAAGAAAACAACAACAAAAATGCTTTATGCTTGTTATAATGAAAATCTGTTGAGTGTTTGTGGTGTCCATTTCCTTTAGAATCTGACTTCTTTATATTTTTGTCATTTGCTTCCCTCTAACTCTTTGCAGTTAAAGGAACTTCCTTCAGAGCAGCTAGGACCACAAGGATGACTACTGAATGTTCTACTTAAGCTGCTGTAACATGGATAGGGAAGACAAGTTTTTGTTCATGTGTTCTAAGACAGTCAGCACACAACCTGGCCTTTAAAATTCTTTCCTTGACAATTTACATGCCCATTGCTCATCAGAAAGAGCCCTAGCTAACAGATTTGCCTGTATCTTCCTAAAAATGTAAGGTGTGCAGTGTTTGTCTCTCTCTATTTATCTGCTATTAAACTCAAGGAATGGATTAATCAGAATCCATTCCTGTAGTGAGAAACTACAGGAGGAATCCTTGAGAATTCTTGGATTATAGCCCACTATGCTATTTGAAATTACATAAATAGAACTTCTATCAAAGTTATTATAAAAATCATCCTTCTAGTTCTACCATTGTTATATTTAATTTTAAATTAACAAACAAACAAATGAACAAAAACAAACAACAAAATCAAAGTATCCTCTGGAAGACTGGTTGTCAAACCTGTTCTCTTGTTTGTGATAATACAAGAGAGTTACTCAGAGCTTGTGGGTGATGTAAATTCCAGGCCATTATAAATTTTATAGGCAGATGCAAAAGGAGGATTAAAGGTGAAGGCATTCAGCTTTGCAGGTCACAGTAGGATTTCCTCTTTGCAGTTGACTCTACAATTTACCAACATTTGGTGCTACATGTTTCTTTTTTTAATAAGCTTCCAAAGCAGACCAGCCTCTCTGGCGAACATGGTGGTCTGCCTTAACAAGAATCTATGGAGCCCTTTTTGCAGATTTCTGTAGCAAGAACTGCCACAGATCATATCTGCTACTTTGAGCCTTGGTTTGGGGAGCCATAGAGGAGTAACATTTGATTTTGAACCTTTATAAACTGAAGGAACATCTCAAAATCAAGAACCCAGTCCTGCAACATGCTAAGGAGATGAAGAAGGCTCAGAACCTCACAGGATTGGATCACAAGTATGCTAAAGTCATGGCTGTGCAGACCAGACCTGAAGAAACTATCCGTACCTTGTGTCAGCTGAAAAGTTATTGGGACAGCAAATCATATAAGAATTGTTGTGAAACTGAAAACATTTTCTGACCTCAAAATCTCGGCTAATCCTTGTTTAAACTGAAGTATTAACTTGCTCACTCCTCACTGTAGAATTCAGAAGTAACGTTATCGGTGGTGAAAACTGCCAGATCAACAGCACTGAAGAGTGGAGTTTTGTAGCGAAAGGGCAAGTTGTACCCGGGTAGCAATACAATGTATTTCCCTGTGGTGCCTTGCTTCTTTGTCGCAGTCCTTTCATGGAGGACCACCTCAAAGGGTAAATTCTCTCGTTTACTCATTTAGTGTGAGCCCTCAAGGTTGACTTAATCATTAATGGGGCTAATAAGTGCCATTGTGCTGGCATTTTTGTGATGGGGCAGCCTGCCTATTAGAAAATTACCTGATAACAATGCAACAACAAGTTACCTGGACATTGTGATTTTTGCTCACTAATGACCTGGGCTGGAGCTGAGCTAAAGACTACAGAAGAAGAGATGTTCTCTGCTATCTCTACAGTGTGTATAATCTATTAGCAGCTTTCTTACAAAACTGGGACAAATTGTGCTCTCAGTTACATAGTATAAATCTGGAGCAGATTCACTGAAGTCAATAAAATTATGCCAAAACCATTTTAATTGAGATGAGAGCCTGGTCCACTATCTTTCAAGATACTATATTAATCATGCATCTGAGGAAGTGGGTTGGAGCCCATGAAAGCTTATGCCCGAAGAAATTTTTTAGTCTTTAAGGTGCCACAGGACTCTCATTTTTTTGCTATATTAATTATATATTTAGTTAACTCTTACCATCAGTATTACAGCTCTACTAATGGATACAGATGGTGCAATTGCTTAGATTTTCCCATGGCTGACTGGGACCTCAATCAGAGTTAGCTGGCTGAACAGAAGGACTGGTTCTGATCTCTGCAACACAGGTGTAAATCCAAAGTAACTCCACTGAAGTAAATGGGATTATTCTGGATTTTCACCAGTATAAATGAAAGCAGAATCAGGCCCAGGCATTATGCTGATTAGCTGGGGGAAGCAACCAAAAAATGGCAGAGATTATTTCTCTCCTTTTTGCTGTCGGGGTAGGGCTGTCTTTTGCAACTACAGTTCACAACTGAGGGGTCCTGTTAAATGTTCTATCCACTTTCTGATTGTCAAACAGCAGCAATATCTATTAGGCTACGTCTACACTGGCAATTTAAGTCAACTTAAGGAGGCTTAAATTGACTTAAATTAAGCCATTAGGCTTTCATTAAGTCGCCTTAAGAAAATCCTTAAGACGACTTAATAAAAGATTAAGTCAACTTAGTTACTACCACTCCTTAAATCAACGTAAGCCTTAAGTTGACTTAAGGACAGTGTGGACGTGGAGTAAACAAAAAGTAGGCTTTATTAAGTCAACTTAAGGTGCTTAAATTCACTTAACAAAGTGAACTAAGTTGACAAAGTCAACTTAAAGCTAAGTCAATTTAGTTCACTTTGTTAAGTCGACTTTAATAAGCTCGACTTTAAGTTGACTTAAAGTCAACCTTATTAAAGTCGACTTAACAAAGTCAACTTAACTTTTGTAGTGCAGACGTAGCCTTAGTGCTTTTCTCCATCAATAGGCAGCTAGAAGGTTGCAACTTTTCCTCTTCAATTTGGATCCTTTGTCATCTCCAGATACCACTCTCCATGATGCACACCTGCATGTACATGCACACCTCTGAGAAACTTCAGCTGTGTTGACGAACGTGGCTGCCTCCTTTACTTAATATTAGGTTTTGCAAAGAGAATTTTACCCATATGCTCCAGAGCCTAAACTTACTTCCAGCTCATTTCTAGGTCTGGACCTTCTTATGTGTTGTGCATCTCTAGGCAGAATAGCATTCCAATTCTAAATGGAGCCTCTGGGCACCACGAAAATGTAAATAAATAATAAATTAATAGTAAAAATACCAGGCATGAAGTCTAAACCATTGTGATTTGTGTCCCGTGTATCTTAGAAGCCACCTCACTACTTGTATTCTATCCTAACAGAAATTGGTCCATAAAAGATACTTCCTCTTTCGCCTTACCTGTGCTCTGTATTCTGTACTGCCTGTTCAGTCCTGGTGATGTGCAACAGCTAAATAAAGTCTCCTGTCATGTACATCCAGATGTGGGGTTAAGGCATTTTGGCTATGTGTACACTAGAAAAGGTTAAGTCGACTTAGTATGGTCGACTTAAAGCCGACTTAACTTTAAGTTGACTTAGTCCACTTTGTTAAGTCAAGCTAACCACCCTTAAGTCGACTTAATAAAGTCAATTTACGGGTTACTCCACATCCACAGCATCCTTAAGTCGACTTATGGAGTCAATTTAAGGCTTAAGTCGATCTAATGAGTGGTTCTTGTTAAGTTGACTTAAGGAATTTCTTAAGTCGACTTAATGAAAGTCTGATGTAAACAGGGAGCAATTTAGGTCGACTTAAAGGTCCTTCAGTCGACCTAAATTGCTAGTGTAGACATACTCTTTCAGTGGAGGACCCTTACATGAGAAATTCACCGTCCCACTTGGTCTTAAGGTGCGTCTACACTTGTAAATTAAGTCAACTTAAGCTTGCTTAAGTTGACTTAATTTACTCTGTGTCTACACTACACTTTCCTTAAGTTGACTTAGGCAGCTTGCTTACGTCAATTTAAGGAAAATAAAGTTGATTTAATGAAAATTAAGTTGACTTTATTAAACCTACTTTTAATTCGACTTTAGGCTTATGTCAACTTTTTAAAGATGACTTAAGCCAGTGTAGACCTGGAGTAGCCCTAAGTCAACTTAAAGTTGATTTAGGGCTCTCCAGGATTCCCCCACTGCCCTCCCTTCCAGGGGGAGGGGGGCACAGGGAGAGCCTGGCATGCCCCCCCAAAGGGCAGGGCAGAGCCCTGCCCACCCTGCCCCTATGCCCTGCCAGGGTCCCTGTCCTCCTTTGCCCCATTGTACCCTGGTACAATGGGGCAAAGGCTGAGCCCCCTGGCATTGCGCAACGGGTGCCCCCCCTGGCACCATGGACCTGCCCAAGGTCCCCTTAGCCCCTAGAAGTCGACCTAGGCATCCAGTGTGGACGCTCTAGGTCGACTTTGTAAGTTCCCCCTAAGTCAACTTTAAATTTAAGTGTGGACATGCTAAGTCAACTTTAAGTGGACTTAGTTAAGTCGACTTAGCTCAAGTCAACTCAAATTACCAAGTGTAGACATAGCCTTAGAAAGCCTGAATCAGCTAACCTTCAGGGCACATAGTAAAACTGGACTATAATAATTACCCAGGCATATTTTGAGGAGGTAAGTTGAGAGGGGTAGAGCTCAGATTTTGTGGGTGAGGGAAAGGTTTTGTTGACATTTTGCCAGTTTTGAGCTATTCTGCATTATATCCTTTTTATCTACTGAATTGATTGTATGCTGAGAGACTAACGAGTGAACTGTACAGCTTGAAAAATAAATACAAAGTAATAGGTGAATAAGCAATTGTAAGAGGTGAAATGTAGGTACAACTGTCTTTGGTTATGTTTAAATGTTTGCTTCAGTACTAAGGGTTATCTTCCAAAAAATTAAAAAATTCCAGGGCTATGAAGTATTTTAGTACTATAATGAGAAAGGAAGACTTGTACATCAATTAGACAATGTCAAATATAAAATTCACTTTTGGGAAAGAAAGCTCATATTACTGTGAGACAGTTATGTCTTCAGACTGACTTACACATCTCTTTGACCTTCACTGCATGTGTTCCTTTACAGTGAAACCAGCTCTCAGTAATTCTTATTTGACCTTGAAGCTATAAGGGCCTGGTCCTTAATAGATTCAGAGCACTTGTGACTCCCAATGACTTTCCAGGAATCTGTAAGTGCTCTGCACCTCTGATATCAAGCCCTAGCTTGATATTTTACTTTTTATAAACAAACTCAAACAACACAATTTAACAAGTTGTAAGAAAAAGGCATAACATTTTTGCTCTTTTTTTCTCAATCTGCATGTATGAGAGAGAGGAAGAGAGAGTGCAAGTAAAATACGTTTCTTAATTATTAAAATTAATATGTTAGCACTATTATCTCGGCCAGTGCTAATGAGGGAAGGCAAATCCCTTACGCCTGTCTTTATTGCATAAATGTCCTAGCTTTCCTTATACAGGATGACCCTCAACAGCTGAAGCTGGGACTGGAAAAACAGCTGCATTGTGCTGCAGACTCAAATTCTGATACAGCTCTAAGCTTTAGGATTCAAATGAACCCAACAGGATTATGCAGAGAGGCAGTATAACTTTATATGAATTAGAGCTATGTGGAAGGACATATTTCTTTTGGGGTAAGCTACTTTTTTCTGATGTCTGTGTTACCTGATTCTGATTTTATTTCACTGTCTTTCTAAGTAATAATCAGCCATTACGCTTCTGTGATGTGCTGATTTGTTATGAGCCAGCCTTAAATCGTATTTAATCCACAATAAAGGAAAGGAACTGAAATCTGCTGCAGTTGCCTATTCTTTAGGATGAATTCTATTCTATTAAAAATATGCTGTTTTTACACACACATTATTAATTATTGACTAACTGCCGTTAAAGTAAGCAGTGCAACTTTCATTTTCCAAATTTCTTAAAGAGTATAATAATATAGCAGATCAGGGGGAAGAAAGGCTCAATCAACATTAACAGTGTAAAAAAATGCTCAGTGCAGTGGGACTGAAATTTGAGGCACATTAAGCACATCCTATCTCTGAGGAATAAGAATGTACTGGTAATTTCTGTTGCATATATCTGTATTTCCTTACCTTGGATGTGAATAATTCTGTCATTCTCCAGAGTGTAGTTGCCAGTATGTTCAGCCCAGCAGATAGAAATCAGCACCAGAAAAAGTAGACTCTTCATTTTTATAGATGAAAGAATCTTCTTCACTGTGAGAGAGAGAGAGCATCAAATACAAAAAGGCTTGTGAATTTTAGAACTCTTTACAGTGATGTACCACACAACTTTTTACAGCCTGATCATGGTCTATTGGGTCTATAAAATATTTAACTCTCTCTGCTGAAAAAGTTATAGTATCTAGTATTTTTTGACACAAAGGCTGAAGCTTTTCTCATTAGTTACCTATATCCTTAGAAATCAAATAATATTTAACTCTATATATGCAGAAATTCAAATATGAACATATACAAGTACAAACACACACAAGATAAATTACTTGTAAGACCAAAGGTAGGCAAGAACTGTGTTTCTAAAAATGTTTTAGTGGACTTTTGATTTTCCAAAACTACTCCATATTTGGTCTATTGAGGCAAGTAACAACAATCTAGACTACCACTGGAGCCATATCTGCTGTATAAGACAGGCAAACAAAAATGAATCCTTAGCAAGTAACTAGTATTTTCATAGCATTTGGCATTTTAGTCCAGGCTGCAAGTTAACTTAGCAAATAGGGTATTAAGTTTACTTGATCCAAACAGAAGAGATGACAGAATATTTGTCAGACCGATCAGAAGAGGTATATTTTATTTCAGATCCACTTACCATTTTAAAGGATGCCTAAGTATACAGTGAAATGTTGGGAAGCATACACAAAGTAGGTTAGAGTTGTACACGCTACCACTGCAGTTGCCCTGATTGATTTTTCATTCATTTCTACCTAGAATGCTGACGCACTAACGTGGTGTGCCAGGTAGGGTCTCTGCAGTCAGCAGAGCTGAGCGCTGCAGGGAAAATCTCTGCCAGCCTCAGAGTAATCATTAGGCAAATGAAAAACTGAAATGTATAACAAGGCATAAAATAAAAAAGGTCTTATGCAAAGGGTTCAGGCTGATGTGCTTTTCATAGCAATCACTTTTATTACACTGGATTCTCTAAATAAAAATTAACATATTTTTCAAACTTTGCCTTACAAGAGACTAGGTTTTTTAAAAAATAAACTTCAAATAATGAGAATGCTATTAGCAAAACTATTTATTATACCTATTAACATATTTTTACTTAATGTTGTTTTCTAAAGTATATATTTTATTTCCCTTTGCTTATATCAGAGCTAGACATGAGTCTGACCCAAAGCACTAGATCCAAGCACCCCCAAATTAAGGGGGTATTTGCAGTCAGAACACAGATCAAAATCTGAACTTTGCAAGCAGTTTCTATCCCACAATGGACTAACCCCAGGATTTAAATAAATACTCATGAACAACAAGGTGTTTCAAATAAGAGCCAAATGTGATTTGAGCCCATCTCTTGTCATAAGTACACAAATAGGGCAATTGTACAGCTATTTTCCTTCCATAATAGAACTTCCATGTCAGCATGCTGCAGAATGCTGGGGACAAGAACAAGGGCAGAATATTAACAAACAGGACTCCAGCTGTCAATAGACCTTACTTTTGACAAAGATGAATCTTAGGGTTATCATGGATTCTGGAGAGACATGACTTTAAAATTGGAATGTTGCTCGCTTTAACAATTTTTGATGCATTGATGCAGTGAATCTCTTGCAAAGCTTCTGCTGGAGTGGCTCCTATGGTTCCTAGCTGAATTTTGAAAAATGCTTTTCTTTGGTGAAACCCATAGGGAAAGACAGATAGCAATGCCCTGCCAGTTGGCTTCAGAAGGGTAGCCGTGTTAGTCTACTGCAGAAAAACAGACAGAGTCCTGTCACACTTCTAAAGCCTAACAGATTTATTTATCGCATGAGCTTTCGTGGGAGAAAATCCCACTTTGTCAGATGCTTTGAAAGCGTCTGACGAAGTGGGATTTTCTCCCATGAAAAGCTCACACGATAAATAAATCTGTTAGGCTTTAAGGCTATGTCTACACTTGCAAGTTAGGTCGACTTAAGGAGGCTTAAGTTGACCTAACTTAGTCCCTGTCCACACTAGGCTTTCATTAAGTCGTCTTAAGAAATTCCTTAAGTCGACTTAATGAAAGCTTAGGTTGACTTAATAAGAACCACCAGTTAGGTCGACCTACCCCCTAGGTAGACTCCTTAGGATGACCTTAGCACAGTGTGGTTGCTTAAGTCCACTTTATTAGGTCGACCTAAGGGCAGTTAGGTCGACTTACTAAGTCCCCATTTCGGAAAACCACTTTGTTAAATCGACCTAATAAGGTCGAATTTAGGTTGACTTAAAGTCAACCTAACTTTTTGTAGTGCAGACATAGCCTAAAAGTGCCACAGGACTCTGTTTGTTTTTCTGCCAGTTGGTGACTCCCAATGAACTGATAACATTCCCCTTTACCTGCAAGGATGAAATTTGCCTATTGTGTTAGCAGCCATTGTACAAGTTTACCACAATACGTTTACTAAGACATATCAGCTAATCCACAATGTTTTTTTCTTAAGCAGGAAGTACAAGTCATGCAAAACTTCATGCTTGTGGACTAATCCAAGATTTTAATGAATATCTTCAGAGGTGAAAGACCCTGTAATACCTAGCCAGTCCCCCAAAACACACAAAATAATGCAGCCAGCTATTCTGAGTTGGTAAATGGCCTATACGAGGGTGTTGCAGCCAGAACATAAATTAGAGAAGCACTGTGGCTAACCTAGTTTATGCTGAGAATCAGTCATGGCCCTGAACAGATTGGGTGCATCTACACTTGAAAATTAAGTCGACTTAAGCTTGCTTAAGTCAACTTAATTTACCCCGCATCTACACTACAGTTTCCTTAAGTCGACTTAAGCAGCTTGCTTAAGTATAATAATGAAAATTAAGTCAACTTTATAAAATCTCGAAATAAGTCAACCTCAGGCTTAAGTCGACTCCCTAGAGTCGACTTAAGCCAGTGTAGATGTGGAGTAGCCCTAAGTTGACTTCAGGCTACCCCAGAACTACACTAATGCCCTCCCTGCTGGGGGGCGGCAAAGGGGGAGCCTGGCATGCCCCCCCACAGGGCAGGGCAGAGCCCTTCCCACCCTGCCCCATGACCTGCCAGGGTCCCTGACCCCCTTTGCCCCATTGTACCTATGTTTAATGGGGCAAAGGCTGAGCCCCCTAGCAGTGGGTAAGGGGTGCCCTCCTGCCCCCGTGAACCTGCCTTAGGTCCCCCTAGCAGTTGACCTAGGCATCCAGTGTGGACGCTCTAGGTCGACTTTGTAAGTTTCCCCCAAAGTTGACTTTAATTTTAAGTGTAGACTCACTAAGTCGACCTAAAATTACAAGTGTAGACATAGCCATTGTTAGCAGGGACACACAGTTCCACCAATGAACTTTATCTCTTTCTAGGGCTACCATTTCTGCCAGGGTGCCAGATAGCAGGAAGACTTTAAGATAGGTTTTGAGGGAAAATATAATCAAGACCCCTTTGGTATAGGCCCAATGATTTGATCCTCAGTATTTTGTAGGTTATCTAGAAACTATTAGTCAGGGCAATGTGCATCTTCCACTCTAGCCACAAATAAATACCCCATTTGAGTGTCTGCTTCTGCAGCAGTGAGGAGGTAAGAGTTGGGAGAACCTTATATAGAATGCTGTGAAGGCACTACTCCGGGGCAAGGCCATCCCTGAGGGGCAGGACCCAGGGCCAATTGGCCTGTGGGGCCCCCCACCCTCTGCATTGGGGAGTGGGGCAGCCCAGAGACCGGGCTGCATGCTCCCACCACGCCCCTTGCCTTCTGCTTGCTGCTGAAGGGAGCAGGGGGTGGGGGGCAGCACAGAAGTGTGGGGCCCACAAAACCATGAGGTCTGGGCAGTGGTTAAAGTATAATTTGACGGGCCCCAGAACCCTCCTAATCTCCGGGCCCCCTTCCCGTATTGTCTGGGCCCCCTTCATGCATGTGCGGGCCCGAGCCCAGGCAGGCATTTGTAACCATTTCTCAGTATCACATGCATCAGTTATCGCTGCGTAAAAATATTTATAATTTTATATGGCATTTATGTCTATAGCAATTATTGTCACAAACTAGCAAACACTGCAAAACACAAGACCATCAGATCACCCCCTCCCCTGCCTTATTAACTCAAGTATGATGATGAAAGCTCACACAATAAATACATTTGTTAGTCTTTAAAAGTGCCACAGGACTCCTTGTTTGTTTTGCTGAACTAGACTAACATGGCTACCCATTTGGAACTTATCTATGATATGGTTTCCACTGGTCTTATCTCTGGTGGGAACTTTCCTAAAAAATGCTAACATACACAAAGCTATAATGAAGACTTCAAGAGTATATGACTTCTGTAGCATTGCCAATAGCTTGGGTGTTGGTTGAAGTACTTGGAAATATGTTATTTAAACATAGATAGAAAAGGGAAGATGGCATTAAAATCACCATGACTTGTGATTGATAAAATCAGGCCTCACTTTTCCATAGCACCTTCTATCTGAAAAGATGAAGTCACTTTACAAGGGATAATGAACCAAGCTTTGTACCACCTCCTAAAGCAGTGGTTCTCAAACTTTTTGCATTGGCGATCCCTGTCACACAGCCAGCCTCCAAGTGTGGTCCCCTGCCCAATTAAAAATACATTTTTTTCTAGGCAACACTATTTTAAATGCTAAATTTATAACCAAACCTTCTGCCTAAAATGAATTTATCTTTTCTCACCACTTTGAACTTAAGACTAAACCACATTTTTATGGAATTACTTTTAGACGCAGAGAAGTTATTTTTAAAATTGTTATTGTTTAATACTGGTGGGTGCAAAGAATTTGTATCAATACAGCTTTTCAGTGCAAACTTAGCACCCCATTGCCTCCCTTGCTTCTGCACAGCTATTGGCAGCTCTGGGTGGCTCACAACCCTGCATAATAACCTTGTGACCCCCTAAGGCAGGGGTCCTCAAACTACGGCCCGCGGGCTGGATACGGCCTGCCAAGGTTATTTACCCGGCCCCCGCTCCTGCTGCGGCCTGCCCCATGCATCTGGGGCAGCAGGGTGGCCGCGGCCAGGGCAGGCTGCCGGTCTCCCACCCACTGGCCGCCTCGACTTCCTGGCCCAGAGCAGACCCCGCCCCGCTCTGCCGACAGCGTCGGCCTCCCGGCACGGGGCCAGGATCGGTCTCCGTTGCCGGGGTCTGTCTGCCCTGCCGGGGCCACGTTCGGTCCCCACCGGTGCTCCCTCCCAGCTGTGCAGGCTGCGGCCTTTTTTTCTTTTTCTCCTCCTTCCTTCTCTTTTTTCTTTCTCTCCCTTCTTTTTTAAAACTTTTTAAAAATTAATTTTAAATAAAAACCTTTCTTAAAATTAAATTTCAATTCAAAATTCATTCCAATTAAATTAATTAAACACAATTAATTAATTCTATTTACAATCACTTTATCTTCAATTAATGCCTATAATTTCTGTCTTGTGAGTTTTCCCCAAAAATTTATTCTGAAAAAGTTTTTCACACGGCTTGAAAATTTTGCACACAAGCCACCAAACCTAGAGGGAACATTGGCTACTAGTTGCGTACACAACAGCAGGCCAGCAGGCTAACATCGGTCAGCCCCACACTCTGGGCCTGGCTGGAGCCCACAGCACCAACAAAAAGTGTGTGGATGCATTACTGCCTGCCACCCAGTACCCAGAAACACAGGCCAGCAGCAGACGTGATAGCTACACGTTCACATTTTTTTCTAACTATAATACGGCCCCCCAACAGTCTGAGGGACCGTGAACTGGCCCCCTGTTTAAAAAGTTTGAGGACCCCTGCCCTAAGGGTTTGAGACTCCCATTTGAGAGCCCTTGTCTTAAAGGGACACACTAACCTCATTTTACAGATTAGGAAACTGAGATACAGATTTGTGAAGCGACTTCACCCAAAGTCCCACAGCAGTTTTGTGGCAGAGCTAGGACTAAGACCCAGAACTCAAGACTCTCATGCTTTAACCACTGAACACACCATGGATACCACCAATGTTGCCTCTAAGCTGATGATGCAGCTGAGCAAGTTATGGTATTTGCTGAGCAGCAATTCGTGAGGCATGGTGCCACATGCACAACAGTTTTTTGGCACCAGAAGCATCAGCTGCCTAAGTACCTCAATTCAAAAGAAATGCATAGATGTGTTTTCATTCAAACTTTAATGAAAATGTTAAACTGAAATACTGAAGTTTTGTTAATTTACTAAACAAATGTGAGACGATGACACTTGCTGCCGCTTCTGTCTGGCCTCTACCATCATCTACACCTCACAGTTTTTGTCGCCTGTCTTTGTCACATTTCCAGCCTACATATACAGAGTCAAGGTCAACCTCATGATGGAAGGTTCAGAAATTTTATTAGCAAACATCCATAAAGCTCTAAATACACAAATGGTGATTTTCAAAGGCTTATACCTTGACCAAATCTGGGTGTGTTTTCATGGGGACATTTCTGTCCCCAGAACTAACACTATCAATTTTACCATGGAGGCACTATGGGTGCGTCTACACTGGCAAATTAAATCGACTTAAGCTTGGCTTAAGTCGACTTAATTGGCCCTGCATCTTCATTACACTTTGCCTAAGTCGACTTAAGCAGCTTGCTTGAGTCGACTTAAATAAAATAAAGTCGACTTAATTAAAATTAAGTCAACTTCCTAACACCACCTCCCTAATCGATCTAAGGCTTAAGTCGACTCTCTAGAGTCGACTTAAGCCAGTGTAGACGTGGGGGGGCCCTAAGTCGACTTTGTCGACTTAGGGCATGGATCTCTTCTCGCCGGGACCGCTCAGGTCCCAGCAAGAAAGGACCACGGGGTTTGCTTCCTTCTCCCCATGACCCGCGCTCCAGCTGATCAGCAGCTGGAGCGGGGACCCTGGGGAAAAGGAAGCCCCACGCTTCCCACACTCCCTCCTAG
>ML685830.1:3064342-3103182 GCA_007922175.1 Pelusios castaneus
TGGAGCGCGGGTCCCAGCCTGCGCTCCAGCTGCTCAGCAGCGGGCAGCTGGAGCGCGGAGCTCCGGCTCTTCCTCCTGGCCTGGACCACTCGGTTGGGGAAGTTGTCCCCGGGACCCCAGTGGTCCAGGCTAGGAGGATTCCCTTCTGCCCGGGACATGGGAAGTCCCGATCAGAAGGGAGCCAAGTGGTCCGAGGCAGAAGGGAGCTTCTCGCTCCCTTCTGCCCCGGACTGCTCAGGGGCTTGCTGCCCCGGGGAGAGCCATCCCCATGCGGGGCTGGCTCTCCCTGGAGCAAACAAGTCAACATAGAGAGTCCAGTGAGGACACTCTAAGTCGATTTACTAAGGGCCCCTTTAAGTCAACTGAAGAGTCCTGTGTGGACTCTCTAAGTCGACTTAATAAGGTCGACTTAAAGTCGACTTATTAAAGTCGACCTTATTAAAGTTGACCTTAATTCCCTAGTGTAGACATAGCCTATAGTTCTTCAAGGAGAAGATATTTAACATTAGCCAAATTAGCTATTTTTCACAAAGCTCACTCTTGGAAAGGGCTGAGCCACTTTTATTAAAACTTAACAATTGAGCTTGAGGCAGAGAGTGAGCAGCCCACATGGGAATGTTAATTCCTATAAACAACTAAGAATAGTGGGCTTCTAAAATATTAAGGAGTCAGGTGTTATTCTTCCTATAGAGAATACATGATACAGTAATATAAGTATTCTATCATCATGAGTCTGAGGAGGCAGCTCATGAGTGACAAAAGGAGTTATGCAGGTCATCCTCAACTTATGCCAACTGCAATCCATCATATACTCTGTATATGATACTTACATTACATGAAAAAAGTTATTGTAGGAATGCTTTAGGGACTTAAAAAACATTTATTGCAAATATTTTTCAAACTCTCACTATAACAGCAGGTGTATTAGTTACCATGAGTTCAGAGTTTCTTGAGTCAGAGGAACACACAAAACCCTCTAAAAGTTGCATGAGACAGCTTATAAAAGTCAGATCCATTGTTCTGCGCCCCTCCAAAGGTAGAGGTAAGCATTGGATCCCACAGAAAGGTGTAAAGCTCTGCAAGGCTACATTTTGGATCATTAATGCGTTATGTTCTTTCTTCTGCTCCAAGACTGAACATAGCTTGAGAGGGGAAACAAGTAAATATTTTTTTCAAGATGATTTTATCTTACATATTACAATTCAGTGGGGAAAGAGTTGGACTGCCTGGGGCCTCATATTTGATTGAAGGAAAGGAAACTGAGGATTCCCACTGGGATGTACTTCACTGAATTACTTTTTGGCTATGTCTACACTACAAACAGATATAAGAATGCAAAGCAAACTGGTTGAGCCCCACCAACTCTTTCCTCACAAATGAAGCACAGCCTCAAATCCACATCACCCCAACCTCGTCTATAAGTGCCCACATCAGACCCCTCTTTCCCCATGTCCTCCTCAGCCTCCATCCCCTTCCCTAAGGTCCCTGCCCCTAAACCCCCACTCCAGCCCTCCTAACTCCCCAGCTTCCCCCATCTTCACTCCACCTCCCTTCAGCCTCCCAACCTTTACAGGCTTCTCCAACCCTAGCCCCCACTCCAGCCCCCCAACCTCCTCCATCCCTCCCCAGCCCCCCACCCAGTCCCCACTCCAGCTGCCCATAGTCCCCTCCACTGCTACTGAGCCCCCACCAGCCCCCCATCTTGACCCCTTGCTCCAGTCATCCATAGTCCCCTTCACCACTACCCAACCTCCACCCAGTCTCCTTGTGCCCATGCCTCTAACTCCATCCATCCCTCCGCAGCCCCCCGACTCAGTCCCCACTCCTGCCATCCATAGGCCCCTCCACCACTACCCAGCCACCACCAGCCCCTACCCAGTCTCCTTGTCCCCATGCCCACTCCATCGGCCTCCAACTTCATCCATCCCTCCCCAGCTCCCCCCCCCCCCGCATCCTGACCCCTTCCTCCAGCCGTCCATAGTCCCCTCCACCGCTACCCAGCCCCCCACCCTGACCCCTTGATCCAGCGACCCACTCCCACCTCCGGTCTCCGCATTGCCCTTACCTTAACCCCTGCCTACAAAGGCCCGGGACCAGCCTGCGGCGGCTGAGCACAGCAGCCAGCAGAGGAGCTGGATCAGGCCATGCTGCAGGCGGCTGCCACCCTCTGCTCCCACCGCCGCCACACACTGGCCCCTCGGGGCTGATTCTGCCCCTGTGCCACCACCACGCACCACCATCACATGCAGGCAGCATGGCTGGATCAGGCCCAAGGGGACCCTTCCCCTTCCACTGCCCCCCGCAGCCCCTTTCCCGGCTCCTCTGCCCCTTTCCCAGCTCCACTGCCCGCTGCCTCCCCCCAGCCCCTTCCCAACCCCGTTACCTGGCCGGAGGCTCGGAGCTGCAGGGACGGTCGGCAGAGCCACTCCTGGGCCAGGCCGCTCCCGCCCTGAGCACGCTCCGTCTGAGCATGCTCAGGGTGGGAGATTTGATACTCCCCAGCCTGGCTGCAGCAGGAGTCTGTGGGTTTGCTGGGGCCCCTGGGCGGAACACAGCGTTCTGCCTGGGTTTTCTATTTTTAGGGGCCCCAGAACGCTGGCCCCTAAAAATTGGGGGCCCTGGAATGGCGTTCCAGTGCGTTCCCCCTTACTTTAACCTCTGGGTCTGGGGTGGTTGCCCCGCTTGCTGCCCCACACCCAAGGATGGCAGTACTCCAGCTGATCCTACGGATACTACTCTTCCCAGAGGATTGTGCATGCAGCACATACATACCTACTTGGAATCGACATGAGCAATCACTGAAAGAAGAAATTTTGATATTAAAATGACAAATTTTTGAAAGTGAATTTTGGGAGAAAATGATAATGGGCACTGGAAGTTTTTACTGGTTATTGCAATTTACATAATCTACTGTCTTTCTAGATAGGGATGACAAAAAGATGAATATTTACTTTTTAAAATAATTTTAGGGGCTCTCATACATCAGAATAATGGTCAAAAGGACCAGACGACACATTGATTTTTAGGACTTGATTTGCCTTCAGTTTATAATTTTCTCAATTTGCTCTCTGCTTGGTGTAGTAGGAAATCATGATGATCATGAGCTGGAGTACATTTGGTTATACTTAAGTAGCTATTACTAATCTAGATTACTATTAGGAAGTGTAGAATGCTAAAAAAAAAAAGGAAAAGCAGGGTCTCTGAAGGGATGGTCCTGACCTTATGTAGATCCCCAGGGATTGGATCTAGAAGACCAATCATTGTGCTTCTTTCAGGAAACTGTATATGGAGAATCTCACCATTTTCCTTCCATGCAGGTTTTACTAGGGAAATGCATGAGTAAAAGCAGATATAGTCTGAGTGTGATATGTAAGTGTGATACTGCATGACCACACATCTCATGGTGTCCCTTGGGGCTGTATATACATGGTGAACAAAAAAAGTGGTAAGATGGGACTTTGTATATAAAACACTTTCAAACATAGATGGGTAAGTAAATAAAAGTAAAGTGATCAATACTATCAGCTGCAGATGATAAATTCACTAAAACTAACATGGGTACTTTAGAGAAAAAGAAGGTTGATCTTTTGTTTAGGGGAGAGGACAAGATGCAGAGTGGAGAGGTCTCATGCTCCCCTCTGGGTCTGTGCTTCTCCATTGTAAAATAGTAATAAGCATCATAGGAATGCCTATTAATTAGAATAAATACATACAGTTCTAGGAGGGGATCACTAGAGCCCTGCGCAGATTCAAATATGTGGATCCGCATCCGATCTGCATCTGCAAGAAATGGTCTGTGGATATCCGCGTTGTATCTTCGGATGCAGATATCCACGGATATCATGCAGATATCCGCGGATTTGCAGGGCTCTAGGGATCACCAACTAAAGATAGCAATAACATCCTAGATCTATATTTAGGCTCTTATCTGAAGGGCCTGATTTTCAGAGGTGCTGAGCACACAAAATTCCCACTGAAATTCAGTGTGAAATTTGAGTTTTCAACACCTCCTAGCCACAGGCCACTCAGCTAAGAACCTAAATATGAATTTAAGTATTTACTTTTACCCATCTATGTTTGAAAGTTTGAATTGAAAATAAATTACTTTCACCTGCAGGGGGACGATTGTGAGGATGAATTCATTAATGATTGCAAAGAGCCTTGAAGATTCAAAAATGAAATACATAAGTGATAAGCATTTTCATTGTTACCTTTTCCTCAACTGAGTTCCTCCATTTCTGTAATTTGTACAATTTCTATACATTATTTATTATATTGTTAGACACCCAGGAACCTTAAGGGAGGGGGTGCCTTTATAACCAGTCATTTAAAATTTATTTTAATTTAAAATTAAGGACTAGATGAGAAAGAGAAATAATAAGGAAGAACTATGTGGCTGTGGAATAGCATCTCTATTATTACCAACTACTTTTAAAGGCACAAGTCATAATTTTGGCACTGTTTCTCATTAAAATGAAGCATTCATTTGACAGCCCTAGGCATGCTTTATGTGTTGAACAAGAAAGAATTTCTGTATCACTTGCTGTCTAATAAATGATATCTTCCAGTGCCATTAAGTAATAGTATTCTCATCTTGTCTCCCTAGCGTTTATCTTGTATGAATCTCCTTGTCTTCCAATGGCATGACAAAGAGAAAAGGGGAGGGGGGGCAAAGAAGAAGAAAGGATAAAAGAGTATGGAAGGAAAGATAATGAGGAAGCAGCTCTTTCTTTTGATTCATATGCTTTTACTGCGTGTATACCAACATTATGGTACATTTATTTTTGTAAGTCCATTTTTCATTACCAATGATTATTGTGGGTTTTTTTCCCTTTTACTATCTCTGGTCTACATGTTTTTATATAGGAATAAAATGTATAGCCTGAATATGTTCATATTTACACTAGTGTAAATCAGGAGTGACCCCACTGTAGAAACTGGAGATCCACTGATGTCAAGTTGGGGTAAGCACAAAATGGATAGGAGTCTTGCCTTTATACTGTTAGAATTGCATATGCAAGTGTCATTAAAATGCAACTAAAATAGGTATCCTAACATAATCCTTCTGGGTGCTCCACTCAGGGAATTAATCCCCAGGGAACTCAGCAGGAGTCCCATAATGGAGTAGAGAGATGATTGGACAGGCTCATGATCTGCACTGACGATGCACATACTGATGCTATAAACAGGTATAGCTGCAAGAGACTTGGAGTGTCTGCATGTGGGCTGGGATTTTTGCAAAGGCCTAAGGAAGTTAGGTTTCCAGTTCCCATTGAAAGTTGATGGACACTGCCACCTGACACCCTCAGGTCCCTCAAAACTGCTGTATTAAAGCATTCAGTGGGTTCTTTGTGGACTTAGGTTACAACCCACTGTTTTTACATGCTCATATTCTTTGAACAAATTCTCCTTAAATTGGTTATTTCTCAGTTCCACTTTCCAGTCCAAACATTCATGCTTCTTTTTAGCCCAATGATCATTTTTTTTTGGTTGGGAAGTTTAAGTATAATCCACTCACTGTTTGAGTTGCCTGATAGTGAAAAATCAGATTCTTCTTCTGCTATGGAAAAGATATAAAGGTTTTGGTTTTGTGCATATTGTGAAGTCACTCACTCAAGGCAAGAGAAAGAGAGGGAGGAGACTATGGATTTAGACTCCTAGGCTATATCTACACTGGTTAAGTTAAGTCAACTCTGTTAAGTTGACTTAGAGTGGCCACACTGGAAACTTAAGTTGACTGCCTGTGTCCACACTGGCAGGTGCTAGTTCGACGGAGGAGAGCCATGGCTGAGGAGATTGGGCAGGGGAGAAGGGAGAGCTGCGACTTGGGGATTGGGCAGTGGAGAAGGGAGAGCCACGGCTGGGGAGAAGGGAGAGCCATGGCTGGGGGATTTGCTCTCCCTTTTCTCCTGCTCGATCTCCCAACCACGGCTCTCCCTTCTCCCCTGCCCGATCCCCCAGCCGTGACTCTCCCTTCTCACTTGCCTGATCTCCCCAGCCATAGCTCTCCCTTCTCCCAAGCTGTGGCTCTCCCTTCTCTCTTGCCCGATCTCCCCATTCATGGATCTCCCTTCTCCCCTGCCTGATTCCCTGACCGTGGCTCTCCTTCTCCCCAGCTCATCCCCCAGGCTGGAGGCCAATTAGGTCAACTTAGGGCATCCACACTGGCTTTAAGTCGACTTAATAAGGTCGATTTAGCTGTTAAGTCGACCTTCAGAGGTGGAGTTATTAAGTTGATTTAAGGAAGCGCTTAAGTCAACTTAAGGAAGCACCCAGTGTGGATGCAGCGTTCTGTAGGTCGACTTAAGCATCATTAAGTCGACTTAAGGTGCAAGTGTCTTGAAGGTCTTGATGCACCATTTTGATCATCTCATCTAACCTTCAGAGTCCCTTGAAATGTATGGAAGAACTCCCATTGACATCATTGGCTTTGGACCAGGCCCTAAAGGCAGTGGTTCCCAGAACATGAGTCATGACCCCAAACAGGTTGTGCCATCAGCAGAGAGGGGTCTAGTGACCCTTCGTGTATGAAGGATGTCATTTTGCTCTACACAGCATGACCTTTCGTGCAATGTCTCATGGTGCATGCAATGTCATGAATCTGCATGGAGGATGGCATTTAAGATTAAAGTCGATATGTAACTGCTTAACTATAGGCCATGTACCTAGATTCAGCTGAGCTTTATTAGGTGCAGGAACCAGAGTGTCAAGAACCCCCCCCCCCCCCCATGTAATCCACTTTTCTGGATTCCTGATCCTTTGCCTGAATGGGGGCTGAACTGACCTGCAGCATAATTCAGAGCAGCCTAAGGGCTGCTGTTACTTATCCTGGCCAGAGCATCATTTAAGGAACTCTGTTCTGGCTGGGGAGCATGTGCGTTCAATGTAATCTGGTTCCAATCCTCATACCTCCTGTGATCCTCTCACCCATATACAAACATGTGCCCTCCCCCACCTGCATGACTGGGCAGGGTATGGCCAGGGGAAGCAGGTGGCAAAGACTTCTAAATTTTACAGGGGCCAGGTCTTGCACAGTTTCTACTGGGAAAAGGGGCTATTCATAACTGGGAAAAATAATTTTCTATATTTAAAGACACACTTTTCTCTGCTGCAAAATAAATCAGAAGTTTCCTTTCTGGAGACATGCCAGAAACCTATGCACTTAAGAGGAATTCATGAAAAGCAATAATATATACATACACACACTATATATACATCCATACATGATATGCTGCCAGACATACTGAAGAATAGAAGCTCACACTAAGCAATGACTTTATAAACAGCTGCATCTTCATCTACAGCTTATAAAGAAATAGTAACAGTAATACAATAATCTGCTGCGAAACATATGAATAAAGTGCATATTTCTTTAAACTGTCGTGCATGTTGCTAGGGCAAATTTGTATTGAGCCATCACTTAAATAAACACTTTAATTTGATAAACCAAAGTGTGTTCATGAAACATCTGCTTACTACTGCCATGATACAGAGTTTCATTTGGACATGCCACAGTAAGAATGATATGTGTGTATCTGAATGAAAGCCACATGTGGATTAGCTGTAAAAACAAATCTGATGTTCTTTCAACAGTATTTTTCACTGAAACTGCAATACAATATATTCTCTATTGAGCTTTGTTACTAAAAAGGGGGGAAAGGATGGTCCAGAGGCAGTTACCACACAAGCTTACTACTTGGGAGAATTTTATTCCTGCTCTGCTACAGACTTTCTCTGCCTCAGACTTTCTCTGGGACTAGGGGCAGGTTACTTAGCTTCTTTGGGCTTTCAATTAGAACCCATAAAATGGGGATAATAGAGCTTCCCTACACAGGGACATCATGTCATAGTGCTCACAAACTATGTTAATGGGGTTGGGGGGGTATGAGTAACTAAAATAAATGAAAGGGAAGAGGGACTTATAACTAAAACACAGAAGATTTTGGTTTTTTCCTGAGGCACCATACATGTATTTGTTTGTATGTATATACATATATTTCTTCAGAAAAAAGGTTTTGTTTCATTTTTAATATGTTTTCATCAGAATGTAGGGAGATTGATCCTGAGAAAAATATTCTGGAAAACATGACTCATATAATTGTTTAGTTAACTTCTCTTTAGATAAATGTCTAAAAGTAAAAAAATTCTTTCAAAGTCTATTGCTAAATGAAGTTAGTTACTTCAGTATTGAGTACACATTAATATTTTAACAGTGTCAACAGCATAAATACCTAATGAGAATATCATGAAATCATCATAGGATTCCCCACAAGCAATTCTGTGATTTATTCAATATTTCTTATGAAGTAAATATCAGACTCATGGAATTACTATAAATAAATAAAATTTAGCTGACTTAGAGATATGGTAACAAGAAAAAAACAATGAGAGTCCTGTGGCACCTTATAGACTAACTGATTTTCTTCGTCATAAGCTTTCGTGGGCTATGACCCACTTCGTCAGATGCATGAAGTGGAAATCACAGAGGAGAGGTATATATATATACACATGGGCATGTCTATAAGGTGCCACAGGACTCTCGTTTTTTGCTGTACACAGACTAACACGGCTACCCCTCTGGTAACAAGAAAGTAACTTCCACTCACTCTCCAGTGAGAGTCTGTAAAGATGCAGATGGTCAGTCTTTGATAACCCAAACTCTCAATTATTAGCTCAAATATTATAGATAAAGACAGATAGAAATCATTCAATTGTTTGGTATGATTAACTTTACTGAAGATAAAGGCCTTGATTACAGCAGGAACCTCATTAAAAGAAGGAACTTCTCTTTCTCTGTCTCTCCTTTTGTTGCAGTCCCACACATTTTTGACTGTCAGAAATAAGACATGTTCCAAGATGCAGTCAGGTTGTGTATTTGTCCATATCCTATTTCAAAACATGATCTTATCCAGGAGTCAGCTCATTGGTTAAAAAGTTAACAAAGGCATTAAGAATCGTGTGTAATCTTTCCTAAAATGCTTGCAATCTTTCAGCTAGCATTTACACTTTGCTCAATGAAATTTGAAACATTTTTATCTACTGAGCTTGGGTTACCTAAGATGTTGTAAATACATGTGATATGTTGTTTACAAGCCTTTTAAAAGATGCGGAATCATTGTTTTCTCTTAGTGTCCTGAAAGCATACAACAATAGTTTAAGCCTCTTTTCCCCAGTTCTGATTTAGTATCAAATCTTTGTAGCTTTACTAAGTAGCCTTGATACTGAAGGTTTGAGTGTTATTATCCCTGATTCAAATAATTACATTTCTGCAAGATAAAAATGAATGGAGGCTCATGTGTCTGGCCTAATGGCTTGACTCTTGCAATGACCAGCCATATGGAAGATTTGCAGTAATTATACTCCAAACATTAAGATGCAGTTTATGTTATTTCTGAGATCTCCATTGGAGATATGCATAGCACACCACTACAATATCTTCATAAACACTTTGTTTTCCTAGCTATAGACAGGCACAATAGCTTTACTGAATAGGGGATGTAAGGATGTAAAGGAAAGGAAAATGGCAATCCAAAGTGTCAGGTGAGTAGTTTACCACTACCAGACTACACAAACAAACTTAACATCCTTTGTCATTGCTTTGAGAAGGTAGATAACACATCATGTCCTTAGGTAAGGACTAGAGAGAAATACCTTGAAAGTTCTCTCTCATCAAACCTCTTCCCCTAACACACACTATTTTTACAAGGGATTAACATAATTCTATGGGCTCTCTCTTAATGACTTGAAGAATGCAAAACTAAGGTTGATTAAAGAATTTGTTGCCATTTGATAGCATCATAATAAACAAGATAGCTTGGAAATTAAATTGCTCTAAATTGCTTAAACAAAATAGAATTCAGAAAATGTAGTTCACTATGTCTAATACAAAGACAAAGTTATAGCACTATTTAGCTTCAGTGTGAGATATTTTCAAGGCTAATAAAGTGTGGCTGCAAAATCTATATTCAGGAAACCCCTAGATTCTGTTACAAAAATAAGTGCCGCTGTAAAGATCTATCAGGAAATGGAATATGTGGGAAACCACAGAAAGCACAGGCTAGAGGGAAAATACACAGAGAGACTTGGAGAACAATAGTCCAAAGACATGCTCTGGGTTGTGGTGTGTGGCTCCAAACTGATGATTTTGGGATGGAAGTGTCCTGAATGACAATGTCATTTAAGTTAGATGCCAGCAATATCTGCTGTACTGTATATGCTTTTTCTCAGTCCTTGAGCTAAAGGTAGGTTAAAGATTGAAATTATTATTGTTCTTTGGGTTACAAAATTTTGTAGATTTCTGAAAAGGGTTGTTCCATCATTCTCTGAATTAGAATCCCTGTTTGAGCAAAAAAATGTACTGGTTTTGGTTATGTTGGATAACTCCTTTGCCAATGCAACTAGAGAAAAAAAAATAGTTTTACTATCTGAGATGCAGCAGTAACAACTGACTGAAAGCTAGTGGAGTTTGAGGGATCTTGGGGAATCTCCAAAGGAAACGACTAGGAAGTTTGCAGGACTCACCTACTGTTGGCTCCTGTGCGTCACTTGTCCAACGTTATTTTCAATGTTACTTGTTTTCAGTGTTACACTACCTGTTTCAGACAAAAAGCCAAATCTTTTATTTGTGCTGAGGAAGACCTGAGGAGCTGTGTGGGATATTTTAGCTGCACTGCCATGGATATATATGCTTATCCATGAGGTAACCATTTAGTGTTTATTGGGCCATGCAAACCATAATTCTCCCCAACTCCCCTTCCCCCTCCCCCCCATTGCCATATAACTAATCATATGAAGCACCATTTACCACACTCACATTGCATAGCATCTTATTCATGAGTGCAGTTCAGTGGACTAGGATTATTGTGAGAGTAAGTGTTTACCCACAATACGAATTAGGATGGCAGACTCTGAGCCCTAAGGATTAGCAAATATGATAGACAACGAGAGTTAGATCTCCTGTTATTAACACCTTGTTACTGACAGCCTGGCCTCAAGAGCTGACTGCTCCTGGGTTTAATGGCAGCAAGGGAAACAGATGTGGTTCTGAGATCTGTAGATAGCTGCCACAGTTATAGCTTTGAAACAGTAGAATTAGTGGGGTTATTAAGTAAAGGAGCTCCTCTTAAAAATTGGTGGTGTGGAGACATACCATCTCCTCACTGTACAGGAGTGAGACACTGTCCTTTATTGCCAATGCTTCTTAGGGTGACTGAACTTACGCTTACCAGCCAGAAGGAATTTGCATATCCAATCTACTGTAATGTGTAACATTTTTCAGACCCTATTAACAGTATTAATTATCATTATTATTAAGTATTAATAGACAGTATTAACTCTTGAAGTCACAAACAATGGAAGTTACAGATTTGCCACATGACCATTTTCAGCCAAATGTGAGCCAGGATTGCATTTATGCAGAATGTAACCTGACAGCTTCAAACATTTTAGACCTGACTCTTCACTGTCTTCCTCTTTGGGTAGTCATTTACACTTATGCAAAGTCACCTTGAAGAGGGTGACTCAAATGCTCACAAATCAGGATAACAGTTCAGGTGCCCTGTATTTAAAACATGAGTAGAATTGTCCAAATGATGCAACAAGTCATTATCATCATTATTAGTACACACACACACACACACACACACACACACACACACACAGAGTAACTGAGTGCTTCCCAATTTTTAATGTATTTAGTTTCACAACACCCTGTGAGACAACAGAGTCTTGTGGCACTTTTAAAGACTAACTTACCCCTTTGGAATTTGACTACATGGAGGGCACTGAAGACAGCCGTTTGAAGTGGAAATCCATCAACTAATAGACTAACACGGCTACCCCTTTGGAATTTGAACACCCTGTGAGGCAGGGAAGTGCTATTATCTCTACTTGGCAGATGAGGGACTGAGGCACAAAGGGTGGGATTCATAAGAGGGATTTAGGCACCTCATCACATTGATAGGTGCCTAACTCCAACATGTTGATGCTACTGGCATTCACAAAAATCACAAGAGCTAACTATTCCACTGTATAGGAAAGATAGGAAGTGTGGCTAGAGACCACCCTGTCTTAACTAGGAAATCATCAATGATCTGAAATGCCAAAAAAAAAAAAAAGTCCTAGAAAAAGTAGAAACTCAGTCAAATTACAAAGAACAAATTATAAACAAGTCACATAAGTAACTAGGAACAAAATTAGAAAGGTCAAGGCATAAAATGAGAATAAATTAGATAAAGACAAAAAGGACAACAAGAAAAAATTCTACAAATACATTAGAAACAAGAGGAAGACAAGGACAGAGTGGGCCTTTTTACTCAATGTAAAATAATAAGAAAATGTGGAACTGGCAGAAGTACTAAATATTTCAATTTTCACTGAAAAGTTGAGTAGTGACTGGACATCTAACTTAGTGAAAAAGAGGTAGTATTAGACTGAGACTAAAATAGGGTAAGAACAAGTTAAAATTACATAGATAAATTAGATGTCTTCAAGTTACTAGGGGTGCGTCTACACTGGCAATTTAGGTCGACTTAAGGACGCTTAAGTCGACCTACACAAAGCCACATCCACACTAGGCTTTTATTAAGTTGACTTAAGCGCTTCCTTAAGTCAACTTGATAACAGTTTAAGTTGACTTAATAACACCACCTCTGAAAGTCAACTTAAGCCTTAAAGCAACTTCTTAAGTCAACTTAAAGCCAGTGTGGATGGAGAACAGCGCTAAGTTGACCTTATTAAGTCAACTTAAAGCCAGTGTGGATGGCTATGTCTACTGTTAAGTCGACTTAACAAGGTTGACTTAAGTCAACTTAAAGTGTAGCCAATCTGTTAAGTCGACTTAAGAGAGTCGACTTAACTTTACAAGTGTAGATATAGCCTAGGGCCTGATGAAATGCATCCTAGAATACTTCCGGAGCTGACTGAGGAGATATCTGAACCATTAGAAATTATCTTTGAAAAGTCATGGAAGACAGGAAAGATTCCAAAGGACTGAAAAAGGGCAAATATGATGTCAATCTATTAAATGGGGAATAAGTATGAACAAACCAGGGAATTACACATCACTCAATTTAATGTAAACACCCAGAAAGATAATGGACCAAATAGTTAAGCAATCAATTTGCAAACACCTAGAAGATAGTAAATTGATAAGTAATAGAATGGATTTGTCAAGAACAAATTAAATCAAACCAACCTAACAGCTTTCTTTGCCAGGATAACCAGTCTTGTGGATGGGGTGAAGTGGTGGATGTGGTATATCTTGACTTTAGTAAGGTATGTGGATATGGTATATCTATGACTTTTATAGGCTATGTCTACATGTGCTAAAATTAGTTCGAATTAGTTAGTTCGAACTAACTAATTCGAACTAGGAAAACTTAGTTCGAATTAGCGATCCCCATTCATTTCAATGGCCAGTTAGTTCGAACTAAGAAATTAGTTTGAATTAACATGGCCACATTGGTTAATTCGAACTAGTTAGTTCGAATTAACCCTTTAGTTCGAATACCCTAATCAAATGTATTAGTTTGAATTATCGAAGCCCTTAATTCGAACTAACTAAAGCCTAGTGTAGCCATGGCTTTAGTTAGTTCGAATTAAGCCTCCTTAATTTGAACTAACTTGCCAGTGTAGACATAACCATACTGTCTCATATCATCTTCTCATAAACAAACAAGGTAAATGTAACTTCAGATCAGTGGCTCTCAACTTTTTCAGACTCGTACCCCTTTCAGGATTCTGATTTGAATTGCATACCCCCAAGCTACACTTCACTTAAAAACTACTTGCTTACAAAATCAGACATAAAAAACACAAATGTGTCACATATCTATCTATCTGTCTGTCTGTCTAATATAGAGGAGTATAAACAAGTCATTGTCTGTATAAAATTTTCATTTGTACTGGCTTCATTAGTACTTTTTATGCAACGTGTCATAAAATTAGGCAAATATCTAGATGAGGTGGTGTGCCCCCTGGAAGACCTCTGCATACTCTCAGGAGTAGGTGTACCCTTGGTTCAGAATCACTGACCTAGGCAGAGCTACTGCAGAACCTCAAAGATACGAATACTTAGGAATGGAGGTTGCTTGTAACTCTGAAATGTTCGTAACTCTGAACAAAACATTATGATGGAGTACCCTGGAGTCAGTATCTTCCAGATGAGGCTTGGAAGAGAGCGCTGCAAAGGTGGCACCTGACAGCATTGCAGCTGCTTTGCAAGCAGTTATCTGCCCCTTTTCTGTTTCTTGCCTTTGGGCTGACCTGGGCAGGGGAGTGGCAGCCCCGCAGCCTTGGCACTGCAAACCCCAATGCTGAACCGCCTCTCTCCAGGGCTCGCCCTGCTCAGTGCATAGCCCACAATGCTCCACAGGCAGCATTTGGCAAGGGGTTGGTGTCAGCAAGCTGCAGCGCCCCTCTGGCCCCTGCTCTTTGCACTCCCAGAGGTGCAGCCACAGGCAAAGCTTGGGCCACATCAGTGCACAAGCTGTGTCCATTTAAAACTCCTCCAAGTATCAAGCACCTCCTCACAATAAAAGCAGAGGTAAGTTATGAGCCTATAAGGTACCAAGACATCAAGGGATTTCCCAAGCATGGATGTCAGCAGATCTGCTGCAGAAATGCCAAATACAGATTTACTGGATTTTCCAATCAGTGCTTTTATCCTGCTACACAGGTGGTGTGGGGTCATTTCCCTTTCCTGTTCCTTCCTCTCTATAGTTAACAAGACACAAGAATTCTTAGGACAACAGCCGCAGCCCTGGCTGGAATAGAGGGGAACAGTTCTGACAAAGTGGGTTGCAGCCAACAAAAGCTTATGCCTGAAGGAATCTGTTAGTCTTCAAGGTGCCACAGGATTTCTGTTGTTTTTGTCTCATAGACTCATAGACTTTAAGGTCAAAAGGGACCAGTACGATCATCTAGTCTGACCTCCTGCAAAATGCAGGCCTCAAGACCTCATTGTCCTCATTCTCTGTTTTTCATATACACACGGAGGCACCTAAATTCAAGTGAGGGTTCACAACTGTGAGTTTCTCATGGAAGGAGGCAACTTCCGCCAGGCTGGAGTTAGGCACTGATTTCCCTTTGTGGGGCGGGACTTAGGTCCCATCTCTTGATTTGACTTGTTGGATGTGAATTAATAACCCATGCATTTTATCCACATAAAATGAATTATTCTGTAAGGTTAGCAGCTCCCTGCTCAACACATTGGCTTTTATGAATCCCTTTTTCAAGGCCCTAACTCCCCCCCATAAAAACCTACATGATTTGCTCAAGGTCACACTGGAAATCTGTAGCTGAACAGAGAACTGAGGCTGGGTTTTCAGAGTCCCAGGCTAATAATGCCTTAGCTGCCAGGCAAACCTTCTTCCCCAGAACAATTAATAGATAAGGGAAATAATTAAAAGAAAATAAATAATGTCTGTTCACAGATCTATGTGTGCTTTCTCCAATTAATATTATGCTATATTCTTTCTGCTGGCGTAGCAGCTACCATTACCCCTCTTTAATGTCAAGGTGTTAACTCCATGGCAATAATATTCTCCTACAAGTCCTTTGCTAGCACTACAGTCTGTGTTGTGAGAGGCAGGCAGTTAATATGCAGAGAGGTGACAGAGCTTGGAATATTACTCACATTGCTTGATTAGTAATTATACTATATTTTTCTCCTGCAATTAAATGGAAAACTATATTAAATTGTGCAGTGATCTCAACCTTGCTCTTAATTTACCAATTTTGTGCACCTGCATTTTTTGACATATTCCTACGTTGTTTTATTTCGTATTAAAGAAAGTGGTCACCAGAACCAGGGCAAATTCTGTTTAGCTTATTCTAATCACTGGGGTGGAACTCACAAACCATGTGAAGTAAAGAAGTGAGGGCTTGTCATTTTATGGTAAAAGATTACGTGGCTCACAAAAGATGCTCTGAATCAAACATGAAGTATCCATAGCTTTTTGAGCTATGCAAGAGATGCTGATTAATTTAGAGGAAGGGACTGGACAGAAAGTCAAAGCCAAAAACAATTTAAAGCTGCCTGGCGAGGATGGTAATTGAAGAGTTGCCTTAGGGAACAGAGCTCATGAAAATGAGATTGATGCTTTTCATGTGCTGCTATTCCTTACTCTTCCCACACTGGAACAATCTAAACCCAGGGCTCGGGTCTGGGCACCATCTTAAGAAACATCAACTGCAAATAGGAAAGGTGGTACTTTTTTCCCACCTCCATTGTGTTTTGCAGATTCCTTTTTAGAGCCCTTCTTCGTAGACCAACCCCAGTCATGATGTTTGATGTGCACAGGAAAGTTTGAGCTTCTAGCTGCATGGCCTCATTCTTTCTCTTTCTGGATAATCCCCAGATTAAAAGGATCTGTAAATTGAAAGATTTATTATCTCGTTGTCCCAACCTCCTTAAACCATTTCTCTGGGTATTGAACATACATCAGTTGGGAAGGTACCATCCACCATTTTAGCTAAAACTAGCGATTTACTTGGTAGTATTCCCATGGACCCAACTGATATATATGGAAATAATGCAGAATAGAGTTTGACTGTAGGAATTTAAAAGTCTCCCTTCTAGTACTGTCATTCCCCAAGCATTCAAAAATCATGAGATCAGTTAAAAATAATGGATTTTACAAATAAATGTTGAAGGTTTTTTGTTTCCTGGTTTTTGAAACTTTAGGGTTCACATGGTCAAGCATTTAAGGCTAGAAGCTTTTATTTATTTTTTAATGGAAACTGAACTTTTCACATAATAATATGACTCCAGGAACCAGGGCTCATAACAAACAAACACGAGACATGAGAATTACAAAAGTGGGCAACATTTCCCTTTGCAATTCCTGCAGGATCCAACACTGTAATTTACATCAAACTTAAACTTTTGTGTTTGTAAGACATGAGCCAGATGCTTCTCCCAATGATGCCAAGATAAATCCTTCAAATCATCCCCATGATATTCATTGCCACATACAGGGAGTTTATATATCTGCATAAGACCAGAATGGCTATCTTTATTTTACCCAAATCTGCAAGTAGTAAGTGGCCACTTGCAAGGAGAAATGTCCCCTAAGAATATGGAGCAGCATCAGTTCTGAACAAAACCTTTAATTTGAGTTTGCTCAAATGTATTTGAATAATGCACATTACATAGCTAGAGCCTGAGCCTTCAAACTCTTAATCACAGTAGTAGGGCCAGATTATTGCTCATGCTATTGCCCTGGAACACCTAAAAGAACCCCCTCACTGGACATGAAGGAATCTTTGGCTATGTCTGCACTTGCAAGTTAGGTTGACTTAAGGAGTTTTAAGTCAACCTAGCTTAGTCCCTGTACACACCAGGCTTTCATTAAGTCAACTTAAGAAATTCCTTAAGTCAACTTAATGAAAGGTTAGGTTGACTTAATAAGAACCACCGGTTAGGTCAACCTAATCCTAACCCTAACTCCTTAGGGCAACCTAAGCACAGTGTGGATGCTTAAGTCCACTTTATTAGGTTGACCTAAGGGCAGTTAGGTCAACTTAACAAAGTGGACTAAGTCCCTGTTCAGGGAAACCACTTTGTTAAATCAACTTAATATGGTCAACTTTATCGACCTTATTAGGTCGACTTAACAAAGGTGACCTAATTTTTTGTAGTGTAGACATAGCCCTTGACTCATAAAGAGCCATTGTGGGTCTGTCTATGCCACACCTTACTGGTCTGAGTGATGCGGGCACAGGAAGGGATGGAATCAGGGTCCTGGAATGAGTATAACAGCTTTTTGGGGACTGTTGCAAAGTGGCATAATTCAGATCAGCTCTGAGGCTGGGGCTATGCCTACACGATCAGATTACAGCGCAGCTTCTGAACTGCGCTGTAAGAAGCATGTGGATTTTATTGCGCTTTACCTTGTACACACGTCGCTCCTTGAGACGTCACAGGATTCCTCGCTGCAATGCGCACTAGCGCTCTGAATTCTGGGCACGTATCCCAGCGTTCCAATTTCCCTGTGTACTTGCTTGCAATCATGTGATGAAGGAAAGGAGCACAAAGCACCATGGGTAAACCGGATGTTTCCTATGCTGCATTGCGTTTCCCTAGCGTCTTCCTTGTTGCCAGTAGCAACTCGCGCCTGTTTTCAATACTGTTTGCACGGAGCGCGCCATTGGATAGAAACAAAATCTGCGTTAGAATGGATCCTGCTCTGGTCTCCACTCTCGCCCTCCACATGCTGAATACATCTCGGATGGTTGCTCATTATGTTTTGAGCTCCCTGCCAGAGGATGACACAGAGGAGCAGGGGCTGATCGATGCCCTGCAGATCAACTGAGAACACTGCTGCACTACAATGCACTCCACGAGGAAAACACCAGGAAGTGAAAGTAACTAAATGTTTGAAAATCCCGGGAGTCACCTGTAGGTGGGGACTGTTTCGTCACTGTCATAGAGAGGGTGGGGGGAAGTACAGACAGGACGACTTGGGAATGCTGGGACAGTTCCGGACTCCAAACAATGCGCAGAGACAGTACTGACGAGCAGAAACGCGCAGCAGATGATCCGGAACAGCTGTTACCACTCTCGGCGGAGTGGTGGTTGGAATGCGGAGCAAGAAAGCGCTTAGTGCGCAGGAAAAACATTTCACGTCTGTACAGTTCGCTTATTAACGCGCGGTAATGATTTTTAATGCGGATTACGGTGCTCGTGTAGGCAAGCCCTGAATTTACATTGCACTGGCCCTTGCCAGCCACTGTCATGAGGTGAGCTCAAAAGGTGGAACACATGCACCCTTTTTATCTCGCATTCATTCTCCCTTCAGCTGCTATTTAGGATCATATATTCTTGCCCCATGAGCAGGAGGGCAGCTACTTCCATGCAGTTTTTATTATACTTTTATATGAACAACACACTATAAAATTGTATAGTGATCACTGAAATAAAAATGACTGAGAGTGTGTATAAAATAAGGAAATTATAGATCCACTGGCAATTTCCTATGTAGTAAAAGATGAGTCATTGAATGCCCCTTTCAAAAAGAGGATAGGGTATTTCTGAGATGGATTTTTGTACACCCTGTGCCACAGAACTATATATAGATTTTCCCTAACTTACAATCTGCCAAAAGGAAGTAGACATATTTCCATGCTGTAATGTCAGGACGAGGCTGAAAGTAAAAAAATCAAATGAAACTGTTCAGTACTGTCCCAACATTCCTCAGACAAAACAGCCTCAATCAGCTGGTTTATCAAAAATACAATCACTATCATTGAACAATTTGACAGGATAAAAAATAAATGTCACTGCTTTGTTTGGTCATTTCCAATATTTTCCATAAATGCTGTAGTTATTCCTCTGATAGCCAGAGAACATTATCCTGTGACAATGCTCTATTGAAGTGACATTATCTCCTAATTATCTCTATATTTTTGCTGATGTTGATCTTTTCCCAGGTATGGTAAATCTAAGCTTTCTACCCACCTGTTTCCCATGATGAATCATTGAATGCAGTGAAAAGAACAGTTGTCTCGTTTTTTTATCATCTCAGAATTTCAATACGAGATAAAATAAAAGAATGACTCCTTGGGTTCATTGATTTGGATTAGAATTAGTTATCTGAAATCAGATGAGAGCTGAAATGCAGCTGAAAAGATCATGCAGTTAAATGGGTATGGACAAGTAGAAGCAATCCTTCCCTGGATGAGTCATTTGCTGTGTGAACCCATGGAAGTCTTTTGAAATTGTTCGGCTACATTTTCAAAGGAACCTCAACCTATCTTCTAAAACCCTGCAATTGCGAACAACATAGCATGCAGACTGGGGGAGAGAGAGGTTTGGTAAAGGCACAGTTGAGGAGATGTGTTAAATTCTCATTGATTTGCAAAAGGAATTGTCCCCCTAGTCCTATGTACCTTTGAAAATTTTCCCCAAGATGTCTGATTATATCTGTCTGAATTGGAATGCTACTTATGCCCACAAAAGGACAGGCACAACTAGAGTACAGAAGCTGCTTTGGGAACTCATCTAACATTTGTACTTCATTTAACTCATCTGAAAAAAAATGGGTCAAAAGCAGAAATTCATTGAAAAGCAGATGGAACAGTTGAGTTGCGATGGGTGGAGCGGGAATTCCCTGGCTACATTAAAAATATCAAGAGTGAAAGTGACACTTAGTGGACAAAATTACCAGCAAAGCAACACGAGATGTAAATCCAAACTGCGCTGAATATGTTATGAGACTCTGGCATCTTTTTCCAGATCCAAAGAGCTATTGAGTTTAAGTGTTTTTAAAGGTATTCTATTATTAATAGAGAATTAAAGAAATCATCAACATAGTTAATTTTGTTTTAGTGAAATACCAACTGTTGGTGCAACCGGGGGTGGGGGGTGGATAGAGGGGGGATGTTTGGCCTCATGCACAAACATTTTACTATCCTGTTGATGACCCATTCCATGCATTTGCAGGTTTAAAGGCATATTTTTTACTACTGGTACTCCACTTGTATCCTGCTTTTTTATGGATTCACCATTGGTTTTTGCATATATAAAGAGCCTATATGTGCTCTCACTTATTTTGGTGCAACTTGGAAGAAATTCCACTGATGCCAGTGGAGCTATTCTGGACATACAACAGCGTAAGTATGTACAGAACATAACCCACTATGACCAGATGGAAATCAGTCTAAATAGTTTAAATAAATACTGTAATACTATAAAAATAAAATCCACCCTCCCCACCCCCAGATCATTGAAGTGCCCATCCAATCTCCTCCAGAACACTTTAGAGTGCTCGTGCGCTCTCTCTCTCTCTGTCTCTCTCTCTGTCTCTCCCACACACACACACAGAGAAAGTTTTTATTTTCAGTAATACCGTTCTCCAAAAGCACCACAGAATACTGGGTTAGTAAAAAAAATCTGTCTCTCTGACTAGTCAATACAGAATGAAATCCAGCTAGGAGCAATTATTTATAAAAAGAAAACTATATTAAAGATATGCAGTAATTTAAATTCCTATGAGAAGAAAAAACTTTATATTGTGTTCCAGATTTCTGGAAAGTATGTACTTGTAAGGTAAAAATGGTGAAATGCAGTGTTGTAGTATTGTTGCCTCAAGGTGGCAGTGCAGCAATGATATAGTGTTATAAGCAAACTGCATCTGTAATTAGTCTAAGAAGTAATTGGAATTTGTCTAATAGTTACATTGCCAAATTGAATTATTTCTCACTGATATGCCACTTTTAAGACTATCTTTTGAGTTGAATGTTAAAACATATTCACATTTATGCCATCCTAGACACCAAAAACTTTGGACTGTATCTTTAGGCACTTTCTTCTTACTCTAAACATATTTTTGACTATTATAAGTACTAGTTATTTTATTGAATTATGCAGATTTTTGCAGTAAAATTAACTTTGACATTGATATTTGAGAAGTAAAGTATAGAAAATATGTGCAATACTTCAGAAAGTCAGATTTTTTTAAATATTAATAGTTAAACAATTATTCATTTTCAGTTCGAGTCGCTTCAGTAATTTAGCCTTTCAATATTTTCTCATACTGTTGGCCTAAGTAAAGTCAATTCACATATTACTCATATATTAATTGAATACAGATATACCATTTTAGAACCTGCTCCTGCAAAACTTTGAACACATGCATTTTACTCACAAAAACAGCCATATAGAAGTCAATGAAGTTACTAATGAACACAAATTTTCACACTTGTCAATGTTTGCAGGACTGGAGTTGTACATGTTTCTTTTTGGTTATCCAATTGATGACAAAGCTCCAAACCTTGCAAATTATGCAGATCACTTTTCTCACAAGAAAAACAAACAAGGAGTCTGGTGGCACTTTTAAAGACTACCAAATTTATTTATATTTATAAATAGATTTGTTAGTCTTTAAAAGTGCCACTAGACTTCTTGTTTGTTTTGCTGAACTGGACTAACAGGTCCACCCCTTTGGAACTTGATTCACAAGAGTAGCCTCGTTTAAATCCCATTAGAGTTCCCATTAATTTCCATGGAGTACTCATGTGAAGTTACTCATCTGGTGGTTTGTAGGATCTGGCTGTAAGGGAATGAAGCTGTGCTGTGCTGGGTTTCATGAAGATGGGCTCGAAAACAGTGACAAGCTGTGTAGTCACTAATTGTGGAAACAGTGAGATGCCAGTTGAAAGTAACAGTCAATGTGCTGTAAACCAAAGGTCAGCAAACCAATAAATTTTCAGTCATCAGGATCCAATAAACAAATTAGGTTTTCCAAAAGGGAGTGTGCTTGACGGTGCATCCTTCCCCCGTGTATATATTCTTTACTGTTTATAGCGCCTCATACATGGTAAAATAACATCATATATAAATGGCATGACCATGTGTAAGGCAACATAAAGAGTAAAGAAAATATATTATACATCTTTTGTAGGTATCATTATAATTTAGTATAATTCATTACAGTGTATTTGATACATCTTAACTGATTTGATGAGTCACCAAGAAATACAATATGACCCGTGTAATATAACAGAACCCTAAAAATGGAAAGTCTTCATTAATACATCCATCACCTTGTAAAAACATGGACTAAAAAGAATCAATATTAAATTTGAACCATCACTAAATAATTCTTCTCCCTCTTAACTAACTTGAAGCATTTGTTTTCTACTACTCAGATTTCTGCCAAACACATCTCTAATCTAACCTGTCTCCATTGCCCATATGTTCCTTGTATCTTGCAAGCCTTTAAAATAATTAAGAGATACCATTAATGGAATGCTGTTGCAAGATAACGGTCTCTTGCTATTACATAAATGTCAAGATGACATTTTTTTTTCCACAAGCAGGAGGTACATATCCAGTAACAATTTTCTGTTCCAGTGATTTTATTTCTATTATATCACATGATTAATGATGTAGATTCTGTCATTATATCTGATGTGCACCGCTGCAGAAGAATGACAGTGGCTCAGTGTGCCATTAATAAAAAGCTACATTGTGGGACAGACTGCTTCATGGCTTAGCAAGAATTATCATTACTTTGACTTGGGTTTTATTCCCAGTTGGGTTTTATTCCCAGCCAACTGTCCTCAGTCCTAGGCTAGAAAGATTGACATTATCTTCTGACTTTACCTATGAAGCACACATAGCAATTGAATCAGCTAGCACATTTTCTGATGAGCCATTTTATCTTCCTCAACTTAAATTTGTAAACTTTACCTGATTAATGGGAAGGCAAAGATCCCCTTGCTTCAGCCATTTTAGCTCATGCCATGCACCACGATAACAGCCTATCACAGTAATATTTCATTTAGGTCTTGAGAAAACTTTTCAAAGGACCCTGTGTCGTTTTCAGACCGATTATCATTCTGTGGCTTCTTAACACTTCTTTTAAATGTTTGCTTTTGGTGCAACTGCTGATGCTCAAGATTTCTACTCTGTTGTGCTACTTACAGAGAAACAAAGAAACTGGTCTGAAGCTCAATGATTAAAAGGACAGGCAAATGTTCTATACAGTGTCAGCATTGCCATTCAATTTACCATGCAGAGTGTTACAAAAAGTCAGCGGTGGTAGAAGTGTAAAGGACTTGATTCTGCAAGGTACTGAGTAATCTCAATACTAATTTGAGCCAAAAGGACTTGAGCGTGTTTAACTGTACCTCCCAGAAATCAGACCCACTGTTGGCTCCATAGGCCAGATTCTATTAGTTGTCACTAGCATGGGACAAGTTCCAAAGGGGTAGCCGTGTTAATCTAGGTCAGCAAAAGAGACCAGGAGTCCAGTGGCACTTTTAAAGATTAACAGATTTATTTATTGCATGAGCTTTCATGGGAGAAAACCCCACTTCATCAGATGCTTTAAAGATCTTCAAAGTGTCTGATGAAGTGGGATTTTTCTCCCACGAAAGCTCATGCAATAAATAAATCTGTTAGTCTTTTAAAAAGTGCCACAGGACTCCTTGATTGTTTTACTAGAATGGGAGTTCTAAACAGGTTGTAGGCAGGCAGGTGGCCAGAAGATCCCACGGTCTGGAAGCCCACTCCCAAAGTGCAGACTGAGGGGCGGATGCTTAGCTGGCATAAATTCTCACTGCTCCATTACCTTCCATGGAGGCTCTCTACCAGAATGAGGAAACCAGTGGACCAAAAGACATATTCCCTTCCCTAGTGAAGAGAAGAGATGAAGAGGTGCGGGGGAAGAAAGACCATTAGGGAGCCTAGGGAGCAGAACAAGCAAGGAGTTGTGTGGCACTTTTATAGACTAACAAATTTAATTATTGCATGAAGAGAGTAATAAGGGGTGGGGGGAGATCAGAAAGAGTAAGGAGGAGACGCAGAGGACCCTTTAATCCTGGGAAGTAATCAAACATTTTCTTTGCCAATGGCTGGTAAGGAAAGAAATATTTAGTGTCAAACAATATTTTTATTAGCACCACATTCTACCTGGCAGTGGAGTTATGGAAGCATTGCTGGAGGTAACTTTGAAACACTTATTGCTGATCATTATCCTTTCCTGTTGTAATTTTTGCAAACACTTCATTTCTTTAATATATGTGTAAACTACAGTAAATGCTTTACTATACATGAGCTGTGGGTATTTGTTACTGAATGATTTAATTATCCCTAGGAAACAACTAAGTCTCTATTGGGGTCATATTATGTTAAACTAAAGTTAAACTGATTTTTCACGCACACACGCACAGCTGGTGTTTCTTATTCTAAAACTGAATAAAGTTGACTTGTTACAGTTAAGTAATGCATTAGATTACTTACACAAATGGGTGGATAGGTTAAAAAAAAAAAGATAGTGTGAAAAGCCAATCTACAACATCCACTAGGTGGCATACAGTGACCATGTTTAAGTCATCTTATCTTCACAAAACCTCCCATTCATAGAGTAAATAAAGAACAGTATTATTAATTTATACTATTGCATCCACCCTACAACTAATATTTGTTTAGCCAGCTGTTTCCTCTAATCCTCCTCAAATGCCACTGATTGAAATCCTAAATAGATTCAGACACTTTTACCCCAAAGAACATTTTGTTACCTACAAATTACAAGCTACTTTTCAAAGGCATGACTGTATGCTACAGTTACTAATAGTGGAGCCAGAATGTCTGAAAATTCTGTAAAGTAACAAACGAAGCCTATAATCTGAAAATGTTTTTTTCCCCAAAAAAATTTACAGTTAATTTTCTGGGAATTTTGATAAAATAAAATGGTTTTTTAAAAATGCAGTACATGAAGGGCACAGTATTTCAGTATCTAATAATCATTTACCAGCCACTTCAGTAGAAAAGCATACAAAAAACCCCAAATATTAATTCGGACCAAAATGTTTAGTTCTTGCCCTTATTTGCTATATTTCTGACTATGATTAAAATATATATGATACCAATATTACTTTGCATTAGTGTAATCACAGTTCCCCTGAAGGTCTCAAAGAACTTTATAAAGAGTGGGCCAGTGTTATTTTCCCCATTGTATAGAGGGACAAGGAAGTTAAGTGATAGATCAAGATCACAGACCAAGTTGGGATTTGAAGGCAGTTCTCTTAAAGACCTCAACACCCTTTTCCTGTCACATTTTTACATTAAATTTGAAGGGTCTTCTGTCTTCTCAATCTGCCAGAAAATGTCTTTCCCACCTATGTTATTACAAATAGAGCAAACAACAAAGATGTATAGCATGTCAGGAAGCAACAATCCTTGCATATCACTGTTTTCTGAAACCATTCCTGCATAAGCCCAACTCACATTATTACCTTAGACCCTTCTTATAAGCACCAGCTGTGTTAACCCTGTCCAAAAAAAAAAAAAAAATGGTGAGAGGAATCTGAACCTATCAGGGATATAATGGAATGATTCTTCACTGTTCAAGTCACTCTTCAATACTTCTGAATTATACTGTCAGTCATGTCTCTGAAACAATATTGCTGAAGCTAAACACTTCATAACAAAATGGTATTTCTCCTTTCAAACTCCCCCGACATTCATGGCAGAAGATAGACCTTTATTTTTATTGCAGACCACCAATGTCTTGATTACTGCATTGACTTTCTTATTTATTTCATTTTAAAAAGCAGTCATTCTCCACTGAGCTCAGTTTTTCCCTTTTGTAATGATTGTCAGTTTGGCAAGCAGCTAATCTGAAATGCAATATGAACTTTCTTTTAAAGTTATTAGCATTTTTAAACTAAAAAGCTGCACATATGGACTAGAAACTTAGCCAGTTAAACTCAATGGAGCGTGGCTGCTCTGAACAGTTTTATCAGGAATGTATACTGCCACCAGTTAAATTTCTTCGGCATCTATATTTTCAAATATCATATGACAAGTGTCTCTTATCTCTAACAAAACTAATTAAAATGTTATTGATAACTTCATACTTATTGAAACACACGCCTGCATAAATATTAAAAACTCATTACATTTTAGTGATGTTCATTTGTAGTGACTCAATATGGCATTTAACTTTAAGAAATTAATTCACATGATACATTTTTTCAAGTACTGCTAGCTTCCAAGAAATTCCTCAAAGCTTGTTTGATTTTATGACATCAGACTGGAAGATATCCATGCACACTTTGCACACTGAAAATTCCTAATGGCAATGTCTGTATTGTGTATTTTTTCCACAGCAAAAGAATGTAAAGCAATATGACAACTTAATTTGACCACATCATGCAAGTTCATTCCAACTAAACACTTTCATCTAAACCATCGATAGCCCACAGTTCTGATTTTGGCACAAAGAGCATTTGGAATGACAGTCTTATTCTTATATGAACAATACAAAGCAAATAAACACGTTTTGAAGCTACATAACTATTACAGCATTGATAAATCTCAGAGATTTCACTTTCATGATACCACAGCAGCCTAACATTCTTGCTGAAGTGGAGATAATAAACAAGCCTGTGCCCAAAAGATACGTTATCTATTGACAATAGGCAAAATATGTAAAACCTATGTATCATACCAGATTATTTTCCCATCAAACACGCTCAGTCCTAAAGCAATGGGTGGGACAAACACACTCACAACTCTTCAGTTTTTCTTTCATTCAACCCACACAGTCCTCCTCTTCCCAGGTCCAGTAAACTCCTTCTCGGACTTTACCAGATGGGGAAATTATCTCTCGGGAACCTTAATTGTGAAGTGCACAGTCACCCAGGAACTAAAGTATACAATTTTCATATTTCAAACGGAATCTGCGGTTGCAATATGATCTCATTTCATCTGTTAACACAAGGCAATTAAAGTCAGATAAACTGAGGATAGGCAGTTTCAAGCCCTCCCTCTCTCTCTCACTTTTGCTAGATCTCTTCAAAATCCATTTAGTACACCCTCATAAACTGATACCTTGAGACGTTACCTGCTGAGTACCATAACTCTGAAAGTCTTTCACAAAACTATTTTGTTTTCTTTTTTACCTTTCCCAGAGCTCCAAAGTGAAGACGTTCTTCAAACTCTACAGCAGCTGGAGACGGAGGACATAAAATGCAGGGCAAGTTTTTGGTTGGTGCTCACCTTACGATGGGGTGTGTGTGTGTGTGTGCACGCCCGTGGGGCCAGACTCCAGAATGGCTCTTTGTGGCTCTGAATGGTCCTGATTCAGGGAAGAGAGGGACACTTCCTCACCGAGAGGAAAAGAAAAGCACCACGTCACAAGTTAAGTACGCCTCCAAGAGCACTTAATTACAGTCCAACGTGCATTCAAACCACAGGAATGAAGAAGAAGAAAAAAAACCCACAGAGTGCCAGAGGCTGGAACACCGCGGTGCCTTGTCCCTTCAGATCTGTCCTGAGTCGTCCTCTCTTCTTAGCCCAGTGTCCTGCCCTCCTCAGCAGCTACAAATTCCCCCTCACGCCACTCGCACGTCCCAGATTAAAAACAAAGTGAGAAAAGTTTTCCATGTGAAAAGTTAAAGTGTGTGACACCCTCTGAAACACGATACTTCCGACAGCTTGTCTCTCCCTAGCTCCCTTCCCCTCTCTATCTAGGTGGGAAGATGCTCTTTGCTGGGAAAGAAAGTAAGTGGAGCGGGGAGATCGGAGGGGAAAGGGAAAGCTGGCTCTAACTGGATTGTTTTTGGCCCAAAGCCCCCAAACTGTACCATCAAAGCAGAGAACAACTCTAACCCCAATTACTACGCACATACACAAAAAGGAGCGTCCCACCTCTGTCACTGCATGAATGCCACAAAAACTTGGATCTGGCCAAATTTTTGCTCCAAGCCCCCATTTCAGCTCTCTAAAAAGAAAGCATAGCCTAGGTGCTCTTAAGGCACTAGAAATAATTGATGTATTATTGGATAAGAGTTGCTAAAACCCATCTGCTTTATCCAGGCAGTCATTGGCCCTCTCCTGCTGTGTATGCCATGGCATGAAATGAGTGGAAATCTAGAAGTGACAACTGTGCCACAATTTTTTTGTTCCTGATGTCAGCCTGCACAGGAAACTGTAACCTGCGCTTGCACCCTGAGCGATACAAATCCAGATCTAGCACCTGGCTGTATCTTGATCGTCCCATCTTTTGGATCTAAATCTTATAATTTAAATAGAAAACAAGGGTAGTTGCTCCTACTTCACTGGAGAAAATATAGATCCTATTTCATCCTGACCCAGTAGCACTAAAACACCAAGTTCTGATACCTGGATCCTCTTGGATCATGCCTATTTTTAACTCCAATACTCCAAATTCTACCATGTAAATAGAGAAGAAAAGGAACAGCTCCTAGTACATTAGAAAACTGAGGCTCTGTTGGAAACTGGCATATCAACATATATCCAGCACATGGATTCTCTTGGATTCATACAGTTATAGTTTTCCCTAACCTCCAAATTTACCAGTTAATCACAGAAATATAATTGCTCGAGTTCCACTGCTGAAATCCAGTTCCAAAAGGGTAGCCGTGTCAGTCTATTGCAGAAAAACAATAGAGTCCAGTGGCCTGTTAGTCTTTAAAAGTGCCACAGGACTCTGTTGTTTTGCTGAAATCCAGATGCTGAATCTGCATTAGGGGAATACCAGCACTTGAAGGCTGCTAGATCTTATATTTTGGACCCCAAGTTCCTAAATTGTACCATCAAAGTACATGTTTTAAAGACTACTGGAACAGAAAATTCCAAACAGCCACAAAACCTGGTGCAAGAGTAATACACACACACATTTCTGGCTCCTGGGTCTTGCCAGAGCCAACTGATTTTTGGCCCAAAGCTCTAACCTATACTGCAGAAATAGAAACCAAATTTCACTGTTCCTAGACTCCAAAACAACTGGTTCCTAATACATCCTGGGATATGAATACTTGAAAATACCAAATACAGGCCTGACGACACACGGTCCAGGCCATATCTGCCAACTAAAAAGAGAGTTTTTTTCTAGACAGATAGTAATGTAGTTATCCTTTTACATCAGATAAAACTGTATCCTATATGCCACTGAGATTTTCAAAGTAGTCTAGAGTAATGAGACACACATCCTCCATTTAAATGGAATTAAAATTCATGGAAGACCTGTTGGATTTAGACACACATTTTCCATTAATTGTAAGCACATTAAAATGGAAGATATATCTAAACCTCGTATACCACTCTGAAACTCTGTCAAGAATGGATCACCTAAAATTACATATAATATGATCATTGTCTTTGGATAGAGCAATTCCACTGCAAAATTCCTGTGTTACGGAATGAAATTTATTTGTAACTAGATGGAAGATGACAGATCTGGGTTACTGTGACTTCACTGACACACAATGTATAGACTTGTCATATATGAAAGGTTGATAACATCATGGTCTAGAATTGTCTCAGGCAGTAGGAGAGATTATCTTTGTGCTATATTCATGAGTGGGAGGTGAAGGCCAGCAATTGGATGAATCTTGCAGGATTCCTGTGTCAGATCCATCTTTTATGTCACTCATACTTTGGGATGCATCAGTGGTTAGAATTGTTTGGTGCAGTAAGAACAGATAGATCCTATGTAAGTATCAGCATATGGGGGCTCAGGGTCAAAACTTGGCTAGATTCAAGTGTTGGTTCAGGTTTTTGCCATGCTCATGTTTGAGAGTGCAGGGTTGTACGTATGTGGTGATGTTCTTGTTTGGTTTGGTTTGTCTTAAAATTAGCTAGATTTGCTCTCTTTTTTACTCATACAATTTGCAGGCTCGTGGCCAAAGTTGAACAGGAACCAGCTTTTACCCTTGTTTACCCTTAGCAGGTAAGGTAGGGTATAGGCCCCATCTCAGTGATGAGGAGCCAAAGCTGAGGAGACATCTAACAGAGCTGACCTCAAGCCCTCCAGTTTTATTTTTGCCCTGTTATGAATGGGATTTTTTGTGCTTGTCCTTGTTTAAACCATTGTCATTCCTGGGCTGGGAGCTAGACAACCTGGCTCTATTTCTAGTGAGAGGAATACTTTGGGGTGACTGAGGAGTGGGTGGGGTGGGGCTGTGCATCCACAGGGTCCAGCATTAGAACCAGCTAAGCACATACAGACACTCTCCTCCCCGAAATAACGGTGGAGAAGCCCAGCTCCTGGACCACAGGCCTCCCTCTAGAACAAACAGGCGTTTATTTATAACTCCCGGGAACACATACATGCCCAGCGAGTCCCGCCTTGAGCAAGCAGCGCTGGCTGGAGAGGAAACAGCCTCAACTTTCTTGACAGAGCTGCCTTTGATGGGGAAGGGGCGGGAGTGGAAGGGACCCCACCCCACGTAGGGGAGGCGGCAGCAGCAGAGGGAAGGGAAAGGAGATCAAACAGCAGGGAGATGCCAAGACAGGGGAAGCCTATCGGAGATGGCAGAGCGAGGCGCTCAAGCAGCGGAGGGAGGCTGGGGCAGAATCCGGGGTCGGAGAAGCGCTGCAGCCCGCGGCCTCATTCCTCCGAGCAGCTGCAGCCCCGTGGCGGGTCAGTTCTGCGCCGGGAGCTGTAGGTGGCGCCATTGTCTCAGCCAAGCGATTGCCCAGCCCGCCCCGGCGCACGAGCGGTGCCCGGCCTTGCTGAGAGCCGACCTGCAGCGCAGACGCGAGTCACTGTCTGGGCACGGCGCCGTTGCCCGGCCCATTCCCATTGCATCAGCCGCAGCGGGTACAGGGGCTGTGGGGCCCACCCTGGCCTCTTGCCGGTGTTCAGAGGGGGGAGGAGGGGAAGCAAGGGGGGGCGCCGAGCAAATGTTCAGGAAGGCTCTAGGCATCTGGCCCCATTGCAATGCACAGAGCTCTCTGCAAGGGGGTGTGGCACTGACCGTCTGCAGTACACACTGGGCGGGGGGGGTGGGGGGAATAAGGGCAGAGACTGGGGGAAGTTTCCCATCTTCAAGGCATCTGCTGAAGTGGGATTTTCTCCCACCAAAGCTCATGTGATAAATAAACGTGTTAGTCTTTTAAAGTGCCACAGGCCTCCTTGTTTTGTTTCCCTGCAATGGACTAACACGGCTACCTCTTTGGAACTTGCCTTCCTTCCCCTAAGTCATCTGTCAAGTCATGGGCAGGCAGACTCCGGTGGGTCCTTGCATGCCAGCCTGTGCTTTGTTGGTGTGCTGGCTAGACAGGGTGCTTCTGCTGCGCAGAAACAGACACCAGCTTCCAAGACACACAGATGATGTTCCTCAGGTGTCACAGCAAAGTGCAACCGGGAACAAATGGTTTTTTAGCATAAGTCTTTAGCACCTATTCCATAGGGCCATTCCAGGGGAAGTGGCCTGTTAACACCTATGATTGCAGAGATTGTTGTAATAGGTTGCATACAGCCAGTTAATAGTTAATGGGATGGTGGTAAAAAAGGTTCAATCCCGACTTGTTTTACACAACTGAATTACTGGTATCCTGAAGAGACAATAGCACCCATTAAAGGAGAGCAGTCTGCCTCAGGCATAGTTATCAGCAGAAACAGATACCCATCATGGGGACAGACAACATAGCAGCCCACGTTCCAGCCAATGGTAGTAGAGGGAGTTAGGGGGTGTGAGGAAAGAGCTAGAAATGATCCAGCAATCATCATCTCTTTCCAAGTTAAAAAAAAAAAGGGAATCATGTGGCACTTTTAAAGACTAACAAATGTATTTAACACATAAGCTTTCAAAGTTGACAGTTATGTGGGTACTGGGTAGAGGAAGGAAAGATTACTGCAGGCTCCCCTTAAGAGGTCTCCTGTGAGGGGAAAGAGGAATTTGCATGCTGCCTCTTCCCTAAAATACAACCTGAGTTAGTCAAATCAAAGATACTACCTCACCTATTAATCCTCTTTGTGGTGTGCTTTGGAGATAGAAGACTGCTGATGACATGGGAAAGGATTTCACATTGCTCCGGCAACAAGATCCTATGTTAAGTTTTAGGGATGTTTTGCCCAGCAGTAAATAAAATGCACCTGGTTTGCCTCATGCCAGAGTAAAGCAAGAGTAATGAATCAGTCACAGTGGTTGAAAACTAGTGTAAATGTGATGAGAATCAGGCACAATGCATTCACTTATGAAGCCTTTCAAAGCTTCAGTCTATGCTTCCAGCTTATGTTGGTATAACTACATTACTAAAATATGTGGAAAATCAGCACCCGTGTGACAGTTGTGTCAACCTACTCCCAGAGGGAAAAGGTGCGGTGTCTATGAGAGGGCTTCTCTTTTTGACACAGCTGTCATGTGTTAGAGATGTGGAGTATCTATGCTAATGGGAGAAGCTCTCTCCCTTCTCCCCTGCCTAATCCCCCAGCCACAGCTCTCCTTCTCCTCTGTCCATCCCCTGGCCTGGAGGCCAATTAGGTCAACTTAGAGCATCCACACCGGTTTTAAGTCGACTTAATAAGGTTGACTTTGGTGTGAAGTTGACCTTCAGAGTTGGAGTTATTAAGTCGATTTAAGGAAGCACCCAGTGTAGATGCAGCGTTCTGTAGGTCGACTCAAGCATCGTTAAGTCGACTTAAAGTGCAAGTGTAGACATACCGTAAAAGTGCCACAAGGCAACTTGTTTGTTTGGCTGAAACGACTAACACAGCTCCCCTTCAGGAACTTGCCAGAAAATAAAAGCTTATGATACGCAATGGACCTTCTAATTATAAGTTACAGGTAACCAGAGAACAACAATAAACAAAAATAGTCTGACATACACCTAGAAAACCTTAAAAAATAACATTCATTCCAGTGCATAATGAGGTTGTAAGACTAGAGAAGGGACTAGACTTCACACATTTACCAAATGATAAATGGCCTCCTGCTGCTAGCTATTGTGTGACATTTATGCTGAGGATAGCAGGGGTTTATAGCATCTTTTCTCTTTCTGAGCATGGGCTGGTTGGGGTTGACATGGACTCCACAGGCGTCATCAAAGCAGTTGAAGCACAGCTAAATTACACTAGCCACAGATGGATCAATAGGCCCTGCTGTGCTGGTTACTCTGTCCTTCCCCCTCTCTGCTCTCTAATGTTGGGTGACTACATGTCCTGATTTTATTAGGACAGCCCTGATATTTGGGGCTGTGTCTTATATAGGCACCTATTACCTACCACCCTAGCCTGATTTTTTTTACCTTGCTATCTGGTCATCCTATGTGGAGAGGCAAGGGGGGAGGTGGAGGGTCGCTTTGCCAGTACTGCCTCACCACAAGGTTTTCAGTCATGGGGAGTAGTCAGCTGCCCTCTTCAGAGCACCTCAGCAATGCAAATTAGATAGAGCATCATGTTTCTAGCCTGGTACATTCTGCACAAATATCAGCTCTGCACATAGATTCACAGGAAATGTTCTGCAGCTGCCATTTTATTCCAATAGCTTTAATTTTTTAGACCTGGTGATTAAAAATGAAATGCAATGCTATGATGGAGTGTTAGGCTAACAGTTGCATGCTAAAGGTACAGGTATTGAAAAACCTGTATTCTGATTGATGGGGTCTCTATTTTACCAAGGCAGAAAGCAGCTAATTCATAGAGATATACAGCTCTTTTCCAACCTTATTTGAAGATCGTCTCCATAAAGCAGAAGCATTAATATTTTTGTTCCCCTGAAAGGAAAATTTAGATGGTTTTTAGGCTATTTTTTAAAAAGAATGATTGCACTTCCACAAATATACTGATTGAATGGATAGTTTTTATACAATGTTGTTTAGTAAATAGCCGTTATTCTGATTATCTGTTACTTTATTTAATTTTATTTGCTACATTACTATCTGTACTGCTGCAAGGTGAATCAATCCTACAATTCTAATTCCAAAATAGCATAGAGAGGAAGGAAGGTCAGATGGTTAACGTACTCAGGAGCTCTGGGTTCACTTCTGGCTCTCTTTCTGTGTAACCTTGGACCAGTTAGTTAATCTATCTGTGTCTTCATTCCCACTTGTCAAACAGAGATACCAATACACCTCTCTCTGTGCTTCTCTTTTAGATGTTAAGTCCCAGATCCACAAAAGGTCTTGACTTTGCAATGCTCTGTGTTAGAAAATCCAATATAGATTTAAAAAAAAAAAAAATCCCAGAAACATAAAAATCCACAAAGCCTGAGTTAGGTACCTAGACTCGTAGGCTGTCTACACTAGAAAAAGTTAGGTCGACTTTGTTAAGTCGACTTAATAAGGTCGACCTTATTAAAGTCAACTTAACAAAGTGGACTAAGTTGACTTATTTTAAGTTGACTTAGTCCACTTTGTTAAGTCGACCTAACCACCCTTAAGTTGACTTAATAAAGTTGACTTAAGGGTTATTCCATGTCCACACTGTCCTTAAATTGACTTAAGGAATCAATTTAAGGATTAAGTCGACCTAATGAGTGGTAGTAACAAAATCAACTTAAGCTTTCATTAAGTCGACTTAAGGAATTTCTTAAGTCAACTTAATGAAAGCCTAGTGTGGATGTGGCTTAATTTAAGTCGACTTAAGCCTCCTTAAGTCTACTTAAATTGCCAGTGTATATGTAGCCCTATGTAGTGAACAGAGAGAATTAGGCACTTTGGACTACTATCTATAAAAATTCCAAAGGGGTAGCCGTGTTAGTCTATTGTAGAAAGACAACAGAGTCCTGTGGCACTTTTAAAGACTAACAGATTTATATATTGCATGAGCGATATATGCATGCGATACATGCGATATATAAATCTGTTAGTCTTTAAAAGTGCCACAGGACTCTGTTGTCTATCTATAAAAAGTTAGCATGCCCTTCTCTCAGAAATAGGTCTTTAAGTCCTGAGTTGCAGGGAGTGCCTATTTGTGATAGTGATCCACAAGAAAGGAACTCCCCTCCTGGAGTCAGGAGTCTTAGGTGCCCAAATCAGTTTTTGTGAGAATGAGTTTGGTATCTGCCTCACTCCACACAAAACAGCTGGAGGAAGTAATGGTAGCCAAGAGCAGAGGTGGGCAAGCTACGGCTTCTGGGCTGAATACAGCCCACAAGCACCCTTCTCCAGCCTGTTGGACGCACTTGGTCAATGGCCCAGAGGGTGCCTGCTACAGCTGCTCCCCACTTCCAGTAGGGGCCCAGCAGCACTGCAGACAGAGTGCTGCTCCTGCTCCCTCCCAGATCCACCCCCTTTCTCCTTCGGGACTGGAGGAAGGGAGCTGGCTGAGCAGTGCCCTGGTTGGCATGTGCTGGCCACTCCCCCATTGCAACTCCTGCGCTGGAGGGGGTTGGGTCCCAGTGTTTCTGCCCCATCCCTGGGTCGACTGGTCTGCACCCAGGGGTGGGGCTGGCTGACATGCAGTGTGGCCTCTGGCGTGGCCTGCTGGGATTTGGAATGCTGGCTGGGCATGGCATGCTCTGGCCAGAGCCAGGCTGGATGCTGCACCCCATTTCATCCGTCCCAACCCCTGGGGACTGACCAGCTGGTCCAGGGGTGGGGCGGGATCACCTGGGCATCTGGCCCCAGGGGTTGGAATGGACAAAGCACACTTTTGGATGTGGCCCTTAGGCCAAAAAGGTTGCCCTCCCCTGGCCTAGAGGTTAGAGCACAGGCCTTAAGGAGTCATTAGGTAAGACAGAGTGAGAATGACTCTGATGTCCAGTGGTTGGTTCACCACATGGGAGACCCAAGGTGCAGTCTCCCTGCTCCGATAACTATTGAATTATTTATTCATAGTGGAACAGCTTCAAAAGGAGAGATTGAGGGTGCCCATATCAGGGTATCCTATTGCTCAATGGTTAGAGCACTCTTCTGAGTGGTGGGAGACCCCCTGTTCAAATCCTTTCTCTCTGAGACAGAGAAGGATTTTGAGCTGGGGGTCCCACATCCCAGGTGGGTGCGCTAACCATTGGGATCACAGATATAAGGAGAGGGGGTGGAGGCAGCACTACCACAGCCATCTCCTTGTCCTTATTTTGAATGGGACCCAATCTGGTAGACAGGTTGTGATTGTGTCCTGTATGCAAGATAGGTGGACACACACTTATTTTCTCCCACTTTGTGCATCATGCTGGGGCTCAGGTGGGAGAGATGCAACTGGATGCCTAGAGTGTGCATGCCCAGAGGCTGAAACTTAGGCACTTGGGAAATTTTTACCTTGAAAGTCTAAGGGCCAAATGAGTTGAAGTACTTATAGGGCTGGATGAGAGTTTTTTTGCCTCACAGTAGACCCTAAAACTGAAGGTTAGGTGCCTAAGTACTTTTGTTGATCTGAGCATAGGCTCTTTAGGACAGGAACTCTTTCTTACCACGTTTGTGCCTACCCCAAGGACATCCCAATCTTGATTGGAGCTTCTAGGGGTTAAAATGAACAAATAATTGTATTTAATTTAGAATTCCCTCTTTATTTAGATTCACTTTGCCAAAACTTTCAGACTCCCACGTCTCTCAATCAAATTATTAAAGTTAAAGTGATGGGAAGTGTCATGTGTCTCCTTGTCAAGAATCTTTCATTACCTCTTTCTTATAATGCTTACTTATTAGTTGTTGACAGATTCCTAGTTTTTGCATTCATAATGTTGTGACTGAAATATATGTTTGTGGCAACACAGTGTGACACAAAAAAAGTGTGAGCATGATGAGATATAATTGCAACCAGTTGTCCTCAACAAAAGATCTGTAATGGGATGTTAGCATGCCAGGGGGCAAGGGAGATGGTGCAGGAGGGAGGGGAGATTAAGTATTGGACACCTGGAAAACGACACTGAATTTCTTTTAAACCATGCCAGGAAAGAGAGCGTCTGGAGGAGCCAAATTATAGGTATAGAACAAATATAATCTAGATGAAGAGAGTGATACTACACACAAATGTGGATCAGAAGACACGAGTCAAAAGATATTTCAGTCATTCAGGCTAAGCACAAACAAGTTCAGCAAGGAATGGCCTAGGTCAGCAGTTCTCAGTCACTATGTTGGGACACATTACTATGTCACCATACAGTGGTAAGTGAGCTGCAGAGAGCTGGAAATAAGGCTGTATTTGGCCAGACTGCGGGGGGGGGGGGGGGCGGGTTTGGACTGGTGTGTCCCATAGGGTTGCAACATGCCACCAAGCCTGGTGCAACCTGCGAAAGGTTGAAAACCACTGGCTTAGGCTACTCTTCACTCTTTCAAAGACATAAAACCGTCAGTCTCTTGGCAACAAACAAAGCAGTAATGACAGTAGTGTTCCAGATCCTGCTTTCATAGAATCATAGAATAATAGGGATGGAAGGGACCTCACGAGGTCATCTAGTCCAACCCCCTGCTAAAAAGCAGGACCACTCCCACTAAATCACCCCATGTCCAATCACACCATGAAACTGTTCATTACCTGCAAGAGGTCCAACTTGCTCCTCAAGATAGCCACACACCTCTAAGAGTAAATAGTATAGTGAATTTTAGAAAGATACTCAGCTATTATAATTCAGCTTAACTTCACTGAAGTCAAAGTAGTAAACCAGTGAGAAAATAGCTGAGAATCTAGCCCATCATTTCTCAACATGGATAACACTAAAATACTATTCCTACACCATCTACAATATCGGCATAGTTTATAACATACACAGCTGCCATCTTCATAATGCCGATGAAAGTCAATTACATTTTCTTCTCTTCAGCTTCATATTCTGCAATCTCTGCTTTCCTGGCATCTGATCATGATTAAAATCAAGCCAGGTAAGATGGGGGGTGATGCTGGTAGGTAATGGGGAAGGTGTGGATGAATTGATGGGGATTATAATTGCTCTTAATTGAGAACATTTCAATTATCAATAGCCTTATAATTGAATTGCATCCATCATTGCTCTGGTGGCTTGAAATCTATTTCACCATCTTTGGCTAGTTCAGAGAATGCAAATATTCCTCTACAACAGTGGTTCTCAACCTTTTGCGGGTCATGACGTGCTTGGCGGCGTATTGTGACCCTATAGGACCCTGCTTTGTGCTGACACAGTAATGTGTCCAGACACAGTGGCTGAGAACCACTGCTCTACAATATAGACTTTACCACAGTCCTCATCTGTAAATTAGATGAGTATTTTAATGTACTCTAGTTGGGCGCATTCTTACCTTTTAATTTTCAAGAAGAAGAATTATATGAATTTTAAATATACAACATACACGCAAATTAAAATATAGATGCCTGATAAAACACTTGTATTGAGCAAGATAAGAAAACCATAAAATTGTGAGTGCTTTAAACTAAGTTAGAAGGGGCCCAGGTGACAAAAGCCCACAAATAAATATAAAAAAGCCAGACTTATACATGTTGGAGGGGCAATGGAAAATTGCAATAACAACATAGGAAGAACAAAAGGGATAACGGTGTGAGGCTATGTCTACACGAGAAAACTTGTCCCGCAATAAGTTATTGCGGGACAAGTAAAGCGCAATAAGTATTGCGCTTTCTCATGTACACACGTGCTCTTTCTTTCGCAAAGGAGCATTCACCCTTGGAATGCTCCTTTGTGAAAGAAGAGCAGTGCATGGTGGG